>JAJEJO010000338.1:482042-604614 GCA_020662805.1 Glaucomys volans | reverse complement strand
TATTTTTTATTAAATTTTTTAAAATTAAGGGACAGGGTCTTGGTATGCTGCCCTGAATTGCTGGGCTCAAGCAATTCTCCTGCCTCAGCTAGGTTTATAGGTGTGCACCAGCATTTGTGGCTACTTACTGTTTTTACTGAACAAACAAATGACAGTACATCAAGGTAGCCAATGACACATGGGTAGGTCAAGGAAGACTCCCTAGAGAAAGGAATGAGTAGAATCTGGAAGACAGGACAGACCTGGATTTCAGAAAGGCATGCCAGGAGGTGAGAGTGCTAAAGAGACAATGAGGAGTTTAACCTCAGCACAAAGTGCATGGATGAGAAGGGGAGAAGCAGCAGGAAGAACTAGGTCTGGATCATGGAGCACCATGAATGCTGTGTTAGGAGTATGGGGCCTTATGAGCCACATAAGGTTCTAGATAGAGTAACCAACTGGTGTGACAGAATAGGCGTGTTAGGGATTATTTAGTTTGCAAGCAAAGAGGTCAAGAGAGGGTATGAACTTATCAGGAAGTGGCTGTGATAGGCAGAAGTTCAGAGTTATAGGAATGCGGACACTTTGGGGATGTCATTCTAGAGAATAGGATGCCACTCCCTCCCCACTCCAGGTATTATTTCCTGGCTCCTCTGAGTTACTAGGGCTGAGTCCTCCTTTAGGGGTTTCAGATTAGGTTGGGACAGGGTTTTATCACCAGAACTTGAACCTCTGGACTAGCTCCTACTGGCCAGGTGAGCATCTCTCAGTCTCACACACCAGTTCTGCTCTCTACTGAAAGAACTTAATCTCCTCTGCCTCTGGAGATTCTGAGAATATGTATTTGTGGTCTCTTCCCACAGGCCATTGGAAGAACTGGGACCTACAGTTGGGATTGGCAGAATCCTGGGGGTGGAGAATTAGGAAGAATTTTACACTGTCAGCTCAGAAAATTTGAATATGTTAAGTACGACAAGATAAGGGGTCCAAGAGGTTACGTGACTTGCTTGAGGTTATACACTAAGTTTGGGGCATAGTCAGGACTGGAAGTCAGGTCTCCTTTGGGAGGCTGAAGCACCCTGAGGTGCAGATGAAGAGTGGAGAGGATCAGGGATGGGAGCTATAGGATTAACTTCTGGCTCTGCCATTGACCTTAGCTTAACTGCTTTGGGGAAGTTACTTAGGCTGTTTCCTCAGCTAAAATAATACCTTTGGGATTGCGAAGGTCAAAAAACCATAGCACAGTGCCTGCCATACAATTAAGTGCTCAATAATGTCAGCTAGTGGTCTGGCTGACGTGTGTGTGTGTGTGTGTGTGTGCGCGCGTATGTGTGTGTGTGTGTGTTCAGTGCATTAGTGAATATGAATTCATATACTAACAACGAGATTTGTGAGCCTCAATTGCTCCGTATGTAAATCGGGATTTATAATCCCTGTCGGGTCACTCTCGTGTCCAGTTCCGGTAGCAACCGTGGATTAAATAAGGCGAGTAAACGTTCCAGGGCAGAGCTGTACTAGCTCAATGTTTATTCAGCCCAGAGCAATTCCTCTCCAATCCGACTCTTTGCACAAGTTCCCGACAGTCTCACCAACACCCGGACACTCGCAGGTGCTCCTCCAGAACCGGAGAAGTGGCACATCACTCTCCTCTCGAACTACCCGAGCTAAGGAAAAACGGGGTGGGAAAACAGAAAATGTGTAAGGACGAGATACACACAGATCAGGGAAACTGGGTACAGGATGAAGGAGAAAGGATATAGGATGAATGGGAGAGGTAAGTCCACTGGGATGAGAGCCGGGAGGGAAGAATTCCCGAGGAAGGACTGCGGATCTCCTTCATTGAGAGGTCTGCGGGTGACCGAGGTAGAGATCCAAGCCCCTGGCATTCGCCTCTCCTGGCGGCAAACTCAGGCTCTAAGTGCCGCTCCTGAACGGGATGGAGTCACAGGCCAGCAAACCGTGGAGGGGCGGGGAGTGGGGAATCCGCAGCCTAGGATTGGCCACCGCTCTGGCGGCCGGTGACGCGCGGCGGGCGGGCCCCTTTGTGATGTCACAATCAGCTGTTTGGACGTTCCAATTTGTGCCGTGAGCCCAGCCGCAGCGGCCGCACAGACTCAAAGCCCGGTCAGTGAGCGCAGCTGCTCCAAGCGCCTCTCCGCTATCCCTGCGCCTCCCCATCCTGCCTCCGCGATGCGGCCGGGTCTGTGAACAGCCTGCTACCCTGGGACGCCCCGCCGTACTACTACCTCAGCATCACCCCGCCCGCCGCATCGCTCCGGGTCCCAGGTGAGTCCTCGCTAGTAAGGGCCCCGGGGCTCCCAGTGCCCCGGGACACGCCCTGCGCCCCCTATGCCGGGGCCTTTGTCTATCTCCTCCGGCGGCCGCTGGGGCTGCGTTCCGGGTTCCCTATTGGTTGCCGCACGCCGGTAGACCTTGACGTAGCACTATTTGCATATGACATTGAGACGTCACCAAGGCCAGCACCGCCCCCCAGGCTCGGGTCGCTTGTCCTCCCGTGACCCGGTGGGCGCCGTGACGGGCGGGGCCAAGGTTGAGAGACGCTGAAAGGCAAGCGGAGCCCGAGGGGGCTCTGCGGTTTCCTGGGCTAATCTCAAGGTTGGGGTCAGGGCTCTGATACCCTTTCTTCTTGCGACTTGAGGGTCTGACGGCACAACTCTGTCTAGGTCAGGGGATCAAGGAGGCCTTCCTATTGCAGGTCTTTTGGAGTAACGCCAGATGGTGGCGGAATCCCCCCTCTGGCTCCAGGCTCCGCCCCCAGGGACTAACACAATAACATCCTCCTAATCCCTGACAAGTGTGCAGGGCCTTAGTTGATGTCACGCCTAACCTCCACACGAGATGTCTTAGATCCCATTTCACAGAAGGAAAAACTGAGACTCAGAGAAGGGAGGAAGCTTTCTCGAGGACACAGTCAACTAGTCACGATCATTAAGTGACATATGGATGGCATTATGTCAGGCATGTACAGAGTTAGGAGTTCAATAAAAGCTACACATCCTTCTTCCACCGAGGACCATGTCTTGGGCTCAGCACCATCTCAATTAGATCTTTTCATTCTTGGACCTTATTCTTGGAGATCTTTGGGGATCAGGTCCCCTTTGGTTGCCCTGACCCCCTTTTATCTCTAGTGTCTAGTCCAATAAAATCTACCAGCTGTTTTGATCACACAAAGGTGAGCTGTCAGCTGCCTCAGGGTATCTCTAGGGTTGATTTGGTTAAGATAGAAGGTGAGGTGAGGGTTCCCTCTATTGACTGCTCACCACCTCCCCAACTCTGGTTTGTCAGCAAAGAGGTATGTGACCTGGCCTAGTACTAGTGATTATAGGGGGTTGTACTGCCCCTTCTCCCTGCTCAGATAGGGGTAGGGGAAAGGGAGGAGAGCTTCTGGACTTTCCAAGTGCATGGGCCTAGAGACTGAACCTGGAGTCCCATCTCAGGCTGGGGTTTGCTCTGGGCTAGGGGTGGCTTAGGCCTCAAATGCTATTCTGGGCACAGCTGCTGTAGTTATTAAAGGGAATGGCTCTTCCTGGAGCAGAGCTGGGAATCTGAGAACCAGGAAGTTGGCAGGGCTGGGAAAGAAATCCAAGAGACTCCCCCAGTGGTCAAGACAGGGGGCAGGCACTGGCTGTCTGGTGCTGCTGTCACTCACACTGTGTGACCTCTGAGCCTTCCTTACCTCAATCTGTCTGTAACTGAGGAAGTCCTGTGTAGGTTCTGGTACACAGTGAATGCTTTGGTAAAGGCATGCTGAATCCTGACACCAGGAATGCCAGGTCTTTCTGTGGCTGGACAGAGGGTCAGTGACTGGATCAAGGTCTGACCTCCCTACCTCCTGTGCATATTTGTATTCTTGGAGATTATCTGTTGAGACTTTCCTAGATTCTGGACTGAATGCTCAGTGACCTGGGACTAGGCCTGCCCCACCACTATCTAGCTGTGTGTTTTGGATGGATTTATGTTCTCTCTCTGATCCTCAGATTGTAAAATGAACTGAGAGCAGATCTATAGTCATCACCTTGATGTCGCTATTCCTGGAAGAGGGGCTTTCACATCTTCACCCAGGCTAAGACCTTGGGTCCTGGTCCAACCTTCAGTGTTCATCTGAAGAGCTCCTGGGATTTGATAGCTACCCCCCTCTATCATCACCTCCCACTGACCTGCTGTCTCATTGGAGCCAGGCAACCTGATCTTCCTCTAGTCAGGGATGCTGCCCTTGAGCAGGAGAATGGGAAAAGGAGGTTAGAGGGGGGAGGGCCTGTGGACATAGAATCTTCACACCTCATCTGACAGACACATCTGCAGCTTGCCCAATAACATGGCAAGATGGCATGGCATAAGTTCTGTGGGTTTCTGCTAGCTAGAACTTTTCAAACCACACAGGCTCCTTAGTCTCTGGGGTCAATGATGCTGTTGAGGAAATCATGATGAAAACCAAGATCCCTTTTTTCCCCAGAAAAATACACAGGGACCATGACCCCAGTTACCAAGTTAAAAATACTTAACCCTACTGGGTTTGTGGCTCAGTGGTAAAACGCTTTCCTAGTATCTGTGAGGCACTGGTTCAATTCTCAGCACCACATATAAATAAATAAATAAATAAATAAATAAATAAATAAATAAATAAATAAATAAAAAGGTCTATGGACAACTAAAAAAATTAAAAAAAAAAACCAACAACTTAATCCAGACAGACACCCAGCAAAGGCAGTGGGCTCTAGTGATTATGGCTACTGCCTCTGGAACCTGATTACATGGGTTTGAATCCACTTGTCTTTTACTAGCCATGATACTTTGGCTGCTAAGGATTGAACCCAGTGCTTCACACATACTAGGCAAGTGCTCTGCCACTGAGCTACAGCCCCAGCCCTCTACTTTCTTTACCTGTAAAATAGAGTAATTATGCCTACTTTGTACATTTTGGTGTGAGGATTACATGAGGTAATATAGGTGAAGCTCTTTAGTACAGTGCCTGGTACATAAATTTTAGTAATATTATTTTGATAATAAACCATCACAATTCAGGCAATGAGAATTTGTTTACTCTGACAGAGGCTGGTCATACACATCATATCACTCCATGTCCCTAAAGCACCTTGTGATAACAATGAGTTTGTTAGTTTATTGAGTGCTTATTATGTGCCCAGGCACTGTTTTAAGCACTTTATAAGTCTTTAGCTCTTTACGTGTGTGTGTGTGGGGGGGGGGGGGAATGGGGGGTTGAACCAGTACCAATGAGCTACTTCTCCAGCCCTTCTTTTTTTAAAATTTTAGTTATAGATGGTCACAATACCTTTATTATTTTTTTTTGTGGTGCTGAGGATCAAACCCAGTGCCTCACACGTGCTAGGCAAGTGCTCTACCACTGAGCTACAACCCCAGCTCCTATCTCCAGCCCTTTTTATTTTATTTTTTTTTATTTCGAGACAGGGTCTTACTAAGTTGCTGGCCTGGAACTTGCAATCCTCCTGCCTCAGCTTCCCAAATTTCTGGATATAGGTGTGGGCCACTGTGCTGCATTTAGTTCATTTAATTTTCATTGAAGTTCAGAGGAGGAGGGTACAACGATCAGTTCGTTTTTTAAAAAAAATTTTGGCAGAGGTGGAGATTGAAGCTAGGACCTCAAGTATGTTAAGCCTATTTCTGCCACTGAGTCACACCCCCCAGCCCTGTTCGTTTGATTTTTATAAAGGCTAAGAGTAAAGGGCATCATAACGTTGTCATTTGACAGATCAGAAAACCAAGACCACAAATAAATAACATCCTAAATTCATACAGAAGATTTTTAGAAAAGCCTGGATTTGAATGCAGAAAGCTCACACCTCAAAAGCTTCCCCACGCATCTCATCTGTACTCTTACCACTGCTCTGGGGGACAGGGGTGATACCCAGGCCAGGAGTTGGGGTGGACTTCAGTGACTGAGTCCTTTCTATGAATCCCAGGTTTTGCACTGCCATAGGGCGCCTCCTTGAGGCCGCTTCACTGCCCTACCATGTTCCAGCGCCTCAGCAGCCTCTTCTTCAGTACGCCCTCACCCCCAGAAGACTCCGACTGCCCCCACGCCTTTGTCTCACAGGAAGATGAAGTGGACGGCTGGCTCATCATTGACCTGCCGGGTGAGACTTGAGTCAGGGGCCTCAGCTCAAACTCCCGAGCCTGTGAATTCACTGAAAGGGCCAGTGGCAGAGCAGTGGAGGGGAAGAGTTGTTTGGGGATGGACAGGTCCCCCAAACCTACTGGTCAAATGAGCTGAGGCAATGGCTCTGGAGGTGGGGTAACACGAGCCTGAGCTGTCTCCAGGCGATGCAGTGTTGGGGCCACCCCTCAGGGTAGCAGGAGAGCCTCCTGGTCTGAGGGTGCTCCGTGGGCATGGCGGGCAGGGCTGCGGGTCTGACTAACGTTGCCCTTTCTCTCCCCGCCCCTTGTGTCCGGTGTGTGTGTCTCTCTCCCCTCCCCACCGCTGTTACCCCACCTCCGCATGGCTCCCCCTCCCGCGCCCCGTAGACAGCTTCGAGGCTCCCCCCAGCCCTGGGGCCGCCCCTGCCCCCGCGGGCCGCCCTCCGCCCGCGCCCTCCTTGATGGACGAGAGCTGGTTTGTTACCCCTCCCGCCTGTTTCACTGCAGAGGGGCCCGGCCTCGGGCCCACCCTTCTCCAGAGCAGCCCCCTGGAGGACCTCCTCATCGAGCACCCCAGCATGTCCGTTTACGTCACCGGCAGCACCATAGTGCTGGAGCCTGGGCCCCCTTCCCCGCACCCAGACGCTGCGCTGCCGGACAGCGACCTCGGAGACGGGTGAGAGGGCGGGAGGCGGAGCCTGGAGTCCGGGGTCTAAGTTTGGAGGCTCACAGAGTGAGGAGTCTACGTGGGCTGGGCTTTCAGATGGAGGTGTGGCCTCGTGGCCGGGGCGGAGCTTGGGAGCGACGCGGCTGAGATTCCTGGGCTGGGTTGAGGCTTGGGCTGGGTTGAGGCTTGGGCTGAGTTTGGATCCTTGAGGAGCGAGGTCTTGGAGCCGAGGGGTGGGGCTGCCGCGGGCCTGTCCAGATTGGGGCAGAGACCGCACTGCACCAAGAAAAGGGAACCGAAGACAGCGGTGGGAGATGCCAGCCCCTCAGCTCCTCCATGTCCCGCTCTGACCGAGACCCGCTCTGTCCCTGCAGAGAGTTGGCACCCGCCCGCCGTGAGCCCCGGGTCCTGCACCACGCCGCTGCTCCTCTGCCAGCGCGGGCGGTGCTGCTGGAGAAGGCGGGCCAGGTACGGCGACTGCAGCGGGCCCGGCAGCGGGCGGAGCGCCACGCGTTGAGCGCCAAGGCAGTGCAACGGCAGAACCGCGCCCGTGAGAGCCGTCCGCGCCGGCCTAAGCACCAGGGTAGCTTCATCTACCAGCCGTGCCAGCGCCAGTTCAACTACTGAGTATCCGACAGCGGCACCACGAATCCCTCGCAGTCCCGGGATCCCCGTTAGTCCTCTCTGTGGCAGCCCGTGTGTTGCTCGAGGGGCGGCGGATGCCGCCTGGGGCTGCACCACAACCTTCCTCCTTAGAGTATGTGAGGTGGGGTGATGGCCCGCCCTTCCTCAACTCTCCTGACTTCCCCATCTCTGATCCTCTAATCCACTTCTGAATCCCTTTTAGTCCCTCTCACCCTCCCCATACACAGCATCTTATCTTCCATTCTCCCCACTCCTGACCTTTCATGCTTCCGAATGCTTCTGCATCCCTGTCCTTCCCTTTCACTTTGCCTTCTTGGTCTACCCCTATTTCTGAGAGCCTCTTCCACCGTGATTTGGCTCATTCCCCATCTTCAACTTGCACCTTACAGGACTCACACTTTCATATTTGGCATTACTCTTACTCCTGGCTCCCTTATTATTCATTCCCAGAAATTCCCTCACAAATGGATAAAGGGAGGGAACTGAGCCCAACTCTGACCAGGTACAACTGGTGGGGCCTGGGCTACTGTCCTTGCCCTCCAGTATGGGGTCAGGCTCAGGGTTGCTTTTAGTCTCTCCCTTCTCTCTGCTCTGGGGGCTGGGCTCCTTGAGGCTGTTTAGACCTGGAAAGGTAGAGTATGTGAAAGAGGACAGTGAGGTGTGTGTTAGAGAGAGAAGGTGGAGGGAATCAAGGGAAAGAAACAGCCTATTGGAGATGTACAGAGGACACACAGGTTGAGAAGTTATAGGGAGGCAGGGTACCATGGGAGCTGGCACTGTGCTTGCTCAGAGAGGCCATTCCCTGCTCTCTTGCTGGAGCCTGCCCCCGCTTTCTGTTTCCTGTAATCTCATTTCCAAATCTTTTCCTGAAATCTACCCTCTGCAGGGCACTGAGTCTGAGGGGCTTAAAAACATGCCACCCTTCCTTGATATGCTCCCCCAGGAGTAGAAGCTGGGCAAGGCCTGCCATCCTGGCCAACTGTTCACATGCCCAAGGTGCTAGAACTAGCTTAGGAGAGACACAGGCCAGAGGGGTTCTAGGCAGGGAAAGGGCATACACCCCAAGGTAAGAATGCAGAGGAATGATGCTAAAGAGGACAGGCCTTGGGGTGAAGCCATCCCAAGACTGACAGCTCAGTCTTTCATCTTGCCTCTGGCCTTACATTTCACACCCTGCTCACTATGGCTAATAAACACTCCTGGGTTGGAGGCCAGCAGCCCACTGTCCCAATTCCCAAAAGATCCCTATCCAGGTTCAGGCCCTTCAGGGGCCTCTTTCTTTCCCACAGGGCTCTTCCTTTCTAGGCTGCTGGGGAGAAATGGGTGCCCTATGGCCCCCCCCCACCCCCTTCTCCAGCAAGTACCTGGAGGAAAGAACCTGAATCCCTGAGTGAGACACAGGGGACAGGAGCAGCCAGCTTTCCCTTTCTTGTGGTGGGATTGAATTTTGGGCTCAGACACCAGCAACAGCCTCTTGGGATGCCCTGAGTTGCTTCCCATTCTCTAACTGTCTTTTTCTAGTGTGTGCTCTTTTTTCCTTGAAACTGTTAAGATTTCCTGTTACATACTAACATAGGTCTTCCCCTTCACCCCAATTCCATGTTTCCAGGCCTCACAGCCAAGTTGGAGAAAACTCTGCATTCCCATGAGGGTAAAGGCAGCTGCTCTCCCTGACCCTACAGCCCCAGACCTCATGTGGCACATGTAGAGAAGGGAGGGAGTATCCCCATGGATGCTGGGATGGGGACAGAGGAAGCCCTATTGGGGTCTCCTGTCTCAAGGTATAATTGACACTACAAGCAGATCAGAGTCCCCATGCTGCTTACTAGGGCTCTCGTAGTTGACAACCTTGCTCCTTTTCCCAAGTTCTTCAGTTACAACCTATAAAGTTTTATTCTTCTAGCTATCCCTTGATCACTTCACAGCCAGCTTAGGGTCTTCAGCACTTCAAGAGCTGAATCCCTTCAACCCTTCTTGCCTACTCCTCAACACCAGCTGGGGCCTAGGCTCAGTCCTGGGCAGTGCCCATGATCCTGCTGGTGGGCGGGGGGGAGTCTGAGTGATAGGGCATTAGGCTTAAATTTCAAAAGGCCCTGCCCCTTACCTATATTTATGGAGGCTCCTGTAGTTCTAGAACCCTCCAATCTCTCACCTGGCTGGTTGCAAGACTCATTATAATTTTTTTGTGTACTTTCCTATAGATTCTGTAGCATTTGAGTGTGGCAATATTTTAATCATGTATAGATTTCTAAGAACCAACACTACTCAGTCTCCTGCTAGTCTGACTCCTGAAGCATCAGACCTTGTCATACTGTATTGACTGTGTATGTGCCTTTCACCTTGAGCATGCTTCAGGATTTTTTTCTTAAACTACAGAACTTGAATACATGAGGGAACCAGAATTCACAAAGTCCTATGCAACCTTAGATAGGAGAGGGGGTTAGAGAGTCTGTCTTGACTGATGTTTTCAGAGACACTGGAGAAGTTTGTACCAGTTTGTAAGTATTATTAATGTTGATAATACCAGCACTTTGCCAAAACTAAGGATGTCCGAGGGACCTATTTCTAGAGTGAGTCCCAATTACATCAAAGGGTGACTTCTAGTTTTTCCCAATAAGTCTTGAGTGGATCCCTTGAGCTGGGTGTCAATTTTAACCTTTATTAGTCTAGCCCCAGCAGGGCACCATGTGTGTATGAGTGCAGTTTGGTGCTGTTTTGGAGTATGCCTGCCCCTTAATCCCTTGAGTGGAACCCTGTGATCAACTGCTATGACCCATAATGTCTTAGGTGCAACAAGCACTCCACAAAGCTCTAGGATGCCTCCCCAGATCCATGCAGCTTTGTGTGAAGGGACTAAATGCAGACACACCATAACCCACTTTTAATATCTTCCCTTTTACCCTGCCACCTAATTCCAGATGGAACCAACACGTTGAGTACATCCCTGTTGGGTGTTTTTGTTGAGACTGGCTGAAACAAGGAGACTTTGGTTGACTGTGTTGTGATGTGTCGACAGACTCAAGGACACAACCACCTCGACCTGGTCATGTGGCATGCCTGTGTATGTGTGTAACAGGATTCTGATTGTTAGATTGTAATGCTATTCCTCTATGGGAGAAAAAAAGTAATATAATGAAAAAAAAAATAAAAATTTATTTAAAGCACATTATGCTTTCTGCCTAAGTTGAGCTGAAGTATGAGAATCACTCTAATCTCAAGCACAGTTGAGGCATAGGGTGTTATTAAGCTGGCTTTGGTTCTGTGTCATACAGGAGAGGAAGAGGGTAGATAAGCTTGCTGGGAACAGAGCCACACAATGTGGGGTCTGACTCATAAAAACTATTTTTAGAGGATCCTTATAATAAAAGACACATATATATATAATAAGAGTTGAAACAGAGATCAGAATAAGAGCAAGACAGAGTAGAGTCACCAACTCATTTTTTTGGTCTCAGGCACTGAATTATGACAAGGGCAAGGAGCCACTGGGGGGGAAGGAATGAAGTCTAAATTTAGCCCTAGGGGAGAGAGCAAAAAGGCTGAGGTCCACACTAAGACATGAACAGGGCCCCAAGCCCTGGAGTGCCCTGAAGGTTGGGAGGAGGGCTGGGGCAGAAGCAGATGGCTTTAGAGACTGCACATTTTAAATAATTGAATCAGGAAAGGGAAAAACATTGGGGTATGTTGATGAGAAGTCATTCTTAGGCCTGATACAGATGATACAGGGCAGCTAAAGAGTGGGATGTGGTAGACATCTCTGAAAAATGTAACATAAAATGACCCCTTTAACTTAGGAGTTGCCCATGTAACTAGAGAACTGGACTAAAGGTGGAAACCTGACCTAAAGTGGGATAAATTCCTTTTTTTTTTTTAGTTGTAGATGGACGCATACCTTTATTTTTATGTGGTGCTGAGGATCGAACCCAGTGCCTCACATGTGCCAGGCAAGAGCTCTACCACTGAGCCATAACCCTAGCCCCTAGTGGGATAAATTCCTTTTTTTTTTTTTTTTTTTTTTTTTGCGGTGCCAGGGATTGAACCCAGGGCCTTATGCTTGTGAGGCAACCACTCTACCAACTGAGCTATATCCCCAGCCTGGGATAAATTCCTGATGCTGGTACAATCTTGGTGATCAGACTAGGCTTAGCTCCTCAATGGAGGAGCTGTAAACATAATTGTTTGAGGCAATCTATCACACGCATGTAGGAGAAGCAGATATATGAGGTGGAGAAAATGTGCCATTTGAATTGCTGACAGTTTCCTGTCTCTAGAAAATCTTGGGTAGCCTTTGACCGTAAGTCAGTTATTTATAACCACAAGAAATTTGACCAATATATATCAAAGTACCTGGTATAGTGCTGAACTGAGCTGGTTTCTTCAAAGCTAATGAACTGAGTGAGCATGCATATGCATTTCCTCAACTTGCGAGGTGGGCATTTCATATGGATGTTCTAATTCACAAAGAAGACTGTTCTACTCATTTATGGTCCAAAGAAAGCTTGCTCTCCCAATTATCCCTTGCCAATAACATACTTTTATGTTCTATGACAATGACATTTATTTAGCACATTCAGTATTTCACATTGTACAAACCCTTAGATTCTCTTTTTTCACTGGTCCATTTCTACAACAAATACATCCAAAACACTATATAATAAAATTATTTACAACATTTCCAAATGACAAGATTGCTTTTGCCCTGCTACGACTATTCACACAGTACTTCCACAGCACAATACATCATTAGAAGACCTAAAAATGCTCACCCTGTACTCTAGGCTGCTTAGGAAATGTGAAAACTAATAACATTTATAATGGCATTAGCTCCTCTCAATACATGGCAACATTTTAAAAACCTTGAACTTCATCTTGCAACACCAAAAGGGCTCAACAACCCTGCTTTCCCCATTGCACTTTACAAAACAGGTTGCAGGGACTAGGAAAAGGGCCACATTATTAAAATGACTAACTGTACAGAAATAGATTTTAAAAAAGTCACAGCTCAAAATTGCTCTTTGTAAAATTCACACACATTTACAAGTGTCAAGTCACCGTCCAGCTTGTTTTACTTGGATTTTCTTCGCTTCGATTGCACTGCACTGGTTATGTCTGTGGGGGGAAAGGAAGGACATGTTCAGCTGAGGCAGCTCTTCACCACCCAGCCTGTTAGGCAGTCTACAACAACCATGGCTGACCAAAGTTCAGTCTAGTGCACTATACTACAAACGAATAAGTCAAAGGGGCGGGCATTCAGTGTGGAGAGCGTCATGGCTTTTCCTGATGACCTATGTGGAAAGAACATGTGGCCCTGCATTCCAGGGCCTGGCAACTGGGGAAATGTGAAACAGGTGGTGGGAGATGAAATAGTCACCCTGCAGGGTGCGGGGAGAGCCCTTTTAACTGGGCGATTACCCCACAATTTCCCTAACCAGTTGCCACCACTCAATAAAGTATGGATAGACTGACAGTGCTTTTGGTACAGAGTCAATAAGTGATGCCACAAGAAGTGAATAAATTGTGCTAGAAAACCAGACTTTGGATCCCTTTTGGAACCAAGCTATTGTTTTGCAGTAAAGGACTCTTCAGAACAAGCAACAGCCTTCTCTGAGCCCAGGTGAGTTTGAAGGCTACCTGGAAGAGATGGGAACTGAGTAACATATACAGGTTAATAGTGAAATAAAAGGGAATGACTGTTTTAATTCCTTTAGTTTATCAGTGCTTTAAATCGATTTTTTAAAAATATGTTTTCAGTTGTCTAGGACACAATACCTTTATTTTATTTATTTTTATGTGGTGTTGTGGATCGAACCCAGTGCCTCACATGCGCTAGGCAAGTGTTCCACCACTGACCCACAACCCCAGCTCTCTTAAATAAACCTATCCCAGATTTAAACCATGTTTCTCAAAAACTTATCCACACAAAGTTCTTCTATGGCAGAGTACAATGACAAATGTAAACATTTCCTTAAAATCTCATTTGAATTGACTAAAAAGTCACTCATTTTTCATCCTGCTCCATAGTAGATATTTTGGTTTTAATATAAAATAATTTAAATAATTCTCATCATAGAGAAAAAATGCTTCTAACGGATGAATATTTTAAAAAATCAGATTTATTTATTTTTTTGTATGTATGTGGTACTGAAGATTGAACCCAGGGGCACTCTACCGCTGATCCATACCTCAGACCTTTTCATTTTTTGAGACAGGTCTCATCAAGTGGTCTAGGCTGGCCTTGAACTTCTGATCCTCCTGTCTCACTTAGCCTTCTAAGTAGCTGATGAATCAGGTTTATTCATTTCTGGAAACTAGGCTAAATTTTCTGATGCTGCACATTAGGTTTGGTGTTCCTAAGCAATTTTTCTCTTGTCTTTTGTATCATAATATTTTGAGAACCCAGACTCCCATACATATGTAAACAAAATTTCTCCTGCTGTTAGCTAGGTAATTGCTAAGAAATGAGGCCTACATAACTTTCCAAGAGGTGTCCTGTGCAATATTTTCATGTTTCTCTTGGTGAAAACTTCAACATGTAAGCTGAGTGCCAGGTGGCACACACCTGTAATCCTAGTAACTTGGTAGGCTGAGGCAGGAGAATGGCAAAAACATAAAATGGCCAGCCTCAACAACTTAGTGAGACACTGTCTCAAAAATCAAAAAGGGCTGGGGATATAGCTTAGTGGTTAATTACCCCTGGATTCTATCCCCAGTGGGTTCCCCTGACACAATTTTTTTCAATATGTATATTATGAATATTTTCTTACTTGGGAGGACATGTTTCTTGTTCCATATGGTAAAATCAGTCTGATTTACTTAGTCTTTTACTAATCAGAGGACAATTAATCTGACAACATTGATAATTTATGTTGTTGTTGTTGTTGTAATGCTGGGGATTAAATCCAGGGCCTTGGGAAAGCCAGGCAAGTACTACCCATAAGCTACTTTCCATTCCTTTTTATTTTGAGACAGGATGTTGCTAAATTGCTTTGAACTTGAGATCCTCCTGTCTGAGCCTCCTGAATCACTGGGATTATAGCCATGTGCCACCATACATGGCACAAGGCTGGCTTTTAAATGATGCTACAAAAGAGTGCAGTTTTAGGCAGTAATCATTCAGGGTTTTCTCCCACAAGGTGTATCTCTTATGCTCACTTGCATTTCTGCAATAACACATCTGCTTTAATCAAATCTGTATATCTGGAAGGTTTTTTGCTTATTTTTTGTTGTTTTCTAGATTGTTGCTTCTCAAGTCACTGGCTGTGGAAAGAATAGGGTAATCACCTACTGTGTTGTCAGAGGCACCTGAGGTTGTCCCAGGAACATCACAGTTGCTGATATTTACAGATTGCTCTTGGTTTCCCTAGCATTAACATATTTTCCCTGTTTCAAACTTGTGCTTTGATTTCATGTTTTTAACTACTGATCCGTTTCCCAAGTTGAAAATATAAACTATTAAAAATCGAAGAATAAATAAATGATGACAAAGGGAATTAGAAAAGCCATTTCTATCTTCGCGTTAATTGATGTCAGGAAGTAGAACTACTCATTTGCATGTTTGTGAACATAACTGATCAGGTACAGTTTTAAGAGAAAGTTCACTGATTTGTGGGAGCCAATTTTTGGGTTTGTAATTAAAAGTGGGGAAGAAAATTCAACAACCAAAACCAAAACAACAGATCAGAGAGTGATCAACCAACCATGTGAACTTCTCTGGACTTGCTCAGAAATCATCCATCCTACCTGCTCAAGCCCGGCAGTCTAGCAGGCCTTAGCCAGCAGGATGACATAAGCAAACTCTACTTTCACAGCCAGAGAATGACCAATGTCACTGGTTTCCCCACAATGCAAAATTAAACACTTTTTATTATAAACTGTTCAAAATATTTCTCAGCCTTTAAGATTTTCATAAGAAACAGAATGAAGCTAGGTGTGGTGGCTCATGCCTGTAATCCCAGTGGCTCAGGAGGCCCAGGCAGGAGGATCAAGAGTTGAAGGCCAGCCTCAGTAACTTAGCGAGGCCCTGTCTCTGAATAAAATTGTAAAAAGGGTTGGAGATGTTATGTGCTCCTGGGTTCAATCCCCATTACAAAAAGAAAGAAAGCAAAAGAAAGAAAGAAAGAAAGAAAGAAAGAAAGAAAGAAAGAAAGAAAGAGAGAGAGAGAGAGAGAGAGAGAGGGAGGGGGGGGGGGAGGGAGGGGAGGAGAAAGAAAAAGAAAGAGAAAGAAAGACAGACAGAAAGACTGTTTATGATTTTGTGTGTGCATATATGACCAAAATCGTGTAAGTGAAAAAAGGACAAAACTTTTTCCCTCTCAAAACTTTAAAAAATCATAGATTCTACAGGAAAATACTTTATATTTAAGATACCCAACATTATATATGTCTCCAAGTTTTGAAATGTATACATTTTGGAAAACAGTTTGATATTTTGTGATCAATTTCTGGGTATGGATTAAAACACAATCACAGGAAGTTATCTTTTTTTTTTTTTTTTGGTACTGGGGATTGAACTCAGGGGCACTCGATCACTGAGCCACAGCCCCAGCCCTATTTTGTATTTTATTTAGAGACAGGGTCTCACTGAGTTGCTTAGGGCCTTGCTAAGTTGCTGAGGCTGGCTTTGAACTAGCGATCCTCCTGCCTCAGCCTGCCAAGTGCTGGGATTACAGGTGTGCGCCACCACGCCCGGCTGGAAGTTATCTTTTGACTTGGTTCACATTTTTGGATATAACATAGCAGACCAAATAATATGCACTTTTTCCCTTTAATTTGAATTCAGGAGCTCTATCACTTAAAAAAACCAAAAGAGTCATGGTACTCATTTCTAATTTAAAAGGTAATTCTGGGACAGTGAAAGAATAACAGCCTCAGAGCTTGAGACTGATGTGGAGATCTATACATGACTCTGACTCTTGGGGCTAGCCAGAATTCTGCCATCCTCTACAGAGACATTTACTCATACCCCTCCAAACAAGATCACAAAGCCCGGAGAGTCATTATGGCTTCTTTCAGGCCAGTTGCTAAGCCTCAAGTTTAGGCACTCCAAACTATGACCACTCTGGAATCATAGCCAGTTTAAGTACATAGGCCTATTTCCTACCTCAACGCCCCCAACCCTCAGAAAAGCTGAAAAGATGGTTCTAGCTTTCTAGCTTTTCTTGGCTAGCAGTTCTCAGCAGAGTGGCTCTAATTTGAGCATCTCTTCTTAACTGTCCCAGCTGCCCCTGAGATTAATTTTTTTCTGGTGCACTGTATATTACTTCATTAGTATCCTGAGGCTCTGGACTCAGGTCAAGTTTCCAAAAATCTGGTGTGTGACATCTTTATTTTTTATTTTTATTTTTTGGGGTACCAGGGCTTGAGTCTAAGAGTGCTTAACCACTGAACCACATCCCCAGCCCTTTTTATTTTTTATTTTGAGACAGGGTCTCACTAAATTGCTTAGTTAGGGCCTTGCTAAGTTGCTGAGGCTGGCTTTGAGCTTGCAATCCTCCTGCCTCAGCCTCCCAAGCTGCTGAGATTATAGGTATGTACCACCATGCCTGGCTGCTTCTTTAAAAGTAATTAAATGTAGACTATACTCAATAGCATAGAAGATTTTGATCTTTTGGGAAAGTGAAAGGCTGTAAGGGCATGCAGAACTGAGGGGAGGTGGACTTTCCTATGGGGCTCCATACATCTTTCCTCTCACGTTTAAAGTTCCATACTTCAATACGTCACAAGGCATGCTCCTTCCAAACAGGTTTCTGATTAGGAAATGACTCCCAGGAAGGAGAAAGTAAGTTGTTGGCTTCATTTCTGTACCTAAAGTGAGGATACCTAAGATGACCCTGCCTGTGGTGTACACAGAATGACTAGAAAGGAAAGAAGGCCCTGTAACTTCTCCCCTTACTCTCTAGCAAGGCGAAGTAAGGTGGTATTACTTTCAACATCTTTTTTTTTTTTTTTTTTTGGTACTGGGGATTGAACCCAGGAACACTCCACCACTGAGCCTCATCCCCAGCCCAATTTTATATTTTTTTTAGAGACAGGGTCTCACTGAGTTGCTTAGGGCTTTGCTAAGTTGCTGAGGCTGACTTTGAACTTGCGATCCTCCTGCCTCAGCCTCCCGAGTCGCTGGAACTACAGGTGTGCGCCACCACGCCCGGCCTTCAACATCTTTGTTTTATCAATATATAATCTGTAGACCTGTGGCTTACTCCCAGGGGCACTTCTGAGACATCACAACATTCCTGCCCAGAAACATGACCTGCCAACAACAGCTGAGTCTGTCTTTTCACTGTTATACCCTTGGGGTCTTGAATCTACTAAGCTCTTAAGATATATTTGATAGATGGTTATTCATTTCATAATTACTGACTGACACTGTTCTGATTAGGCAACAGGCAAACAGTGATCACAAGCAGGCATGATCTCCTACCCTAATAGAATATACGTATTAACTACCTATTACACAAACAGGTATAAAGTTATAGCTGTGTTGTAAGGACAGAGAAGAACCTGGTGCTATGATCCCTCACAAGAGTAACAACTGAGCTAAGTGGGAAGAGTGGGACGTTAAGGAGGAAAAGAGAGGTAGGAACAGCACTTCCTGCAACAGCTGTAACATATGTACAGGTCTTGTGATGAGAGGGATGAGGAAAGCATGTTCGAGTTGCTGAGGGAGGTGAGATGACCCTGAGGGAGTATGACAGGGGCTAGACTGCCCAGGACCTTTGTGAGCCATGTTGAAGTTTTTAGACTTTAATGCTAATCATAATGACAAATCACTGAAGGGTTTTATAATAGTGGGTAGTGGTGGAGTTGGAAAAAAGTATTTGGGTTTGGGTCACCTGATATAAAATCAGTAGCTTTTTCAATTGAATCTGATGTGAGGGTAAGACACAGAGGGCTCTCAAGGAAGTCTTGCTTAATGGATTCACATTGGTGTCATTCACTGAGATGGGGAACAGTGGCAGAGGACCTGACATCAGAGGTGAAAATCACAAATGTCTAAGATCTCTAGGAGTCTGTACTCGAAATACATTTTTTTATCTTTTGTGGTACTGGGATTTGAATCCAGGGGTGCTCTACCACTGTGCTACATCCCCAGTCCTTTTTATCTTTATTTTGAGATAGGATCTCACCAAGTTGCCAAGGCTGGCCTTGAACTTGACATCCTCCTGCTTCAGCTTCCTGAGTTGCTGGGATTACAGGTGTGTAACACCCATGCACAGCTAGTAACATAAATTTCAGAGTCATCTGTAAAAGGCTGTAACTAAAGGAGGAAGGCATGAAGTTCAATTAGGGGAAAGTATTCATTGAAGAGACTTAGGATCAAAGTTTGAGGTAAGTCAACATCTACTAGCTGGATATGGAGAATGATAAGGAACAGCCAGAGAAGGAGCAGAAATGACTTAGAGTTCAGGGTCACAGAAGCCAAGAGAAGAGTAAATTCAAAAAGGAGACAGTAGTCAACAGAGAAGAGAATGTTGTTAGTGTAAGGTTCTTGGCTCCACAAAAGACAGGATCAAAGGCACAGGTAGAGGAATTGGCCTTGGCCAGCTTACTCTATCATGGTAAGAACAAAGAAGGTTACTAGTAAATTAAAGTCTTGGTAGTGGGAAGTTGAGAGTTCCATTTTCTCAGTGAAGTAATTAGTAAGTAGGAAAGAGAATTGATCACAGAATTGTAGAAAGATGGCTGGGCCATATGCAAGACCTATCTTAAGTGGGTGACCATGAATTTAAAGTGAGGTCAATCTACCCGGTGATGTTTTTTTTTTTGATACTGGGGATTGAACCCAGGGTCACTCTACCACTGAGCCACATCCCCAGCCCTATTTTGTATTTTATTTAGAGACAGGGTCTCACTGAGTTGCTTAGGGCCTCGCTAAGTTGCTGAGGCTGGCTTTGAACTCACCATCCTCCTGCCTCAGCCTCCCAAGTGCTGGGATTACAGGCATGCACCACTGCGCCCAGCCTGGTGATGTTTTTCTAGCAGTGTTTGTTGCTCTTGTGTACATACACACAGAAAACATTTAGTTAAATGAACTAATAAACAAAGAGGACAAATAAACAAAGAGTACAAACAAGTAGTAGAAATCTATTTGATTGACACATAACATCATATTTCACTGCTAACCTTTAGTAGAGCTGGAGGCTGAAGCAGGTCGGGAGGATCGCTTACGATGTCCATTTTCCACACTTTCAGAAGCCACAGTTGGCTCTTCAGTTCGGGAGTTTCTTCGGCTTGGGGTTTTGGACTTTTCAATAATCTCTTTTGGCTCGCTGTTGACAAAGGGAATCACAAAGTTTCCAGAGGTGAAGGAATCAAGTCACACACAAAAAAGGTCTCTTTAGAGTTTCAACAACATGGTTATTCTGGGGAGAAAATATTCTGTCCCAGATACAATAAGCATGAATTTCTGTACTATTGAGAATTTAAAAGTGAGTGTAGCTTGCTACATTAGTAAAAATAAATACTAAAGCACATGCAGGTGAAATTGTTGAAAAACAGGTAACAGACTTAAGAATTTGGAACAAACCTCCCCCAAAACTTCCTTACCCTTCTTCCTAAAGTAATAATACTTCCCAGCCAGGCGCGGTGGTGCACGCCTGTAATCCCAGCACTTGGGATATTTCTGATTGTCATGACTTGGGAGAGGTGCTACTAACATCTTTTTCAAGGGGGCCAGGGATACTGCTATAATCCTGCAATGCATAAGACAGTCTCCTGTGACAAAGAATTATCTGGTCCAAAATGTCAATAATGTTGAGGCTGAGAAAAATTGACATAATCCTTGATCTCAGCAATTACACTTTTTTTTTTTTTGGAACCAGGGATTGAACTCAGGGAAACTCGACCACTGAGCCACATCCCCAGCCCTATTTGTATTTTATTTAGAGACAGGGTCTCACTGAGTTGCTTAGAGCCTCGCTAAGTTGCTGAGGCTGGCTTTGAACTCGCGATCCTCCTGCCTCAGCCTCCCGAGTTGCTGGGATTACAGGCGTGCGCCACCGCGCCCGGCTTACACTTCTTTTTTTAAAAATATTTTTTAGTTGTAGATGGACACAATACCTTTATTTTGTTTATTTAATTTTATGTGGAGCTGAGGATTGAACTCAGTGCCTCACACATGTGAGGCAAGCGCTCTACCACTCAGCCATAACCCCAGCCCCAGCAATTACATTTCTATGTGCCTTAGGAACTAATCTTTTTACAGAGCTCTAATTACACATAAAAATGTCAAAATGCTTTATTTGTACTAGTGGAAACAAAACACCTAAATGCCTAACAATAATAGGTTAACTAAATTATGGCACCATCCACATGCAATCATCAAAAATCATGTTGTGTAAGATGATTTTATGATAAACTTTTACTATTTCATGGTTCAAAAATGCATGTTAAAATCAGAAAACAAAAAATAAGCTGAAAAAAAATAAGCTGATTAAATATTCTTGGAACTGAAAAGGCATAGAACTGGAGAAAAAATAATGCAACAGAACAAAAGTGGTTCTCTTCTGGGAAGTCTTTTATGCTTCACTCCCCAGGTAGAGTTGTCTCTTCTGCATTTTGAGTTCATGGTCTATACCTGGCATTCCTTAGTACCCATTAGACTACATAGCACATTATTTTAATGTCTTGTGTGCTCTGCTAGATTTTAAGCTACTTAAGAGCACAAACTGTGGTTTGATTATCAGTTATCCCTTCCCCTTCACTGTTCACTCCTACCAGAAGGTCCTTCATAGTGACACAATGGCTGGGAACTGGGCTACACTGTTGACTACCCTGCTTTATGTACAATAGTCACCCCACACCAAAACACAAGCTGAAGAAAGTCAAAGACAGGCTAGGCTGGAGCTGGGGTGGAATTACAAGTCAAGGGGATTAACACCTCCTTTTAGAGGTTGTAAGGATGGCATTCTGGCTGGGATCCCAGAAGACGGTCAAAGATTCTGAGGAAGGAAAATTCTTTATTGAGGGGCCCCTTTTTTCTTTTCTTTTCTTTTCTTTTCCCTCCCCCCGCCCTTTTTCTTTCTTTCTTTGCAGTGCTGGGGATTGAACCCAGGGCCTTGTGCTTCCACGGCAAGCACTCTATCAACTGAGCTATATCCCCAGCCCGGGCCTCTTTCTTTCGGCAAAACAAAAGTCATAGTAATATTGTCGTTATGTTTATATGGTTAATGCTCAGGCAGCTCTGGAAACAAATACCCATAAGGTATTTTTGGTCTGTTAAGTTTCTTTCTCTAGACAAATACTTGGCATATGTTTGAGAAATGCAAATTAATTAAAATATTATTGGCTCAACCCAAATAAAACCAGATAGTCAGAGTGGTAAAGTAGGGATAGCATCGAATTTAGAATCAGATGACCAGGGGTCAAGTTGGAACTATGCATTTATCAGTCATGATATTAAATTCTCTCTATGCTCCAGACTCTAGATCTATAAATTCATATTTTTTTTCTGCTACAATACAGAGGTTTAAAGATGAGGGCTCTGGAGTCAGAAGGTCTGGTTTTGAATTTTAGCTTCATCATTTGCTAAATCTGTGACCTCGGACAATTCAGTTAACCTCCCTAAGCTTTAGATTCTTCTTCCATAAGATAGAATTTATTTTTCCTAATAGACACTCTAAAAATCAAGTGAGATAATACATTTGGGGAACTTGTAACTCAGAGTATGATAAGAAATAGAATTCAAATAAATGTTGGCTATTATGAATTCCTTATGAGACTGACATGAAGATTAAATGAGAAAATGACTGTGAAGGAGTTTTCTAAACTAAGGTGCTGTACAATATGAGAAACTCTTTAAAATGTTATCTAGTTCTTTCCCATACAAAAAAGGATGACTAGCCAGACATGGTGGTGCACAACTATAATCCCAGGTACTTGGAAGGCTGAAGTAAGAGGAACACAAGTTTGAGGTCATTAACATAGTGAGACTCAGTATCAAATTGAAAAAATAAAAAGGGCTGGAGATGTAGCTCAGTGTTTGAATGCTATTCTTTTTTTAAATTTTAATGTGTTTTTTAGTTGTTAATGGACCTTCATTTTATTTATTTATGTATGATGCTAAGAATCAAACCCAGTGCCTCACACATGTTAGGCAAGCACTCTACCACTGAGCTATAACCCCAGCCCAGGGAGAGTGCTTTTCCAATGTGCATGAGGCCCTGGCTTCAATCCCCAGGACCATACTCTTACACACACACAAAGGATGACTTTGGAAGATATTTCTTTCCATGGGCTAATGAGTTTGAAGTCACAGATGTGCTTCATTTTGTTAGATTATGTTGTGCTGCATAGTTAACAGAACGAATCATGGGTTTGGGGGTCAGACCCTGCCTGGCTTTCTCTCTCTTTTGCTTTGAGGATCATATATATTTTAGATGGCAGTTGCAAGAATTTTTAGTGACACTTAGGACAACAGCTCCCATACATTGAACACTTACTATTTATTTTCCATGTTGAATGCTAAACATGTTATTCAGTTTTCAGAACATGGAAGGTGGAAACTCTGCCACCTGGTTCTATTAAGAGTAATGTTACCTGTGAGGGGTTAGGACTCATGGCAGCCCTCTACATGAGCAGTAAAAACAGACTGCTGCAAGAGTGCAGGAAAAGGACAAAGTGAGAAGAGGATTAAAGCCTGAGAATGCTGACACCCTTCAAAGAGGCTTATGCTATGGTCATGCTAAGTCTGCAGAAATGATCATCTTACCTTTGTCCAGAGACTATGGCAGCGTTTGCCTCGAGTTCTGTCAAAAATACAAAGGACAGACATGAGATGTGGAAGATGCTGGTGTATATGTCAACAGGGAGAAGTTAGGTATCTATGACAATTCTGAATGTCCTATTTAAGCTAACGGGTCTCTGTACCTAGGGTTTCACCCTATATGGTATGGAGACAAAAGTTGGCATGGACCCAATTAGGTTTGTTGGGAATATAGGACATTTACTTGGTCTATTTTTATTTCAACTTCACACTGTGAAATAATCCTGTTTGGATCAACAGAACTAAATTTCACAGTGCCTGGTTCATATTTCACAAAGCTACAACTAGATTAGTAAAATAAGCCTCTTCCTTTCATGTAGAAAACAGTGTTTTCATCCTTAAAATATCACCACCCTCAAGCACTTAAAAAAAAGTCACCAATCTTCAGATATGTCTTGAACATCTATTAAGGATGTATTTTTCTCCAACTTCCTCATTGAGTTGTAGAGGGCAGAGTGACTTGCTGTGAGATACTGCCCACAGACTCCATCACATCCCTCTTTTTCAACCTTCCAGCAAAGCTCTCCAAGACAAGACAATCTCAGTAATTTGTCCAGCAGAGTTTTACGTCGATGAGCACGTTCTGAGTTTCCTAGACACTTCTTTCTCAACACCAGAAGAAAATTCTGATTCCTCTAGTATGTAAGTTTAGGCAGCTCCATCTTCTGCAAAAGCCCCTCCCTGATGGCACCAGATGGCAGTGATCTGTACTGCCTCTGGCCTCCTATGGTCCTGCACCTGTTTATCCATTTAGAAAATTTAGTATCTCACACTTGGTGTGTGTGTCTAAGCTGCTCTACTGGGTACATGGTAACCTCCTTGAAGGAAGTGAAGTCAAGAGTGCCTGGTTTGAAGCCAATTGCAAAAACACAAAGGCTGAATGTTCTCTCTGCTATGTGGATGCTAACACAATAAGGGGGGGTGGGGATAGAAGTTCATTGGATTAGACAAAGGGAAATGAAGAGAAGGGAGGGAGATGGGAATGGAAAAGACAGCAGAATGAACCAGACGTAACTTTCCTATGTTCATATATGAATACATGACCAGTGTAACTCTACATTATGTACAACCACAATAATGGGAAATTATTCATGTATTTACAATATGTCAAAATACATTCTACTATCATGTATAACTAAAAAGAACAATAAAAATAAATAAATACATAAATAAACAGACTGCCTGTATTGAAAAATTTTTTTAAATTTTAAATTTGTTCTAATTAGCTGTGTACAACAGTAGAATGCATTTTGATAGATCATATGTAAATAGAATGTAATCTCATTTTTCTGATTATACATATTGCAGGATCACATCGGTCATACTGTCACACATGTACATGAGGTAAAAATGTCTGTTTCACTTGATGATCATTCCTTTCCCCATACCCCTTCCCTTCCCTTCACTCCCTTTTACCTAATGTAAAGTAATCTATTCTACCCTATTGGATTGAAAATTTTGACCTCATTGTTTATTAGACATGTGATCTTGGGCAAATCACTTGACCTCTGAGTGTTTTACACCTCATCTGAAAAATAGGGATAACTATTTTACCCATTTAAACATTAAGAAGATTAAGTGAGATAATGCATATAAAAACCTTAGTATAGGGCTGGGGTTGTAGTTCAATGGTAAGGGTGCTTGTCCAGCATGAATGAGGTGCTGGGTTTAATCCTAAGCACCACAAATAAATAAAATGAAGGTAGAGTATTCATAAGAAAACAAAATCTTAGTATAGCACCTGGCACTTAGTAACAACTCAGTATTAACTAGCTATTCTTGTTGCTATGATGATCATATTCATGCAGCTTTTCACATGAGGGCACTGGACTACTCATGCAAGATGTTGGTATCCCTGCTTCTTGTTTGCCACTTAGCTCGCTGTATCTAATTCTCAAATCATGGACACCCTTCCACAAGAAACAGAGACCAACTCCCAGTGTTTGTCATCTTTCTGACTCAGGTAAAGCATATAGAATCCAGATAATATGTACTCAATACTGAAAGTGGCTCAAGAGATGCTAACGTTGATTAGTCTGCTCTTTTGAAACAAGATGAAATTTGAGAATTTTAACACTATCACTACTAATTGATATAAATGGAGGGCTCTGAGGGTATTTTAAGGAGATTTATATTCTGTTTTTGGTACTGGGATTTGAAGTCAAAGGCTCTTTACCACTGAACTACATCCCAGCTGTTTTAATTTTTTGAGATAGGATCTCATTAAGTTGCTGAGGCTGGCCTCAAACTTGTAATCCTCCTGTCTCAGCCTCCCAAGTTGCTGGGATTATAGGTGTGTGCCACCATACCTGGCTTAAGGAGATTCATCTTAGACAAACTTTAAAAAGGAACAGAGTTTTTCAGCCAATTATTCTGAGAAAAAGGAAAAATGATAATGGTAAAGCTCATTTTCTGGAGTAGAGGTGGGGCAGGAAATGGAATTCCCTTTCCCCCCCTTTTTCCCCCCTAATTGTAGTTGTAGATGGGCAGCATGACTATTTTGTTTGTTTATTTTTATGTGGTGCCAAGGATCGAACCCAGTGCCTTACATGTGCTAGGCAAGCACTCTGCCACTGAGCTACAGCCCGAGTCTCCCTTTTCCTTTTTAATTGTTCTTAGTCTTAGCAAAAAAAAAAAAAAAAAAAAAAAAAAAAAAAAAAGAAAGAAAAGAAAAAAAAGAAAAAGAAAAAGTTTTGCCATTTAACCCCTTTTCTGAGTGATTTCTTCCATTTCTACTCTTCTCAAATGTTCAGCACAATGCAAGTTATGTAGGCAGCTGGCAGCACAGAAAAAGAATCTGAGTGACTGAAATGTTTTTTGCTCCTACATTCTTTCCAGACGCCTGATTCTTTCTAGGGTGTGCAGGAGAAGTCTTATCCATCACATGGGTTGTAGCACCCTGAAGCAAATTTTAAAATAACCACAAGTTACACTTTATTTTTATTGGCTTCAACTCATAGAATTGAACATGCTTCTACTGGCTTTTTCATACTAATTTTGTCAAGTGTATACTTTCCATGATATTCTAATCTCTTTGTGGGAACCAGTTACACATTTTCCCCTCCTATCCCTTAGCGACCTATAGTGACAAAGAGTCAGGCAAGACTAAACTGTACCATGCAGATACTCATCTGCTTTGGCAATCTAACCTATGAATGCAGGAGAAGCGCTGCTATTGTCAATCAAGATCCTCATGTGTTCAGAGCTGACTCAGCATCCCATAGCATTCACCTGTCAGATTATCATGGACTCTGCATTTCAGAAACACCAGCCATAGTGCTATTTACAATATCTTGGTAATGGGGAGAAACTTAAGCCATCCAGAGATGACTGAGATGACTGCCTCCCCAGAGGAATGGCTATCTCACTGCAGAGATTCTCTGAACAAGCCTCCACTGATGTCATGATAATGCAATCATTATTTTGGTGCATTATTTGGTACCAACCCAGTAAATCACTATATGCCAGCTAGTCAGCTGTCAGCTGTGGGTGCCAGGGTCAGGGAACAGGGTAAAATCAGCAGTGGGAAAACCACTCATGGCTAGGTGGCAGACTGACAATAAGCACAGAGATGCCTTTTTTGAGGCTGATACTACAAATGTGTAAGAGTTAGCTGGTTGGGAAAAATAACCTCAAAATATATTGTACAAGCTCTGCCGTTCAACGGAAGTCTGCCTGGGAAGCAAACAGATAAGACACGTCCAGCCACTTACTGGTATAAGAACATGTGACATTGAGGACAAAAGTAGTTCTTTCATATGTGACCTGTTCCATTCCAGGAAGTTTTTCCTACATATGTCTTACCTGATCTGGCAACAGGCCCCGGCAGTGTTGTGTTTGGAGTATCCTTTGGAACTAAATTCTGTGAAGGGGCTAGGGCAAGAAAAAAAAATTACAGGCCTTTCACTTTCTTTTCTAAATAAAACAGAAAACATTAACTGAATCAAGGACTTAACTGCTGAAACACCTTATTCTTAGAGGGAGTACTTGACACTGACCTTGAAATTACAAGTTAGGATTTACTTAACAAATCAATTACTATAGCACTAAGTAACAAAAAGTACTACTTGGGAATATTTGCTTTTCCTTTTTATGTATATAAAGATCAAGGAAGGAGATGGCCAAGAGAATAAAAGCACTCACAATTTTTTTTTTTTTTTTGCCCACGAGTTTTTTTTAGTACTGAGGATTGAACCCAGGGGCACTCACTCATCACTGAGCCACATCCCCAGCCCTTTTTATTTTATATTTTGAGACATGGTCTTGCTAAGTTGCTGAGGCTAGTTTTCAACTCAAGCTCCTCCTCCTGCCTTAGCCTCCTGAACAGCTTGGGATTATAGGTGTGCACCACTTTGCCTGGCACACTTTTTGCTTCTTGAGGGTCAGTTTCTGACTACTACTCTTAAAAACCCCAAATCATGCCTTACTAGAAAACCCAAGTCATTTTTAGATTATACCATTCAAGTTAGTTTTTTAAATTTCCTGCCTTACCCCTCCCCTAGGACTATACTCCTTAAGAACTAAACTACCACATAATTTTGTATTTTTCTACAGCACCAAACAAGAGTAATGGGCATAAAGTAGGTATGCAATCCATCTTAATGAATAAATCAACCTGATATTATTTACTTGTATAACAAATAGTTACAAAGAACTTTCTAGGGCCAAGGTACTGTACCATGAATCCTTAGACACCAAATTACATCCTTGTATGTCAGGAACCCAGTCTAGCATTAATGATAAATACATGTGATACACTGGAGTGCACTGTGATGTCACATGAAGAAGATATATAAAGTGCCATGGGAATCCAAAGTAAAGGAGTTCAATTCTAGGTTGAGAATTCTGAAGACACATTAAAGGGAGATATGTCAGAATTAGTCTTTGAAGAACAGAAAAAACTTAGGTCTTTGAAGAATGGAATGGAATACATGATGCATGATGCACTCTAAAACAGAAATTTTTCTGGATCATACAGTAAAGATTAAAGGAACAAATATGCCAGTCATTTAAGGGTGTATCCTCCCACCTTGATACTTCAATCTTAAGTAAATACTGCAACAGTAGGTTTTACCCTCTTATGGAAACTAAATTTTGTAGATTTCTTCTCTTGCTTAATAAAGCAGTCAATAATACATTTGTGGTTAAGAATTTATTATTGATGCTTATCTGATAAAGCTTAAAACTATACCTTAACTTCTACTTTTAACTTCAGTATTGGTTTCTCACATTTTCAAGGTAAAAAGCACAGAAGTCCCTTGAAAAAGAATAGAAACAATCACTATAAGCAAAGTGGGTGGCCATAACTAAAACAGAGAATGTTTTCCAGCTGCTGGTCCATTTCCTCACAGTTTATGTATTTTCTAGTATTATATTTTTATATGACCCAAATAAAAATATTTTCTAATTACTTCATCATTATTCTTTTAGTTCCAGAGGGAAAAGTTCCCTGTTAGAAGAAATAAAAATATTTAATAGCAGAGAATATTTAAGTCATACCAGATTTCTTTTCAATTCTTAGGGTCACCTACATCAACAAAACTTGAAAAAGAAACAAAAGAGCAACCATCCTATTAAGTCTTTGTCTTCTACCGAGGCAGCAAACTCCTTGAAGACCTTTGTCCCTCCGTGTATCCTTTAACACTGAGGTAAAAAGGCAGAGAAGGAGAATTAAACCTTTCCAGAACTCCACATGAGGTAGTGTCCTGGTCACTGGATGTTAAACCCTTTTATTGAATCTTTGTATAAATTCAGAGAGGTAGGAATTACAATCTCTATTTTATAGGTGAAGTATAAGGAACTTACCTGACTATACCTGGTAACCGTAGAACTAAAACTTGATCTCTGATTACACCCTGAAACTTGTGTTCTTTCTGCCCCTGCTTATCACTCAGTGGTAGGCACTCAAAGCATTTTAGTGGCATAAATAAGACAGGTACTATTAGCTGGCTTAGGATATTGCAGGAGTCCTCCCAGCTCTTGGGAATTAGCTTGATTTGCCTCTGGGGAAATGAAGATTCTGCACTATTTAAGCCTCAAAGGAGGAAGAAGGGGAGGAGGCAAGGGTGGGAAACCAGAGAGAGAAAGGAGAGGAGCTATAAGGACACCTATGCTTTCAGTATTAGCCCATCTAAACAGTGCATAGGAAATGTCCTGAACTAGATAGCCATGAATAGAATGAACCAATTTACAGAGATTATATTAATCACTATACTGGAAATCACTTTTTAAAATCATTTACTGATCAAAAACTATTATTTATTTATTTATTTTTTTTTAGGTACTGGGAATTGAATCCAGGGGCACTTTACCTAAACTACATCCCTGGCCCGTTTTTAAAAAATTTTTATATTGAGATAGGGTCTCGCTAAATTGCTTAGGTCCTCACTAAGTTGCTGAGGCTGGCCTTGAACTTGTATTCTTCCTGGGATTATAGGCATGCAGCACCATGCCTGGCCCAATCGTTATATTCTAAGCCCAGTGTTAAGCATGTTATATGAATTACCTCACTGAAATCTTACAACTATTACTGTCCCCATAATTCAAAGGAGGAAACTGAAGTTTGTGGTGGTCAAGTAATTGCCCTGGTTCATCTGGCTGGTAAATGCTAGTGCTGTGTTATCAACTCAAATCTATCTGACAATTTGTCACTTTGACCCTTCCACATCTGTTATCATGGAGCCTCATTTTCTCAAAAGCTCTTCTCTGGGGGTAACCCAGACAGAAAGGGAATGTTCCCTCAGGTACAGTACTTAAGAGAATGGGGCTATAGAACCTGCTCTGATAAAGAGTTGCGAGCAAGTCTTCCTCATGGTAAGGGGAACCTGCAGAAGCTGATACTTATGCTTAAGAGAGAGTGTCAGGCTGGAATCTCACAGTATAGACAGCACAAATACTAACCTTGGAGCTTTAATCTTCTCACCCATAAGATGGGGTAAGACTACCTAACATGGTTGGATGAAAATGATGTGAAAATGTATGTAAAAACACTCCCTTCTAAACTGAGAAACTTTTATATATATAAATGAAATGTGTTATCATTATTCAAGAGCTAAGAACCATCTCAATGAGCGTAAACATAACATGGGATTTAAAAGCATATTTTCCATAAATAAAACCATCACTATTGCCATTTAGCCCATTCTTTTTCTTCCAAGTAGAAAAGGAATCATGCTTTTCCTCTTATGGGATAGGTCATTTAAAAACTCTGACATTAGGAGATGATGCCAAGGCCAAGTACATACCTATGCTGGGTAGAAGCTCTGGATGGGATCCCACCTTCTCCTCCACTAGGCCACCCACAAGTGGCTCCGATGCTATGCCACCATGATTGCTTTTTGTGGTCGGTGTTGTAGAGATGAGCTCAGAGGATACCAGAGTGGGTACTATTGAGCGCATACTGGTGGGGAGAGCACCGCCAGATAAGCTGGGTCCTGCTGAGGCAGAGCCCGGGCCCACTGGACTAGAGGTCATTTTTAGCAGAGTAGGTGCTGGGGGTGTTGGGGTTTTATTGTCCAGTTCTGTGGATAACTGCTCTGTTCCCATGAGTCCAGGAGCTGTGGTCTCTAGCCCTTGGCCTTCGGTCTCTCCATCTGTACCATATTGCTCTTCCCCTTTTTCAAGAGAGCCTGTAACTTTCTTACATGCCTTGGTCAGCAAAATCTGGCCAATTTTGTCCACTTTTCCTTTCCCCTTACTAGATGAGACTGGGCTTCGTCGGTTGACAGAGGAGCCTGGACTATTGGTCAGAAGGGGAGAAACCATTGTGGTTGACTGTGAAGAGGGCAGAGTGCTCTGATCTGCTGAGGTGCTCACCTGAGGACTGGCCTCATCTGCATTCAATTCTTTTGCTTGCTGGACAGGGGCATGAGGAGGGACAATTGGAGAAGATGTACAAGGAGGTGAAGGAAGCTGAACAGGAGTGGCTCGTGAGTTAAGGACCAAGGGTCGATTTGTCTGTATGTTGGAAGCAGGACTATTGGCAGGGACGTTAGGTGGTACAGGAGCTGAAGAAAATTTTATGTTCTGAGGTATGTGTAAAGGACCAACAACTGCAACAGAGGGAGGCATCAGGCCAGAGTTGGTTGTCAGTGGGGCTGCAGGAATTGTGCTTGGCTGTGATCCTTTCATAACCTGAATTATTGAGGATGAGTTGATAAAGACAGGTGTAATAAACTGAGGCCGGGCATTAGACTGAGCAGCTGACTGTCCCTCAGAAACCATAACCTTGCTACCCACATTGGGCATTGTGACAACTGTTGACATCAATGCAGACTGCAAGTGAGTTGGCAGGGCTGCTGATGTGTTAGCTGAAGTGGTTATGGGGTTGGAAGTGACAAAAACAGTTATTTGATTTGGGGGCAAGGGAGTGGAAATGGAGGAAGAACTGACAGGTCTTGACATTACTGGAGGGATGCTTGGTGCAACATTGGAACTAACCTCACTCAATTCTGGATGCACAAGGGTTGAACACGGCTCATTACTGTGAGGTAAGTTTAGGGAATTAGAGGGCTCTTTAGAAGACGGATCCTGCAGTGTGGGAATGACAGGTGCTTTTTTGAGGTCTTCCCCTGAAACTACTGGAGGTGTTACTTCCAGATCTGTAAGCCCAGGGGGTTTAATGGTCACATTAGGAGCTCCAGAGTTGTCAAGAAGTTGACTTAACGATGTTGGTGCTTCCCTCATGGCAGGAGACACCAAAGTTTTGTTCTCTTCAACACTGGAAAGTTTGTTAGGATCCGAAGGCTGCCCATCCTTTTTGGATTGATCTTCAGGGACAACCATTTTAACTTCTTGGGCAGGGACTGCTTTTAGCTCAACATTTACCTGTTCCTTCCTACCCTGGGAATTCTGACAATCACTGTCCTGAGGCATATTCAAGCTCTCCTTGTTATCCTCGAGAACAGCTCCCACTGCAGCCATGGGCACGATGGGATTCTGAGGATTCAGCCCACTGTTGTTAGGAAAGCTCCCAGGTACGGGGGGATTGGCCAGAGGAGTGGGATTGACCAACACGTTTCTTGGTAACTCCACATTCTGCAACAGGGCTGCATTTGTTTGAGATGCCAGAGTAAGTTTAGGAGCTTTTGAATTTTGCCTCCCAGGACTTGGGGTAGTTTTCCTACTGGACCCAGGACTAGACCTGCGACTGTTGCTTGGACTAGCTCGTTTTGTTGCTCCAGAATTAGACTGCTTTCCAGAATTCACCACCACAGAATCTAATTTGTGAGTTTGTGGGGCTGCAAAATTGGAAGGATTATTCATGGTAAGATTTGAAGGTGCTTGCCCAATGGCCTTCAGAGTTGTTGGATTTAGGCCCTGTTGATCAAAGCCCCTATTTAAATTTGGCCTAGGAGGTAAAGGAATATTAATCTGTGGAGGGAAGAGTCCTGCTATGGAGGCATTGAGTCTTTCTGGTGACAGACTGATTTCTGAAGGTTCTGTGCTGGGAGGGCGGTTGTTGGGTGTCTGAGGATAATAGGGTCTGGGGCTGGCTCTGTTTGGTGTTTTAGGCCTAGATGTCTGGGTTGGAGCAGCCACATTTGGAAAGTGGTGGCCATGGGAGCTGGGAAGGGAATTTACAGGGGGTTGTTGGGGAGTTGCACCTTGAGTTGCTGAAAGGGGTGATGGTCCAGGTTTGGGCCCTGTCATCATTAACTGGTTCTGGGAAACCACTAAATGTGAAGGCATGTTATTTGGGCCTCCTGAGATGGATGGAACTTCACTGCCACTTGCTTCAGGAAGTGAGGACATCTCTCCCAGAGGTGAACTAGAAGTATTCTGTGGGTTTTCCTGGTATACCATTTTCCTCGAATTACTTCCCAAAGGAGTATTTACAGGCATTGGCATTCTTTGTTTATCAGGTGATGGAGGCACAGAGGCAGGTCCTTGCAAACTGACCATGACAGGTACATTGCCACTCTGCTGCATGGGCATTCTCTGAGAGTCTGGGTTCAGAGGTCCCCTTGGGGGATGGACATTTTGGGAGACTGGAAGTCTAACGGATTTGGGATCTTGTTGCATCATGAGCATCATCATCATTTGTTGTTGCTGTTGCTGCTGCTGTTGTTGCTGCTGCTGTTGCTGAGACTGTGGCTGACTAGGAGGTGGAGGCTGCTGCTGTTGCTGCTGCTGCTGAGGCATTTGTGGCTGTGGCTGCTGCTGTGGTGGCTGTGGTGGGGGTGCCACATGCTGCATGAGTTGAGGAGGCATCTGCTGCAGTGGCCTCTGTTCAACTGGTTGAGTAGGATAACCTAAAACAAGCCCCCAAAATCAGGGAAGTTAGACTTTCAGCAAGAGAACTTTGCACCTTTAGAGTAGAGCCAAGCAATACTCATCTAGGTGGCAGGCAGAATGTGCACAAACAGCTCAGGCGTTCCTGCTCTTGGGGCAGGAGGCAGGCCCTCATTATTTGACATGAGCAAAGAGGCACACTGCATAAGGAAGCAAAAAGCAAAGCATTAGGAACCTGGAGCTCCTTAATGTGCAGGGTCTGAATGAGGCATTAGTGTACCAAGACTGAGGAGTGCTCTGTGCTACTCACTGCAGATGGCTGAGACTACATCAGCCAAACATGAAAGCAGAAAAGTACATAAACAGCAAGCGGCTGGCTACCAGCTTTTGGGTCTCATGTAGACAATCAGAATTTCTCTATGTGAATGATGTAAAGCATTCAGGATTCCCTAAAGCAAGAGAATTGCTTTTTTAAAAAAATTTTGAAGTTGTAGATGGACAGAATGACTTTATTTGTTTATTTTTATGTGGTGCTAAGGATTGAACCTAGTGCCTCATACATGCTAGGCAAGCGCTCTGCCACTGAGCTATACCCCAGCCTGAGAATTGCTTTTTTTAAGTTTTGGTTTTGTTGAATACACCAGCATTGAAGATGATCTTTTTATTCTTTCAACAGAGGTAAAATGTAAAATTCTAAGATTCAGTTCCTTAAGAAAGAAGGATTTAAAATTACTCTAATCCATTGGCTCTATACACTATGCTGCATCCTTTAGGCTCAATCCTCTGGGGAAAACTGGTTGAATTAAACTGCTCCTTGGTGCACATCAGTATCAGCAAGAGCAACAAGGGCTGATAAGCGTTGAAAATAAAATGAGGGCACCGAAGTCTTTTGCATGTTAATTTCCGTTTACTTTCTTACATGTAAACCTGTATATGAAGAAACGTTTTCTATGAATCCACAGCTGGAGAATAAATAAGCCAGAAGCAAAGCTGTCAGAAATAAAAATAATTTTGGAATAAGAACTCTCAGGAACAATGCCTTCCAGACTTGCAGAAGACAGTATTTCAAATGATCATGTCTTTTATGAAGATTTTACTTGGCATTTCAGAATAAAAGCCTTACAAAAATCAACAGAGAGGATAGAAAGATAAATTAAACCAAGAATAAGGTGATTCAGTGCGGAAAAGCAGGCATATGGCTGGGATACAGTTCCACAAACTGGATTATTCAACTGTTGCACGAAAAATACATGTGAAAGGTTTAAAAAGGTACAACAAAGTGAATGGTTGGCTCTGGCAGTTGGAAGAAATGCTGGTTCAAAATTTTCAGAGAGCAGTATCAAATACTGTGGGTCAGATTTCGTACTCAGGAGCTAATTAATTTCTTCTGGTCAAAGATTTCCATAGTACCAATGGGTGCAATGTGCAGAATCCAGTTTTGTAGATTTTCTTAAAAATTATTTTGGTTAGGCCCAAGTAACTTCTTGACCTTATAAAGTCCAAAGCATATGAGATTTCTACAGGTCAAACACAGTGGGATTTTATTTTTTATGTCTAGTCTGGGGTTCCCACATTAAGAAAATGGAAATTTCTACAAAAGTCCATGTCAGGTTTATTATACAGATGCCTTTCATCTTTAAAAATCAGCTTACCACACAGCACGGCAAATACCAAAGAGGGCAGCCTAGAGAGGCCTCTTGAAAGTAATAGCCAAAGGCATGGCTGCTATAAAGGGTCCAGAAACTGGAGGCAGTAGTCCAAAGTGCACTACTGCTAGGAAGATGGATTGGGGTTGATGTGATAGAATGGAGAGGAAAGCCATGACACACACAGTGCCCATACACAATCAAAAAACAAATTTATTAGTCAAGGGATGCAATGTCATCTGTCTTCAGGGCCAGGCAGGTGGTAAAGAAGAAAAGTAGGCTGATATAAGACAGCGGGAGTCCTTGTGGACACTGCCAAACTGCAGAGCAGATGCCCTTCCTAAGAGCATTTACATTTAGGTTTTTGCTTAAGACACAGTATGGCAAGTCAAAACCATTACAAGCCAAATTCAGCCTGCAGACCCCTTTGCAGAAAGGAGGCAATGATATGTGTGAAGACCCTTGGAATTCATACAAGAGTTCATATGTGCCTGGGGGAAGAAGGTAACTTCAGGCTCACCATGCTTTCTGGATATACTTGCCAAAGACTGGCAACCTCCCAACCTTAATTGTGCTGCAACTCACTGCTGAGAAATGTGTATGCCCAAGCAATTTGTAACAAATAACACAACGTGTTGATATCATAATACATTTACTTTCGTAAAAATCACTTTTAGGATATATAACTTAAGGGTAGATTAAGATTAAAGTTTATCTCTAAAATAACATCACTTTTGTTTAGGTGTTTTTATTGTTGTTTGTGTGCGGTGCTGGGGTTAGATCCCAGGGCTTCATGCATGCTAGGTAAGCACTCTACCACTAAGCCACAAACCCCTAACATCACTTTCATTTATATGTCAAAAGGAGGTAGAATGAGGAAGAAACAAAACAGCTCTTTGTAATACACAGGACAGAGAACCCTGAGCATGAAGGGCTTGTACATCTTCAATGGTGTCACAGGGGAATAAAGCTACAAGTCACTGTTCAGACCAGGAGTAACCAAGTATAGAGATCCTGTGGCAGCTGGCCTTGGTTCTATAACACCTGTGTCAGAATGAATGAATGAATGAATTTTAGAAGCTTTTTCCTTTTTAGCATAATTTATCAACATTTAAAGGACAATATTTTATAATCAGAGAAAGGGGTTTCAACAATATTGGTACTATTTGTTATAAATTATTAAGTTGGCAGTAGGCACCTAGGTATGTCTTTTCTTATTCTTTATATATTTTTGATGTTTTAAAGATTCAAAATAAAACTTCTATAAAAAAGATCACTTTCTTTTAATTCCCTATTTTGAGAAAGTGCCAGAAAGAAAGGCTGTAGGAAAGGCAGGCAAGCAAGATTAGGTAAAAATATCCCTCCATTTACTCTTATTTGATTCTGATGCCAACTAGAACCTTGACACTGACAAGAATAAAGAGGCATTTCACATTTCAGTCTAATTTTATAAGGACTTTAAATAATAAGGACGATGTAAGTAGAATGTGTATGTGTGTGCCTTCAGAAGATATTTTTGAAATATTTACTTAACATCAAGGCAAAGCGTCCAAATACTAGACACATTAAAATGCTAAAGCAAACTAATTAGTAGACAAAACACTGTTTCTTTTCTTTTCTTTTTTTTTTTTTTTTTGGTACCAGGGATTGAACCCAGGGGCATTTAACCACTGAGTCACATTCCCCAGCCCTTTTTAATATTTTATTTAGAAACAGGGTCTAAGTTACTTTAGGGCATCACTAAGTTGCTGAGGTTGGTTTTGAACTTGTGACCCTCCTGCCTCAGCCTCCCTAGCTGCTGGGATTATAGGCGTGTCACTGTGCCTGGCACTGTTTCCTTAAGGAGAAGGAAGCTCTGTAATGCTGTATACATGATGACAAGTAATAATCTTCAGCTAACATTTTATTACCTGGTGGCCGATTTGAAAACTCTGGCAGTTTAGGGCCTGTGTTGTCCAAGTTAATTCCTTGTTCTCCAGGCAATGGTTGCTGATCAGCCTCCTCCAGACCAGCTGGACGAGCATCTGGGGTGCTAAAGAATAAGCAACATATTTGAGAGTAAGCTATCTAGGAAATACATGAAACTAGCTCAACCCCTCCCCTTATTTCTGAAGAATTACAATGTATTTTCATTCTTACTGCTATTAACATCTCTCTAGTCTGGATAAAAGAGTCAATACTGGCATAAAAATAACCTGACAAATTCATTAAAATCCACTTACTCTAATAGCACAGTATTTACTCAAATTGCTTTCCACAAATTCCTGATACAATGTTTTTCATGCAATCACCCATTCCTTATATAGTTTAAGGTCTGGACTTGGTTTGGGACTATTAATATTATAAATCACTGTTCTTATGAAACAATAGTATCTTCAGTGTAGCTGAAAAATCAAGCTCCAGTAATTCATAATACCTGGTAACAGGTTCTAAGTTAGCGACAGAAATGGTATTTGGAGAACAAAGAAAGGTGGAGACCATAAGAAAGCTAATTAAATTTTGCTATAGAATGAATACTTACAGATATAACCACTGGCTTTGGGATGTCTTCCATTTTTACCAACCTTAGAATTTTTAGTGGGGGGAAAAATGAAGAAACTTACTAACACCTACATTTCCAAGGAACCAGAATGCTCACATCCCCCATTTGGTTTGTAAATTTACTCCCAGTTGTGCCTTTCTTTCCTACTTTTAGTTTCTCTATGCCTTGATTGTGATCACCAACTTTTAGATAATATTTTGTCTCATACTCTGGGTAGTTTATAAATCCATTTTAAAAAGCACCAGCATGTGGAAATTTAGAACCCGAACCAGATCTTTGGCATATCAGATCCCTAAACCAATTTGTTCATTAATAGACTCTCCTCTCACTTAAATTATGGGCAAGGATTCTGTGATATTCTTTATTTTCAAAGAATTTTATAGGTAAAACAAACTCAGATATCTTCTTCAGTCCCCTCATTTTATAGATGAGAAAACAAAGTCCCACAGAGGTATAAGAGACAGGAAAAAGGTTCTATAGTAAGCTAGTGGAAAAGCTGGGAGCAGGTGATCTTCCTACCTAGGAGCCCTGACGCTGTATAAGGTCCTTTTCATAATGTATAGAACCAAAAAGTAAGCAATCTTCTTTAGGGCTGATGAGGACAGTAAAAATACATACTAACCAGCCAACTGGGAGAAATAACATAGTTATCCCCATAAAACATTATTCCAAAAGGCTGACAGATGAACTTAACTGAGGAGAATGGCAGTCATCAAGAATATAAACAATAATAAATCCTGGAGACGATATAGAGAAAAAGGAACAATTTTACACTGTTGGTGGAATCATATATTAGTATAATCACTATGGAAATCAGTATGGAATTCCCCAAAAGACTAAGCATGGAATCACTACCATATGACCTAGCAATACTTCTCCTTAGCATTTATCCTAAAGAATTAAATTCAGCATACTATAGTGATACATGCATACTCATGTTTATAGCAGCACAACTTAACAGCCAAACTATAGAATCAGCCTAGGTGTCCATCAATGGATGAACTGATAAAATGTTGTATATATGTACACAATGGAGTTTTATTCAACCAAAAAGAATGAAATTATATTATTTTCAGGAAAATGGATGGAACTCGAAAACATCATGTTGAACAAAATAAGTCAAACTCAGAGAGTCAAGGGTCACATGTTTTCTCTCCTTTGTTGAAGCTACAGAGGAAAAAGGAAAAGAAAGGTGGGAGATCTCATGAAAATCAAAGGAAGATCAGTAGAGTATAGGGACAAGGGGAAAGGGAAGGGATGGAAAAGGGGAAAAAAAGGGGAATGATCCTGGCCAAATCATCTTGTTATATTGTGTATATACAAATATGTAACAATGAATCCTATCATCATGTATAACTACAATGCACCAATAAAAATATGAGAATAAGTATTTAACTGAGGAGGAGCTATTAGAAAAATGAGATAATTAAAGGGCTTTAAGTTTGAATTTAGAAAAATACACTGCTAAAATACAATTGGGTTTTAATGTATAAAATTCAAGAAACAGCTAGTATGATATAATTAGACTATTAACAAAGAATGTGTGGGAAGGCTGGAGTAATGGTAACTACTTTTAGTTTGAATATTTAAGCTGATTTATTCTTTTCCTATAGTTCTAGCAGTTTATTTCAATCAATCTGTTTTATATTCATTAGTCACTATTCCCTGTTAATAAATGTCTCTAAAGTTCAGTTTTATCAATTTTTTGAAAATCCAGCTTAATCAATATTTCTTCTAAAAATTTTTATCAAAATAAAAAACATGACAATACTTAGCTTCAGGAAATGAAGTATAAATTGTTAATTGCCCTTTCTACCATGATCTTGCAAAAGAGCTCACCGGAGAATGTTTACCTTTTGAAAGGGTAACTAGTTTAAAAGCTTTAATCATCTTAGTATGGGGTTTAAGTTCTAGGGATGATAAAGAGCCTTTAAAGAAAAGGTATCTGTGCAAAAGAACATTTTTTTTTTTTTTTTTTTTGGTACCAGGGATTGAACCCAGGGGTGCTTTTCCACTAAGTCACATCCCCAGCCCTTTTTATTTTTTATTTTGAGACAGGATCCCACTAACTTGCTTAGAGGGCTGCTAAATTGCTAGGGCTGGCATCGGACTTTTGATCCTCCTGCTTCAGCTTCCAGAGCCACTGGGATTACAGGTGGTGCCACCATGCCTGGCCAGAAGAATATTTTTATTTGCAAGACAAAAGGGAGTCTCCATAAGCAGTGTTTATTTCTGGAACACATTTGGCCTTCCTGACTCCCCAACAGCCATAAGCCTGAAGCCAGTGTTTGTGAGCTGCAGGATGGTAGCACTGGTTATTTTTCAGGCTCTGAGTGCCACAACCTCCAGGAAACTGAAGAATTAAGAGACATATCAGCCTATTGCAACATATCAACATTGTTTGGATCCTTAAACAAGGGAATTGTAAGGAAAAAAAATTGAGATAATCAGAGATATGTGAGCACTGTTTGGATATGAGACTATAAAGGAAGTATTAGCTTTCTAGATGTACTAATGGTATTACTGTAGAGTCATACAAAGTAACTGTCCTGCTAGGGACATAGTGGCACAAGCCTGTAATCCCAGTTATTTGGGGGGCTAAGGCAGGAAGATTACAAGTTACAGGTCAGCCTCTGCAATTTAGTAAGACCTGTCTCAAACAGATGAGAGTGTAGCTCAAAGATAGAGTACTTGCCTAGCATGTGTGAGGCTCTGGGTTCAATCCTCATTACCATAAAAAAAAACAAAAAACAAAAAACAAAAAAAGCCACACAAACAAGAAACTTTCCTTATTTTTTAGAGGTAGGCATTGAAATATTTACTAAGTAAAATTGCCTTGAATCAAGAGGATAATGGAAGAAAATACAGATAAAGGCAAGATAGGCTATGATAATTGTTGAAGCAGAAAGATCTCATTATACTATTCTAATTTTATATATTCTAAAAATTTTTCATCAATGAAAGTGTCCACATAAAAACAAACAAATAAAATTTGAGGGAAAATTATCATAACCTACTTTAGATCTTGCTGACTATTTTTCTTCTTCCGAGGGGGTTTCTTCTTCTTAGGTTTATTTGCGTTGGTATTATTTTGCTTATTGTTTACCCCAAAATGACCTGCAGAGATGTCACTCTGCAATAAGTTGACCAACAATGGACTTGTTAGCGTTACATCCTTATTGACAGGAAAGCCTGGATTCTGACCACAGGATATTTGATTTCCATTGGGTGCTCCACTGAAAGGTGCATTGAAAGGCATCCCATGGCCTGAGAAGTGGTTTCCCGAGGCACTGTTTCCCTGCATGGCCTGCACGTGGGGGGGGACCATGTTGGTTTGTTGCATGCTAACATCAGGCATCATTTGAGACAAGCTGACATCATTATTTGCTGTAGTTGCAGGATCACCATGCTGCTGGGCCATGTGTGGGTTGGGCCCTGGTGGCCTCAGGACCTGTCCCTGAATCCCCATAACCTGAGATGGACTGTTGTTCACAGGCCCTTGCTGGGGCAGCATCTGTCCTGACATCTGTCCCGTAAACTGCACCATGTTTCCTTGCATGTTCGGAGTTGGTCCCCTCATTATCTGTGCTGGTCCCGGCATGACACTGGATTGGTTCTGAGTGTTAAACTGCTGCTTATTCCCCTGCATCTGATTGGTCATGATCTGTTCTATCATTGGGTTCTGTTGGAGCAAAACTTGTCCCTGAGGCCCCATCATCTGGTTATGTGGTGCCATCATTTGTGGGCCCTGCTGGGACAGCATCTGCTTGGGTGGGGTCATCCTTTGGGGTGAAGGCCCAAGATTTTGGTTCTGAGGGTTCACCATCATCTGGCCCTGTGGCATAAGCTGGGCCCTTGAAAGGATCATAGGGTTCTGAGGGTTCAGAGTTCCTTGTTGCTGGACCATTTGGCCCTGGGAGGGCACAATCTGCTGGTGCATGCCCATCAGCTGAGAAGGTGGGCCCTGTTGGGGCTGGCCTTGCATGTTGCCCAGGTTCACCTGTGGAACCCCAGAACTACCAGCCTGCTGGTTGTTCATGTTGCCATGAATTCCCATGAGGCTGGGCTGCATCATATTTGGTGGCCCGTGGGACACCTGCATCTGGTTTTGAGGAGGACCAGCTCCTTGACCACCTTAAAGGGGGGGAAAAAAAAAGGCACAGTTTCAGAAAAATATTATTATCTTATTGGTAGTAAGATACTCAAATAACCTTACTTAGAAAAATACCCATCACCCATATATCCACTGACCAACATAAATAGCTGTTTGACAATTTTTTTTTCTTTTTTTTTGGTACTCGGGTTTGAACCCAGGGGTGCTTAACCACTGAACCACATCCCCAGCCTTTTCTTTGCATTTTATTTTGAGAAAGAGTCTTGATGAATTGCTTAGGGCCTTGCTAAGTGGCTGAGGCTGGCTTTGAACTTGTGCTCCTCCTGCTTCAGCCTCCTCCCACGCCGCTGGGATTACAGGAGTGCACCACCACACCTGTTTTGACATACTTTTTGGGAGTTCTTTAAACTATGGAGATGTGATATGGGATAGTCGTTTACATTTTCCATGACCATGCAAAAGAAGAAAGCAAGAGAAACAGTTTTTTTTACTCCTGTGTGGTGAGACTTAAAGACAACATTTCAAAAATCAAAAAACTCTTCTTTCAGATTAAATAAAGAGAAAGGCAGTATTTTGCTGTTCTCACATGACTTATGGCTACCTTATTATGAAGAAAACTAAAACAAAACAAAACAAGAAACAAAAAACAAAAAACAACTTTGTAGGCTAGTGAAGTAAACTCTGCTATAAATGAGTCAGGGACAAAGAATGTGCTGTGCTCTCTTAGGAAAACCCCAACAATGCTTCTTGGAAAACTAATTATGACTCTCAAAGGCTGGTCTGTGCTATTTGGATGTTGCACTTTAAATAAGAGAATACCTAATAGTTCCTAAGGACAGGTCTCCTTTGCCCTGGTGTGGTAAAAATTATTTAATCCTGATGTAATGCTGAGCCAACTGACCAGATGACCCACCTGGAAGCTGCACTCAAAGGGATGCTAAAATTTCAGTGATTGTATATATACCCTTTGAGAGTCCCTAGTGAACCATAAGGGACATGTACTACTCTTCTAACTTAGAGAAAAAGTGCTGCCTGTCCTACTGCAGTGTTTATTTATTGTTGGGTCCTTGAGATTTTTCTGTAGCTACTTGGATTACTCATCCTCCCCCACCACCATTTTTTTTTTTTTTTGGGGGTCCTGGAAATGGAACCCAGAGTCTCATGCATGCTAGGCAAGTGCTCTACCACTGAGTTATATCTCTAGCCGCTATTTCCCTTCTTCTAACTGAACAACCATCTAACTTATCTCTTTTATTTTTCACTTTTAAGTGGGGACTAGAAAGTAGCCATAATGAAGTTATGAATCCAGTTCATATTCCAGCCAGAGAGGCAGGGGACAAACTCTCTCTTGTTCACATTGTCAGGACTTTTCCTGAACTCCAGAAGACTTTCTAAGTGAGCCTCATAAACTCAAATTTGAACTCCATGACCATTTTATATGCTATACACACTGTACTTACCAGCATATTCTTTTTTTTAATACATTTTTCGTCTTTGGTGTATATATAAATATACACACATATATATATACACACATACACACACACATATATGTGTACATATATATGTGTGTACACACACACACACACACACATACATACATATATTTTTAGATGTAGGTGGACACAAAACCTTTATTTTATTTTTACGTGGTGCTGAGGATCAAACCCAGGGCTTCATGCATGCTGGGCAGGTGCACTACCACTAAGCCACAACCCCAACCCACTAGCATATTCATTTAACCAACAATTATTTATTGAATACTTAATATGTAGAAGGTAATTTTGGTGCTGAAGTAATATCAATAAACAAGATAGACCAGATCCCTGCCTCTTTGGAGTTTAGCTGGAAAGAGAGACAATACAAACAGACAAGTATTTTTTCAAGAAGCAGTAAAAGCTAACCAGAGAAATAAAATAGGGCAACAGAATAGAAAATGACAGACAAAGGCAGAGCCACTTTAGAAAGGCTAAATGGGGAAATCAAAACAACAGGGGCATGTGGAATATACCATATAAAAATATGATAGTTGTGTTAGGGTAGAGAAATTATATTTAATTATGCTTTAAATACAACTTCCTATAATCCTGGCATGGTGGTGCAGGCCTGTAATCCCAGTGACTCAGGAGGCTGAGGCAGGAGGATTGCAAGTTCAAGGGTAGCCTGGGCAACTTAGTAAGACCCTGTCTCAAAATAAAAAAGAGCAGCCGGGCGTGGTGGTGCACGCCTGTAATCCAAGCGACTTGGGAGGCTGAGGCAGGAGGATCGCGAGTTCAAAGCCAGCCTCAGCAACTTAGCGAGTCCCTAAGCAACTCAGGGAGACCCTGTCTCTAAATAAAATACAAAATAGGGCTGGGGATGTGGCTCAGTGACTGAGTGTCCCTGAGTTCAATCCCTAGTTACAAAAAAATAAAAAATAAAAATAAAAAAATAAAAAAGAGGTAGGGATGTGGTTCCTGTGTTCAATCCCTAGTACTAAAAAAATAAATAAACTTCCTATAAAAACATTAATTCATATAACTCATGAATGTGGTTTTGTAGGTAAAGTCAAGTAATTTGCCCTCCCTTCAAGAGACGACTTAAATTTTTTTTTCATTAATTTAGAATTTTTCCTCATTCCTTAGTGATTTACAATTAAAGTTGGAACCACATAACTAAATTAACTCTAGGGGCCGGGGTTGTAGCTCAGTGGTACAGTACTTGCCTGACATGTGTGAGGCATTGGATTTGATCCTCAGCACCACATTTGAAAAAAGAAAAACAAAACTCTAGAGTAGGATGGGAGTTCTGAAAATATTTGATCTATGTCAGTCCAAATAGCATGAATGAGAAAGGATAAGTGGATTAGTCATGTATTCCCTAAGCAACTAGAAACCCAGAAACATGAAGTTTGGGCTTATATAATACTGCTTTACTAATACTACTTTTTAGTTATTCCACTATATCTTATTTCTTCTCCAAAATTTCTTCTTATATACACTACACTTTTGGCATTAAATTGGTACTGATTAAATCTGAAAATACCACACTGTACATAGAATTCAAACTTTTGGCATAAACAAAGCTAACATGTACTATATATGGACTTGAAAAGTTGCAATTGTCCCAACATGCCATATGCCTACTTGGCCTTTGTATCTCCTGTCTCCTCTGCCAGAAATGCCTTTGACCTTTTACTACCTGAGCAAGCCCTAACTCAGGAGTCAGAAAACTCCTCCTGAGTGAGCCAAATCAGGCCCACTGCTGGTTTGTTAAGTAGACTTGAGTAGCTACAATAAAAAACACATAACCTAAGATATTTACTATTTGGTCCTTTACAGAAAAAAAAAAAATTGTCTGATTCCTGCTGCAACTCAAGTTTCACTTCCTTTTCTTAGATGTTTCTAGGTTCCTGAGATATTTTGCCTATTTTTCATATATCAGTTACTATTCTGAATGATTATATATGCATCTGAAATTAAGGGGACAGAACAAGAATTATTAATCTGTATACTCCTGTTCCCCTCCAAGGCATCTCCCACAGGATGTTCAATAAATGCTAGCTGAACAACTTGTAGAAAACAAACCTGCATGCTGGACACTTTGATTTGCTTGCAGTTGAGGGGCTCCTGAATTCCCAGGGGTGGTTGCTGTGGTAGAAGGCACCTGACCTTGCATAAAGTTCGGATTGGCCTGTCCTGCTGAGAAGCCAGGTGGGAGGCGTTTAGGCATTCCTTAATAGAAAACAATGAGTAAGGCAGTTACCTAAGCATATTTATACTCTTGCTTAGATATGGAATGAATAAGGAAGGATGAGCTGCATGAAGTCTCCACTGGCTTAGCTCTCTCTGTCACACTGGTAGGATCTTTAATAATAAGGTTGGGAAAGATGGTTAAAAAAATCAACACAATCTCTTACATGAGCATTGTCAAAATGGAAAAGAAATACTAAAAAATTTACACTTAGAACATGCCAAGGAAAAGATGGCAATCTGCTCCCTAAATGTGATCTGAGGCCACGCCACAGCAAGGTTTGAGGGTTTCCTTTTCTCTGTAATACAATGGACCCCAAAACTTTACATACTTTAACATAGGCACCAAAAGAATATGTTAAATTCTCTCATATTTAAACAAATTGATATGAAATACTATAAAACAGAGAGCTGGGTCCTGTTATATAGGATAGATAGGTGATTTTTTTTTTTTTCCTTTAAGGGAAATGGATGACAATCTCATTTGCAGAAAATTTCCCCCCAATGTTGTTCCTGTCTCTTTGGAAGAGACCACAGATTAGACACAGATCATAGGAGCTTCAAAGTGAGACTAAATAAACTTATCATTATGTCTTTCTCTTATAAGGTTTGCTGTGATTCTGACAGCTATGGCAGAATATTAGAACCATGGTCTAATGGAATCTTACTCAAGTATTACTGGCTTTTACAAAGAATTTTAGAAAAATTTGTAATAAGGAGAATCTCAGACCCACTCATTGTTATAAAATAACACAGGCCTTGATGTGGCCAGATCACCTAGGTGAGCATATCATCTGTTCTATGAAAGCATCAAGACCTAAAGCTTGCTTAAAAATTTACTGTATTCCTCCATTTATTTTTTTAAGGGCCAAATTTTCAATGCCCTGAAAAACTCTTAGTAGACAAATATGCACTTGTCCTTTCTTTAGCAGTGACAAGTCCCCACTTGCATACTTCCATTGTAATTAAATCAGTAATCACATTTGCAGGAGGGACTACCCAGCTTCCACTGATCCAGGGCTAGATGCCCAGAATAGTGAAGTATGGAGTTGAAACATTCTTGCATTTTCTAAAAACTTCTTAGGATTCAAATATTAGAGCCTGCATGTCAGCAAAATTAATTACAAGAGAGTGAAAAGACTGATGAGCAACTTAATTTCACCAGAAACCATGGGAACATGCCTTTGCTATGTTGCACTAAAGATGCAAGTGTTTTTTCTGGGTAGGCAATGGGTGTCTTTTGGTGGGGGATATGTTTATCAGATGACAATATTACTGACACTCTCTATAACTTACTGAAAAGCTCCAAGCACATTCATGTGCACTAGATTAATGATTAATAAGAATAAATAATAAACATGGAGATGGATAAGTTTTACTGTAATCGTTTTACCTCTCACACATTAAGCTCCATTGCTTTTTCTTCATACAAGAGGCACCTTACAAAATAAATAAATAAATCTCCTTTAGGTATAACTAGTGGAATTCCCTCTCTGAGGAGCAGGCATTGGCATTATAAAACTATAAAGTCAATGATTTCTGAACTTATTCCCCTTTAAAACTTTAATCAAAGTTAACAAATACCATGCTTACTATTTTACTAATGAGGATTATCAAAATTGGTAACTAGAAGGGCATTTTCCCCAATAAGACCCTGTATTTATCTTTTCACTTTTGCTCTACTGCATAATCAATATTTTCAGTAGTCAAGAAATTTAAGCTGTTAATAAAACGCATGTTTCTTCTGGACATTTTAATTTACTAGCATAAGATCAAGCAAAAAAAAATTGAAAAACAAAATGAAATCTCTATATTGAATTTTACCTGCATTTTATCCAGAGATCTAGCTTATATTTAATCAATAAAAAGCTGCATAATGTATCAAAATAATAATGCATCAAGTTAACTAAGTTATATTGTCACCACCATCTCACAAAAGCAAATAATTACATCCTCATTTTATTCCCTCCAATTAACTCTAAAAACTGAAGTTCTACTCAGATCTACCTCCAGCAAATTTACCAACATAAATAGCTTCAGTATTCCTCACCTCCTAGGCCTGGATGTAAACTCTGTGGCCCCTGGTTTGGTGCTTGCTGCTGCATCACCATGAAGTTAGGTGGTACATTTCCCTGTTGAACCATAGGATTCCGACCTGGAGAACTGACGGGCTGCTGAAATCCCTGGGGAAGTGGGTTATTTTGAGGTGGCCTTGGTCCCATCTGCTGCTGAGTTTGGTTAACCGTTGGGGAGGATGCAGGGGATCCCTGCTGGAAGGAGGAGGGTGAGGAGGCAGGAGACTTGTTGGTGAGGTGGGGCTGCTGCAGGGGGGTTGGGACCCTGGAGGGCCCCCCCTGTAAGCTCTTCATCTGAGGAGCTGTGAACTGGCCTGGGTTGCTCATCTGAGGAAAGTTTGCATGGGCTTGTGAGGCTTGCTGGCTGCCAAAGGGATATGGAGGGGGAGGGTGGGAAGGTGTCTGTACCGTGGCTAAGGATGGTCTTGCCTGGAGTTGCTGTTGCATTGGGCCAGGCAAGGGAGACTTCTTCCACCCTTGGTTTGCAGTCATTGTGCCCAGAGAACCCTGGGCTGGAGGAGGCTGAAGAGCTCCAGAAGGCAGCTGGTTCCAGCCTGGAGGAACAGGCACCTGAGTTGGGGCAGTAAACTGGGGTCGAATCCCCTGTGGCTGCTGCTGCTGCTGATGTTGCTGCGGGGGTCTTGCCTGCAACTGTTGTTGTTGTTGCTGCTGCTGTTGCTGCTGCTGCTGTTGTTGTTGCTGTTGCTGCTGCAGCTGGGGAAAATTAGCTGGGTTCATTTGTCTGTTCACAGGGACAGGCTGCATTGGGTGATGAGGGGGAGCTAAAGATCCTGAGGGATGACTCTGCTGTTGCATATGGAGCCCAGAGAGGAGTGGATCCATTGCATCTGTTAAAGACAGTCAACAAAGCAATAATCAACCTACTGCAACCTAGAAGCTTAGAGTAGCATCCTGATAGCATTCATGCTACCATGTTTATGAGAACCTTCTACATACAAAACAACATACCAAGGATGATAAAGATGAATACTGCCTTAAAAAGAGCATATAGTTCAACAGTGGATATAAAAGCCAAATGCGGACAGCAGTATTTTCCAAATCATGTACTAGGGAACCATGTTAATCACTGTTTTAAGAAAACAAAACGAAGTAGTCAATCAGGTTTGGGAAACACCAGATCTAACAACCTTAGACAAATTTCTTTTTTATAGTAGGATGTAAGTGCCTCCAATATGTTAATTTTGAATCTGAAATAGGCAGTGTAAAGTACGATGCATTTACCAAATTTAATTGGCTACAGAATTCTGTCATGAAATACCTTGCAATTCCAAGTATGTCCCGTCATGCTTTTTAGGAAAGTTGTGGTATTAACTGATAACAATAAGAAAATCTGAGAAGGAAATGATGACATTTAGCTTGAAGAAATCAATAGAATTTATAACGAAGGTAGCATTTGAGTTAAGCAGTTAGGAATACAGTATCAGAAATAGGATGAATTTTATAACTATCTCTACAGAAGTTCCAGGCTCTTCAATCCTCAAAGATTGGTATCATTACCTGACTGAGAAGCAGGGCGAGGGGTCCTGGGCTGCAGCTCTGCATTGGGGCCTGGTGCCATCATGGAAGATGACACATTTCCACCTTGGGGTATCATAACAGTGGCAGGACTGGCCATTCTCATTAATCCTAAGGGGAAAAAATAAACATCCCTAAAACAGAGTATTGGAATAGGCACAATTTTTATTTTTAATGACATATTTCAAGAATATGAAACTACACTGAATCCTAACTACACTGAATCCTTTCTAAGTCATCTACCTTTTAAAATCTAAAACCTTTGCTTACTCTCCTCCCAATACACACGTAGATATATCAAGTCCCCTACTACTTCCATTCCATTTCTTCCCTCTTACTGTAATTGGTGTTAAAAGTTCCACGTTTCTCTGCATTTGTGGATAAACTGCATAGCATTTTTGTGTGCTTTTAATCTTTGTCTAAGTGGCACCACACTATATGCATTCTTCTTCAGTTTCCTTTTTCATTTAATATTATTTTTGAGGCTCATCCCTCTTGACAGCTGTTAAGTGCTCCATGTATAGAACCATATATCTGCCCTTTGCTAATGAACACTTAGGTTTTATTTTTTATAATGTTTTATTATTTTTTTCTTAAAATGTTTTTATTCATTCTCCTCTTCAGATAAACAAAATGTCAATTACCCATATCAAAGAATAAGATAAAATACATGAAATCACAATGGTAATGCAGGTCAACCCTTGGTAGCTATAGGACATCAGTTTCAGGTCCCTCCTCAGATACTAAAGTTCTTGGATGTTCAAGGGCCTTGTATAAAGTGGCATAGTATTTGCATATAACCTATGCACATCCTCCCATATACTCAAAATAATCTCTAGATTACTCATAATACTTAATACAATGTAAATGTTATGTAAATAGTTATTGTACTGTGTTATTTAGGGAATAATAAGAAAAAAGTCTAGGGAATAACAACAAGAAAAAAGTTTGTACATATTTAGTAAAATACAACACAGTAAGCCTAACTACACTGAATCCTTGGGTGCAGAGGGCCAACTGTGCGTATATGTGTGTGTGTGTGTGTGTGTGTGTGCATAGGTACATGTATCCATTCATCCTTCAGCAAGTTCTCACTGGCTAATATCAAGCTAATCTCCATAAAGGTCGGCAATTCCAGTGTCAGAGCTTGATAAGAACAGATATTTAAACCTTTTATTCTTATAATTTTGCAAAGTCATATATTTGTTATGAATTTTTATGGACATGTGAGAATATCTTCAGATTATATTAAAACACTTAGAACTGCTAGGTTGCAAGTCTTAGCATCTTCAGTTTTACTAGTTATTGGCAAACTGCTCCTAAAAGTGTTTATATCAACTCATCAACCAGCAGCCTGAGAAATCCTCTTTTCTACATCTATCTAATTTCTGACACTGTTAGGTATTTTTAGGATTTATTATCTATGGTTATCAGTGAGAATGGCCTATAATTATCTTCTTCTCTGTCCTTTGATTTTGGCATCAAGATTAAAATAACCTCAAAATGAGTTCAAAAAGATCTTTCTTATTTTTCTACATTCTGGAAGAATGTGGGTAGTTGTCTTTTACCTATAAAACCATCCGGGCCTAAACAGATTTTTTTTATTATTTTCTTACATGGTTACACATTTTTCAAGTTTTTTTGTGTCTTACTAGTTTGGCTAAATTATAATTTTGCTAATGCTTTAAAGTTTGTCAGCATAAAGTTATTTATGTGATATCTTCTCTTCTTTTTTAAAATTTGACATATAACTCACCTACTATAAAAGTTTACCTTTTAAGGGTATACTTTTTTCATTCATTCTTTAAAAATTTTTTTTATGTATATTTTTAGTCATTGATGGACTTTTATTTTATTCATTTAATTATATGTGGTGCCGAGAATCGAACCCAGTGCCTCACACATGCCAGGCAAGCACACCACCACTGAGCCACAATCCCAACCCAACTTTTTTCATTCTTTACATTGTTTGTGCCTTCTCTTTTTTTTCTTTAGTAGTCTTAACCAGATTCATCAGTTTCAACTGTCCTTTTAAAGACACATTTTTTGGTTTTGCTGCTCTGTTTTACTGTTTTGATCTCTGCTTTCCTTTTTTAAAAAAATTTTTTTTAGTTGTCAATGGATCTTTTTTATTTTATTTATTTACATGTGGTGCTAAGTATTGAACCCAGGGCCTCACACATGCCAGGCAAGTGCTCTACCACTGCGTCACAACTCCAGTTCCTCTGCTTTCCTTTTTATTATTCCCTAACTTATTACTCTGGGTTTTTTTTTCACTCTTAAGTCAGATATTTTGCTTTTCAACTTTGATGTTCTTATACTGGAGGGCTTAAATTTTCTTCTACATGCTGTAATGGCTACATCTAAAAAATTTTGATATGTACTATTCTTATAAATCCATTCTAAATATTTTCTAATTTCCATCAGGATTGACTTTTTAAATCATTAGGTATTTAGAAAATATTTCTAAATTTCCAGAGGGGGATGCTCTGTCTAGGTTTTCTTTGGTTGATTTTTGTTTGTTTGCTACTAACTTTTGTTTGCTGTGGTCAAAAAACAGATCTGTGTGATATTAATATTTGGTATTTTCTGAAATTTGTTTTGGGAATAATCCATGGTCAGTTTGTATAAATGTCCCATTTGTGCTTGAAAAGATTACGAACTCTTGAATTATTACTGTATGGTGTCTACATATGTCCATCATACAAATCATTTATCATATAAATTAATTTAATCATGTTATTCAAGCTTTCTTTATCCCTATGAGCTTTTAAAAGCTGGATTCATAATTACATCAAAATGGGTTCTACTGTCATGTATAATTAAAAAGAGCCAACAAAAAATAAAAAAATAAATAAAAATTAAAAAAAAATCATTATTTTGAAAAAAAAAAAAAAAAGCTGGATTCATCAACTACTAACAGAGATTTGTTAAAATCTCCTCTAAGATTCCTCTGTCCTTGTAATTCTTACACATTTTGAGGCTAGGTTAAGTACAGAAAATTTAGCTATCTTCTTGGTGAATTTTTTCCTTCTGCATCAAATAGCCCTATTCACTTATACGTTTTTTGTATTAATGTCTATTTTATCTGACAAGAATATTGTTATATCTTTTTTTCTTGGTTAATATTCACCTGGTTTAATATCTTTTTTATCCTTCTAACTTTGAAACTTCTGAGTCTTATACTTTATGTATTTTCTATAAGAGCTCATCCTGAGATTACTATCCTGATTAATCATTTCCTTCTTATCAGTGTTCATACATTTACCTTTATTGCTAATTACTGGTATATTCTTTGTTTTGTTTTGTTTTGTTTTGTTTTTGCGGCGCTGGGGATTGAACCCAGGGCCTTGTGCTTGCAAGGCACGCACTCTACCAACTGACCTATATCCCCAGCTCCCAATATATTCTGATTTATTTTGTCATTCTGATTTATGTTTACCTTCCTTTTTCTATGTTGTTTTTCTATTTCTCCTGAATTTTACTAGATTTTTTTCTATCGTGTCCTTCCTCACTTCCTCTCCACTACTAGAAGTTGTACATTCTATTATTTTACTGATCTTTAAAATGTCAACAGACACACCTAAGTCTAATGTCAATATGTGATGTGATATTATTATTAAATGTTAATACTTATTTAGATTTACCCCATGTTTACCAATTATTTAGCTCACCAGTCCTTCTTAGATCTTATTTCTTCCATCTTAGGTTCAATTTTCTTCTTCCTGAAGTACATCCTTGAGCAGTTCAATTAGCAAGGGTCTGTTAATGGTAAATTATCTTAGTCTCTTTGAAAAGGTCTTTACTCCTATTACTCTTGATAGTATAGCTAGGTTTAAACCTACAGACTGTCAATTATTTCCTCAGTACTCTGAAAATACTATTCTAATGTTTCCTGGCTTCCAACACTCCTGTTGATAAAATCAACTGTCAATCTGAGAGGTTTTTCCTTTGTAAATAATTTGTCTTTTTCAGGAGAGGGTGCTTTTAACACTCTGTTCATTTTTCATATTCTGCAGTTTTACAATATTATGTTTAGATGTGGATTCATTTTTATTTGTAGAGTTTACAATAAATGGGCTTCTGATACTGAATACTTCTGTCTTTTAGCAGCTCTGGAAAATTTCATTTCTCTGTTTAACTCTTGTCCTTCCTCAATTTCTTTATCTTCTTTTAGAGCTCTTTTTAAATGTATGTTAAACCTTCTCATGGTACCCTTTATGTCTCCTGATGCCTTTCATATTCCATCACTTTATTTCTCTGTTACATTTGGATGATTTAAGTTCACTTTCATTCACCTAATTTTAATTAGCTGAGTGATTTATTCATTTTGGTGCTTTTTAAATTCCTACAACGTCTCTACACAAACCTCTTCATGCTCTGATCATATCTTGTTTTCTTTTTATGATTTTTATAATTTAAAACAGCTTGATATTCCTATTACCTTAAATTCTGGAAGAAGGAAGTTCAATCCTAAGTTTTAAAATTTGTGAGTGAAAGTTCATTTACAGTAGGCTTTAACTAAGAGAAGTAAGCAAGGGCTTGGGTTGAGAATGTGTCCCTCCACTACTTAGTGACTTTGCTTGGCTGTTTCTGGGTCATTTCACTAACACATTAAACACCCACCATGCAAAAAGGTTAGAGAAGATAACAATCACTATACTCACCCCCACTGCCAAGACAGACAAGTTTCTCATTTGTCTTTCTGTGTCAGAGGGTGACATTTTTCTAAGTTATCTTTCACTGAAAATTTTGGCATCACGAGGGATACTGAATTCTAACTTCATTCTTCATGTGGATCCAAGGCAAGGCTTCATCTTTTATTCCTTTCTGGTCGTTAAAACTAAAATCTTTTGGTCCTTGTAAAAATCTCCTTTGTTTAATGCTGTTTAAATTTTCATATTTGATAGCTGTTCCCCTTTTGGGGAGTTCCCCTGCTTTCTTAAAAGCTCAGTTATGCATTAAAAGTTGTGTTTCATCCAGCATCTTTAAGTGTTTTGTAGTGGAGCGGGAGCTAGATAAACATCTATTTGTTAAAATTGGATTTGTTTCTGAGGAATCCCACCCTATTTTTCAAAGATGATGATTAGACAGTAAACAAGTTTTCACAAAGTGAGAAAAAGGTTTTCTTAGTTCACAACGATCTTCCTATCCCTAGAAACTTTCAGGTATCTGCTGACTACATGCTCAATAATGACAATTAACATGCATTTCTAGAACTTAATGAAAACCTGCACTAGATCTCACCTACAGGCAATTCTGTTCCCCAATGAACATTTAGCAATGTCTAGAGATATTTTTAGTTGGCACAACTGCAGGAAGGGATAGAGATGTTATTGGCATCTGGTGGGTAAAGGCCAAGGATGTTACTAAACATCTCACAATTCACGGGACAGCTGCCCACAGCAAAGATTTATTGGCCCCAAACAATGTATTAAGGTTAAAAACCATTGATGAAATGATTACTATAGTATCCTTAAAAATCTTAAAATTCTATATGACCACGGGGGAAAAAATTGGTCAAGGATTTAGTTTTAGTTGCAAATTGCTTTGCTTATCAGTTAACTCTACTCCCAATGCTAAGAAGGTAGTACCAAGAATAATTGATGATATTGTGATATTCCAGATACACAATTCCAAAGTCATTTATTATTGTTTTAGAGAGAATTTAAGGTCTCTTCCCTTAGAAAATTTTTGTTAGTTTAACCTAATATTAAATTTTGTTTGCTCCATTAAGTCACACTAAACAAGTGAGAAAAGGAATCCTAAACTATGCTTGGCATTAAAGAAAGACAAGTGGAGGTTAAAAAGTTACTATGACTGATTATTAATAACTGATTATTCCCAGAACTTTATACTATATTTTATCAGTGTCCTTCATTTCAGTCTAAAGCTTCTAAGTCTCCTATGTTGGTAATGAACTATAACACTATATTTCGTACTTATTTCTAAAGATACTTAATAAATATGCTTACTATTTACCAGACAGTAGCTGAAGAGAGTATGCAATTAGTGTGGTGATGTCAGTTTATTAGAGTCTTAACATTTTAAGCCTGAAGGGGATCTCTAACATTGTATCCAAGACATAATCAGATGTTTACAGGCTACTAAGGCCAGAAAATATTAATTCCTTTGAACAGGAGTTGAGACTAGAACCCAGATTTCTAGAGACTAGAACCCAGTTGAGACTAGAATCCTGACATTCATGCCAGGTCTCTTTATTCTTTCATTAACTACAGCTAACTTAGCTAGACTCTTCCAATTCTGCTTCTGGCCCTGGTTCTTCTAGTAGTGGCAATAGTGTCACCTACAATTTCTCATCAAGCTGCCTTAACACCAAATGCTTGGGCTTCTGTGAGGAATTTCATCAATATACAAAGCACCAGGCTGGATAGTCCATCTACTAGATGGTATCGCATCAGCCTCATAGCAGAAATCCTGACATATACATAAAAAGAGGAACTCAGGGTAAGTTTGCTGTATGGGAGATATCATCTACTTTCAAGGATGAGCTCAAAGGACAGTAGACATCATCATCTTACTTTAAAGGTGAGGAAACTTACTCAGGGAAATGCAGTTAAGTAGTTTAAGGTAACCAGTAAATGCAGTGTCAGGATAAAAATCTAGTTGCAAGTCTTCCACTACAGTTCAGAACAGCAACTTATAAATTGAACTCTTTTATCCTGCTGCATTTCTTCAAGGGTTGTTATGGCAGGTAGGGAATTAAATGGTTGCGTACAATTTCTCATTCTGCTTCAACCTCAGCAGCTGAATAAGGGATCCTTTAGGTGGAAAGAGCACTGCCCTGGGAGTCAGGCCATCTGTAATATGAGCCCATTGCTACTTGACCTTGGGAAAATCACTTCCTTTCTTATGAGTTCCACAATTTCCTCAGCCTTAAATGAGAAAGCCAACTCAATTCTCTCTCTCTCTCTTCTTTTTTTTTTTTTGCTAGGGATTTAACCTAGGACACTTCACCACTGAGCTACATCCTCAGTCCTCTGTATATTTTAGTTTGAGAGAGGGTCTCACTAAGTTGCTTATGCTGGCCTCAAACCTGTGATCCTCCTGTCTCAGCCTCCCAAGTCACTAGAATTTCAGGCATGTGCCACCATACCAGGCAAAAGCCAAGTCAATTGTAATATTGGGTTCAATCTCTGAAGAAGAAATTCCAGGTTAACTAGAAAAGGAAGCAAACAATTTATAATTTTCAAATTTCTAAATACATAAAAACACATATTTTTCTACATAAGCACACAAGAACTCTGCTTACAGATTCTCAGCCTCAGAGGCAGGGGAAGTTGGAAACTACATTCTCCACTATCCTATAAACATCCCAAGGGTGGAAAATGTTTTATTCATTTCTATTTCCAACACCTAGCATAGGTCCTGTCATAAAACAGGAACTCAATAAATATTTCTATACAGCTCAGTATTTATCAGCTTTTAAGCAAAAGATTGCAAAGACCACATTTCATGCTCGATGGCCCTAGCCTTCTAGGAATGATTCATGTCTCCTTTTCCTGATGAAGTGAACAGAGGAGTGGGTGAGTCATGAGCCCCCACCTATCCTGCAGGACTCAAATGATCTTACCTTAGCAAAGAAGCCAAAAACAGCAAATAATAAAATGTGATACAATTGAATGGGAGATCTCACCTGGACCACCTGCCATGGGAAATCCTGGTTCCATTCTAACAGAATTTCCAGCTCCCAAGGGTCCATTCATTCTCACATCTTGGCTTCGATTCTGAGCCAAAGCCAGGTTGATAGCACCTTCCCCTGAAAATGATAGTCAAGTTATAAAAAGGAAATCATAAGAATAAGAAGCAAGTATTATTTAAAGACAGGGACATAAGAGCTTTCAGTTTTCTGTTTTTGAAGAATTATAGTAAGTTTACCACCACAAAAAGAGTGTGTCAATACTACATGGGTCTTTCTTTCTTCAACCTATCTAAGCAGGTTTACCTCACAAGCACAAGGAGATCATAACCAATTCTCATTTGCAATAGGGCAAAAGGGCAACCATTAATGATGCTTGGTGTCAACAGAGAGCTTGGAACTCTGAATATTTATTTTTAGATCACTGTGTGTGCATCTGTGAGTGTGTAAGGAAGAAGGAAATATTTTCATAAATTCTCAAAATCCCAAAATTCCTTTTGGGAATTTAAAATCAGAAGGTAGAAATATGAGCAAGTTTAAAAAATTTTTCTTTTAGTTGTAGGTGGACATAATACCTTTATTTTATTTATTTATATGTGGTGCTGAGGATCAAACCCAGTGCTTCACACGTGCCAGGTGAGTGCTCTACCATTGAGCCACAATTCCAGCCCATGAGTAAGTTTAATGGTCAAAGAAAATATGATGGTGTAGGAACACTGTAATACTTGTGAGCAAAATACCAATTTCAATAACTGCAATATAAAAAGATTTCCAGCAGAGAAATTCATGCAACGAAGAGTAGATAGATTGGTATTAATCTACTCCATGATATCTAATGATAAAACCACCATTTTCATTTGGGGCTGGGGGGACAGTGCTGGTGATTGAATCAGGGCTGTGTGTATGCTAAGCATGTACTCTACCAATGAGCTACATCCCTAGCCTCTGTATAGATAATATCACTATAAGTATTCCAATTAAGTAGACCCTAAACTTAGAGGCAACTTAACTCTTACTTGGTCCAATGATTAAAAAGGTCTCTGAAACAAGTTTCAGAAAGTTTCTTGCACTTAATCCACAATTTCGACTCTGATTAGTATGGTTATGGTAGACAACACCACCACCATTTACAGTTAAAATATAGCTAGCCAGAGTCTGAGGAGTTGAAAGTCTGTATCCCCCAAGTCCTTCCATACCCTGGGGTCTTGGTTTATAGTCAGATGATAAAGCCGGAAACTAATGAGAGCACAACACTTTCCTCTGTCCTGTCACTGATGTAAGTCAGTTTTCCATGTGTACTTTGATCAGCGAGATTGGCTGGTCATAGGAAACAAAATCCTACCACTGGGGGCTACAAGATGCTCTGACTTGCCTACACTATCTAGAGTAAAAGAGAAAGAGAATATAGGTCTTAAGTATTTTCACCAACGGGAAGGGACTATTAATATACCAACTTGCTAAGACAGTCTAAGCAGGGAACTCCTGGAATGACATCAGATCATGTCACTTCTCTACTTAAAATTGCTCTGCTGTTTCCCACTTTTGTAGAAATAAAAATCAAACATCTTAACAAAGTATACAAAGCTTCAACTTATCTAGCCTAGTGCTACTAAAAGAAATATTAGCTATACGTGTAATTTAAAATTTTCTAGAAGCCACAGTAAAAAAGAAATAGATGAAAATAACAATAGCATTTTATTTAATCTAAGACATCCAATAGATGATTATTTCGATATATAATTAGTATAAAATTACTGACATATTTTACATTGGGGGCATTAAGTCTTCAAAAGAAATACGTATTTTGAACTTTTAGTCCGTGTCAGTTTGGACTAGTCACATTTTTAGTACTCAACAGCCACATGTGGCTTGTGGCAACAATGTCGGACAGCCCAAATTCAGCCCTTTTCTACCTCTCTAACCCTCTCTTTACACTATTTTCTCCTTCAATAATAAGGACTCATCCCTGGTCATTTTTTAGCTTCTTATAGGCACACAAACCTGCTTCTCACAGTGTTTGTACGCACATTGTTTCCCCTGCCGGGAACAGTTCTTTGAACTCTCCATATAGCCGGTTTCTCAATTTTCATGTGATCTTAAGTGTCACAGGTCCAAAAAAGGTCTCCTCCAACCATCTTACTCAATGTTAGATCGTCCTTATCAGAACATTTTGTTATTTCTTCAGATTTCCCATGAAATCACTAATTTATTTATTTGCTTTCTGGTCAGCCCCCCCCCGCCCCACACTACACAAGGGTAATCATGTCAGCTCTAGTTCTTTAAATCTGTTGTTTCGGTATAATTCTATCATCCGCTTTCACTTTCAAAAATGTCCTAATTTAGCCAGGTGTGGTGGTGGTACACACCTATAATCCCAGCAACTTGGGATGCTGAGGCAGGAAGATTGCAAGTTTGAGGTCAGCCTAGCAATTTAGCAAGGCCCTAAGCAACTTCATGAGAACCTGGCTCAAAATAAAAAACAAAAAGGGCTTGGGATATAGCTCAGTGATACAGCACCCCTGGGTTAAATCTCTAGTACTAAAAAACAAAAACAAAATAAAAGTGTCCTAATTTAGATAAATTATACACTTACTTTATATCCTTTATACATAGAACAGTGTTGGGTACCTGCTAGATGCTCATTGGCTATGTTGACAACCTTGCAAAGATGCATAGGCACTTTTCCATATGAAAAATGCATTTCTGGAAAATGTCACATTTTATAAAATTTCATGTTCACAATAACAGGTTTTATGTGAAAAACAGTTGGGGCAAACTCAAAACCTATAATGCTTTGTAACCATAGTGCTTTTACTAAACAATAATTGGTGAGGGCAGAATACTCAAAAACAATGGAATGGAAATGCCTGATTATAGGTGCTGAGATAATGCAGATACAGTGATTCTCTGGGTCACTGTGACTACTGTTAAGGTTGGCATAAAAGTACAACCTGTCATAAGTTGAAAACCATGCAAGGCTGGAGATGCATGTCTGGAGAAGATACCTGAATATAAATTCTTATTCTTAATTTTCTTAAAATAGAATTGAAAGAATTCTCACCTCTGCAGCAAATGAGCTAAAGGCTTTTTTCTTTTGACAAAGATAATTCTATTTCCACTATTCCAGCTCCCCTTGTGTAAGAAAATCACATATGAATAAACACAATTTCTACATTAAACTGCTATCATTCCCCCATTTGGTAACTGCACATAGAGTAACTGATGTAAAACAAACACATGTAGAGACAACTACTGGCTCCCAAACTTGCCAATTTGTGGTTCATAAATTATATCCAATGAGCCAAATCCAGCTTACTTCCTGTTTATTTAAATGAAGTGTCATCACTGAAACACAGTCACATTCATTCACTTACACATTATCTATGGCTGTGCATGCCCAACAAAGGCAATTAAAATACTTGTGACAGAAAGTTTATGGCCTGCAAAGTAAAAAAATATCTACCCCTGGCTCTTTTCAGAAAACATTTGCAGACTCTTGCTTTAGATCACCATGAATTTACAGAAGAGTCACAAAATCCCCTCAGAAAAAATGTCTCCCCAACTACTTAGCCAAAACTCAAAACTGGAAGAGGGAATATTCTTCAATGGAGAATGGAATGTCCGAGAAACAACCTCTCTCTCAGTGAAAATAGGAGCACTTCCTATTAAAACTTACAAAGTCATCACTCCATTACAAGGTTCATAAAAGCAACAGCTTCAGTTACAACTTTCATACCTGTCTCAATTCCCAGGAGTGTAAAAGAGAGAAAAAAAGACCACATGACAGCCTAAAAGTTAAGAACTCTAGCTCTGCATGGTGGTGCACAATTGTGATCCCAAAATTTTTTTAAAAAGGGGGCGGTAGGGCTGGGGACTTAGCTCAGTGGTATAGCACCCCTGGGTTCAATCCCCAGTACCAAAAAGAAAAAAAAAAAACAAAAAACCCCAAACCTCTGTATTATGATAATTGTTATTATTTGTAAATTTTATAGTTTCTTAAAATATACATTTATCTATTTTGATTCCTTTTTAATACTTATGTTTAAATTTATGGCTAAAATATTAAAGAGGAACCAGCATTTTACCTTTGTAAGAAGTAGATCTAATTAAAAAAAGAAACTGGTATTCCAAGGTATACAGGTAATGGACTATAAAATGTTTAGAGTTTTTTGGGTTTTGTTTGTTTGTTTTTATCAGTACTAGGGATTGAACTCAGAGGTACTTTACCACTGAGCTATATCCCAGTCCTTTTTACTTTTTATTTTGAGGCAGGGTCTCACTAAGCTGCTGAGGCTGGCCTCAAACTTGTGATCCTCCTGCTTCAGCCTCCACAGTTGCTAGGATTATAGGTGTGTGCCACCATAAAGGGTTTTTATTTTATTTTATTATTTTTTTGGAAATGGGGATTGAACTCAGGGGCACTCGGCCACTGAGTCACATCCCCAGCCCTATTTTGTATTTTACTCTTTGCTTTTTTTTTTTTTTTTGGAACCAGGGATTGAACTCAGGGACACTCGGCCACTGAGCCACATCCCCAGCCCTATTTTGTATTTTATTTAGAGACAGGGTCTCACTGAGTTGCTTAGGGCCTTGCTAAGTTGCTGAGGCTGGCTTTGAACTCACGATCCTCCTGACTCAGCCTCCCAAGTCGCTTGGATTACAGGCGTGCGCCACCACGCCCGGCATAAAGGGTTTTTAAGGACACTTATATGTTCCTTAAAGTATAAGTAGCCTATATACTGTCATTTATCCAACCATTGTTTGATTTCCACTCTATTCAACAGTTTATCCTAAGAATACTGTGAATTAATTTTACTTTTCTGGATCATTTCAGACAATCCAAAATTATTTTTCATAATAAAATGATTATTGTTTAAACTACTATTCCCTCATGTATCAAGTGATGGAATTGATCTCATCTCTTAATTTACAAATAACTCTCTCTAAATAATCTTTGTTGGTATTATTCCTCTTGGAGCATAGCAACCTACAATCCTAGACTGCACAAAACATGTCTCTCCTACTGATGATGTTTTTTAGCTGCTGAGATTTCATTGAGCATTTAGGTTCTAAGTGAGCCACAGGGTTAGTAGTGCTTGGCCACAGTGGAAGAAAATGCTGGAATCACTGGTTGCCATCTTCTTTGCATCAACAAAGGAGGGGAAGAGAGGGTTCTAGTTTATTTGGCTCCCAAAAGAAAAGAAACCACTGTGTGCTCTCAACATTCCAGGTGTTTACACTTATCACAAGTTTGTCTCCCTTACTGAGATCATAAGCTCCTCTGAGTGCTTATAACAGCAAGGACTATATTTTATTTATCATTATATTCTATGTGCTAAAGCAGAGTGGTGCTATCATTTTTTTCCCTTGCTTTCATTTAACACATTTACTAAAAAGCCTAAAATGTACCAGGCAAGTCAGAGTGAGCAAAACCAGACATGATCCCTGTTTTACTAGAGCTTATAGTATGTGGGGAATAAAACAATATTCAAATAATTGCTCTAATGAAAGTGTGAGATAAGCTGGGCACAGTAGCACACACCTGTAATGCTAATGGCTCAAGAGGCTGAGGCAGGAGTATTTCCAGTCCAAAACCAGCCTCAGCAATTTAGTGAGGTCCTAAGCAACTCAGGGAGACTCTGTCTCTAAATAAAATATAAAAAAGGGCAGGGGATATGGCTTACTGGTTAAGAGCCCCTGAGTTCAATCCCTGGTACCAAAAAAAAATGTTTTTAAGAAAAAGAAAAAAGAAAGTGTGAGATAAATGATCTGAGAGAAAGAAAGAGATTTTTTTAAGACTATATAACAAAGGACTCCAACTTAGTGAGGGATTTCAGAAAATATACCCTCAAGATTTAAGCTGCTACCAGAAGACTAAGTAGACATTAACTAGGAGAAGGTGAATGGCAGAGGATTGCACTCTGTATACACAAGACATTAATGCAAAGGATTTGTAGCAGAAGGAGGAAGTGTGTGTTCAAGGAATCAAAAGAAAGTTGGGGAGGATGGAAAACATAGTAAGGAAGAGTAAACCAAGATAAAGCTGGATGAGGAAGGTAGAGGCCAGACTATGCAAGGCTTGAGGTCATGATAAAGAGTTTGGTCTTTATTCTTTGAACAATAGTAAGCAATAGCAGGGTTTTAAGCAGGGTGAATAAGCATGTGTTTGTGCTGAGCATATTTTTATTTTGAAAAGGGTCATTCCAGTAAAAATATTTTGAAAAATGAACACTGCTATAAAAGGACTGTTTATGACCTCCTAATCTGTTAGGTGAATAAAGAAGAAATTAAGGTTTTGGCAGAAGGAATCAAATAGAATTAGATATTCTTTAAAAGACAAATCATGCTGGGCACAGTGGCACATGCCTATAATACCAGCAGCTCAGGAGGCTGAGATAGGAGGATGGCAAGCTCAAAGCCAGCCTCAGCAAAAGCAAGACACTAAGCAACTCAGTGAGACCATATCTCTAAAAAAAATACAAAATAGGACTGGGGATGTTGCTCAGTGGTTGAGTGCCTCTGAGTTCAATCTCTGGTACTCAAAACAAAACAAAACAAAACAAAAACAAAAACAAAAAACCCACAAATCAGTTCCCAGTCAGGGTACCAGTAAAACCAAAGGCCGAATGCCAGACACCGTGGAGCACACCTGTAATCCCAGTGACTAGGAAGGCTAAAGCAGGAGGATTACAAGTTCAATGCCAGCCTCACCAATTAAGCAAGACCCTACGTAGCTTGGTGAGACCCTATCTCAAAATACAAAATTAAAAAATGGGTTGGGGATGTAGCTCAATGGTAAAGTACTCCTGGGTTCAATCCTCAGTACCAAAAACCAAACAAAGACCCCCCAAAACAAAAGCGAAAACCCAAAGTCTGAGACTGATGGCCAAAGTTAGACAAACAAATGGAAGTCGGAAGCCACAGATGCTGAAGAACACTGGGTCCAATAACCTCAATCCCTCTTTATCCTAAGGTGCTGCATTGTGAAATACATGTTACATGAGCCACTTGGCATTCTGAAACATAAGTGCAGGGGAATAGACAAAGCAGCACTAGAAATCATGCTATATTCTTCTGTTGTTATATTTTGGTCCAGACGGGCACATGGCAAAATAAGAGACCTTCAATCTGAACGGAGAGAATCCCCAGATCCCGAAGCTGCTGGTTGTTGCTCTGTGCCAGGATCCTTAGTCGCTCCGCTGCTTCCCGGGGGATGTTGAATGTCACACGCACACTGTTCCAGGGCTCCACCTTCTGTACCTTTAGCTTGCTGGATTCTTGATCATAAAGGAAAGAAAATAATATTAGTGATTTTGTAGGCAATAGAAGATGTGGAACTAAAAAGCAAGCAAACAAGTAAAAAAAAGAAAAGAAAAAAGACAGGGTACCAGCATGGAATAGCTGAGACAGTTTAGGCTTTGGCATAGGCGGACTTCAAATCTAATCCCAACTTTGCCACTTGACACCTTGGTGAGAGTAACAAGCTATTTAACCTTTTTGAAATGTGACTTTCTCCTTTCTAAATTCAGGAAAAAACTATTTCATAAGATTGTATCATGTGATGAAAGGCCCATCTGAATTAATACATGGAAAGGAAGTGGGTAACTTAGAATTAATACAGTCTAATTTAGAATTGTTACACAGAAGTGTGTGGCATTAGGGACTGGGATGTAGCTCAGTGGTAGAGACTTCACCAGCAGTGGTGAGGCCCTGGGTTCCATCCCTAGCACCACAAAAAGAATTTTAAAAAAGTGTGTGGCATTAGACAATGCTTATATTTAACTATAGCTTCGTACATGTGCCCTTTAGAAAGTGTTATTCAGTGCTAAATTTAGCTGCTTTAATAAAGTTCTTTTTAATTGTTAAAAAAAAGATTGTATCATGTGAGATAATAAATGCAAAAAAACAGTAGAGTACCTGATACACTATAAGCACTGAATAAATAGAAAGGAATAAGATGGAGTAAGGAACATAGGGGAGAAGAGAGAGATGTTAAAAAAAATCAAGTAAGGTCTACTTCTGGACTCACCTTAGCATATATGAACTTAAAAGCTGAGAACATATAGGCCTCAAATTTCAAGTGAAATTTTCTAAAAATACTGGGTGTACATATACTAACTATAGAACATTGAGGAACCTGCAGCTATAGTCCACTAAATTTATACAAAGAAATGACACTAAAAAGGTAGATTTAACATTTTACAAAATGTTAAACTATTTTATCTTTCCAAATTAAATACTGAAATTTTAATACTAAAGTTTAAGTATTCATTGAGCATCTATGTGCAAGATATTGAAACATGCTAGATAAATTCTTCCAATGTTCTATAAATGCACTGATTTAGGAGGGCTTAATTAAGTCTTGATTCTTTATGTCTTTTATGTTTATTTTTTTACTTTAAACAAGAGTAGAGTTTCCACTAACGCACACAAAACTGAGGAGGGAGGAAGCAAGATATATTTGACAACTAAGCTTCAATTAAGATAGAAATGCATTACATTTTAGCATAACAGTAATTCTGAAAAGTCAATGCAAACTTCAGGACTTATTCTCAAAAGAAGATACAAAAGCTGACTACTGGGAAAATGAGCTTATCTGCATGCGAAACAGTGAAGTTGGACCTACACTGTATGTTAAAATTAACTCAAAATGGAACAAAGACCAAAATGTAAGATCTAAAACCTTTTGAAGAAAATACATGGCAAAAGCTTCACAACACTAGATTGTAGTGATTTTTTGGATATGACACCAAAGGCACAAGCAAAAATAAAAAATAGAAAAATTGAAATTCACAAAAATTCTGTGTATCAAATGATAGTACTGAATAAAAAGCCAAACACAGATGGGAGGAATTATAAATCATATAATAAAAGATTGAGTCAGAATACATAGAAAAATCCTAAAACGCAACAACAATGAAAACCTGATTATGAATGGGCAAAGAAAAAAAGGGTTTGGGTAAAAGACTTGAACAGACATTTCTCCAAAGAAGATATACAAATGGCAAATAAGCACATATACAGATACTTGGTACTGCTAACCATTACAGAAATGCAAATAAAAATCACAGTGAGATATACCATACATGAGGATGGCTACTATAGAAACAACAACCAAAAAAAAAAAAAAATAGAACAAATGTTGGTGACAATGTGTAGAAACTGGGACCATTGTGTGTTGTTTTGGGGAATGTGAGGTGGTAGCAGCTGCTATAAAGAACTGTACAGCCGGGCGTGGTAGCACACGCCTGTAATCCAAGCGACTTGGGAGGCTGAGTCAGGAGGATCGTGAGTTCAAAGCCAGCCTCAGCAACTTAGCGAGACCCTAAGCAACTCAGTGAGACTCTGTCTCTAAACAAAATACAAAATAAGGCTGGGGATGTGGCTCAGTGGCCGAGTGTCCCTGAGTTCAATCCCTGGTTCCAAAAAAAAAAAAAAAAAGAAAAAAGAAAAAAAGAACTGTACGGTTCTTCCTCAAAAAATAAAAAATAGAATTATCACATGATGTAGCAGTTTTACTTCTGAGTATACTGCCCAAAGAACTGAATGAAAGCAGGGTCTTGAAAAGACATCTTATACCCATGTTCACTGCAGCTTTATTCACAATTACTAAAACATAAAAGTAACCCTAGGGTCCAAATGAATGAATAAGCAAAATATTACACACACACACACACACACACACACACACAGGAATATTCAGCATGGATGAACTTTGAGAATACTATACTAAGTGAAATCAGCCATAAAAAGAAAAATACTGTATGATTTCATTTATATGAGAAAGGCAGACTAGTCAATATCACAGAAAGTAGAAGGGTAGTCGCCAGGGGTTGAGCTAAAGGGGGAATGGGGAGTTATTATTTTATGGCTAGATTTTCAGTTTGACAAGACATAAAGAATTATGGAAATGGCTCGTGATGGTTATTGTACAATATTATGAATGGTAATCACCACTAAATCATACACTTAAGATGGTAAAATTGGTTATATCTATTTTACAATAAAAATTTTTTTAAAAAGTTAACTGAGGAATGAAATGTTGTTTAAAATGACATTTCACAGATTAGAATGCAAATACTACATCCAATTAGCTGACAAAAATTTATCAAAATACCCAGGCAAAATAATTTTCCCTTTTATTATGAACTCGATTTTTCTATATTTTTTATTCAGTTATATACACCAATATTAAGAAAATGGTCATATAGGAATATCTTTTCTAAAAATCAGAAATACCTATGGAAAGAAGAAAGTATCAACATGTTGCCAAAAGCCCCTTCAAGTTCTTAATCCATTATACACTGAATTGTAACTTATTCAGACACAGAGTTCTAGTGTAAAAAATAGAGAACATGGGGCAAGGGCACTGAGATCCACAATCACAGGAATTTTAAAAGTATTAAACAATATTAAGTTCAGGTCTGTTTTATAGGTGAGGAAATAGAGGCCCCGAAACACTAAATGATTTGCTCAGAAATCTTTGGCTACCTAGTAACATCAGAGATAGCATTAGAATTTAGTTTCAAACCTCAGATCAACTTCCTTTCCATGGAATTTGACCCTCCAAACAGCAAAAGTCAGGAAACTTGGGATCCTTGTTCTACAGAGCATAGGCTAGTCTACAGGGCTTCTTCCCAATCTAATGAGTATTAAAATCCTGAACATTTTCTACACAAACATCACATTTGTTTATGAAATTATCACTTGTGATATGGCTGCAGGAAAATCTTTATTTACAGCATAATTATAATCTATCAAAAACTTTTAAATTTCCATCATATATGAGAAGATATGACTTAAAATATTTTTAATTTTATTATTATTATCTTTCTGTACCAGGGATTAAACCCAGAGGGGTTTAACCACTGAGCCACATCCCCAGTTCATCTTCCTAAATAGCTTAGAGCCTCTCTAATTTGCTGAGGCTGGCCTTGAACTTGTGATCCTCTTGCCTCAGCCTCCTGAGCTGCTGGAGTTACAGGCATGGGCCATCACACCCAGCCTTAAAAATATTTTTTAAACCAAGAATATAATCTGTTAGCATTGTAAATCTAGATTTGGTAATAACTGAGCAATTTTTAAACAACTAAAAATGGTAATTAAGTGCAATGAACAATCTTAGGTCTAGATAGGCCCTTACAATATCACACAGTATGATTATGATTATAATGATGGTAATAATGGCAATGTCAATACATAAAGTTCTTTTATATATGCTAAATAATCTGTAACTATAAAGAGTCTTGTACAACACTGTAAAAAAACAAAACCTGAAAAAACTAGGGCTTCCTTCCTAACATCAAATCTCAAAGAAAAACACCCCAAACCTGAAAAATCTAATTAGCACTTAACCAAATTAGGATTTGTGATAAAAGGCTAGGCTTTCCATTCTGATGGGATTAGATAATTGTGCTAACTAGAAAAGATGGTGAACATATAAACGACGTTTCAAAAACACAAATGCCACAACACCCAGACAAATTATCGAAATGTGTGAAGAAGGCAGATGGGAACTGTGGTGAGGCAACCTGCCTGCCCTCAGTAGCAGCTACTATCTGACACCATCTGGGAAAAGGGGAGTCCTCGACGTTATCCGATCTTCCTATTTTTAATGATAAATTCAAAAATTTGGGTTTTAATATAATGTATCTTAATTTTTAAAGCATTGGTGATAAACTCAACACATTAAAAACAAAACACCCAACACTAAAGTGGTCGGTATAACACATGACCGTGGGCTAGATCCAACAGGCTGTCAGTGACCTCTAATCTAAAATATAAGGGAATAAATTTAAAGTATGTTTTAAGTATTTTAAGTAGATACAGAGAATATTGGATTTTTCTAAGCTTTAAAGGACCTTAAAGATCCAGTTTAACCCTGTCAACTTACAGTTTAGGAAACATACCAGAGCATTAAAAACGATAAACAAATTTATGTCTTGAAAGTTAGTCCTATCACTTGGGCTGGGCTGTAGCTCAGTGATAGAGCACTTGCTTAGCATGTGGGAGGCATTGGGTTTGATTTTCAGCACCGCATAAAAATAAATAAATAAATAAAATAAAGATCCATGGGCAACTAGAAAAATATTAAAAAGAAAAAAAAAAGTCCTATCACTAAAAGAAGCACAACAGCATTTCTATTTTAAAAAACTCCTAAATTTCTAATTTTGTACTTACAATTAGCCTTTCAATCTAATTTAGCAAAACTTACTCTGTAAAAATCAAAACACCATAGAAGGGCAAGAAGGAAACAATAATTAAAGCAAATTACCCATGTGTAGCAAATTGGGCACATTCTTCAATATTGCATCTAATTTCCATTGGAAATCTTTATCATCTATATTTCCTTTGAAGGCCATAAAAATTGTGGAATCCTCCAAAATACTGTCACTTTTTGTGTCATCATCTTCTAGTCCAGAGTCAAACTCCATCTCTGAGTCTTCCACTGTTGATGAACACAAGGAAGTATAGATGTCTTCTAAGTTAGGAAGGTCGTCCAAAACCATGGTGAATATTATTCCCGAAGCATATGCCAAGTGGACAATAAGAAAACCTTGGAAAAGGGAAGAAGATGCGGGAAGAGTATTACATTGCATAATTATATATTCAACAATGTAAAATTCATAGTTCAGTGAAAACTGTAATTTATTAAATGATAAGGACAGTATTATAATATAAAATTAATAAATTAAGGAAAAGCTAAAACTATATAATTAAGATATCCTAAAATAATTCATTCATTATTTTTCTTCTTTTCCCAACACTGGGAATTGAACCCAGGGGTACTCCACATTTCTACCTCTACATTTCCAGTCCTTTTTATTTTTAATTGAGACAGGGTATTACTAAATTGTCCAGCCTAGCCTTCATCCTCCTGCTTCAGCCTCTCAAGTAAATGGGATTATAGGTGTGTGCCACCACACCAGCCTAAAACAATTCATTCTTAAAGGTAACAGAAATAAAAAATAAACAAGTCACTAAATTTCCCTTTATAATGCTGTATGTTACCTTTTTGTAAACCTAGAATATCAGGAGTGTACCTAGGATTAAAAAACTATCTGAGAATCAATTTTTAGAAGCTTGTTGACCTCACAAGTAGCCCCCAAAGACTCCCCTGCTTCTGTGCCAACAAACAGCTTGAGAGGAGCCAAGGTTTCTTTATAAAGCTCTCTTCTTTCTCCAGCCTGCAAAGTACAACTAGACCCAACTGAAAGCATCTGGGTGATTACTGAAACTCCTGAATTCTTTTACAAAGACTGTATTTTAAAGTACTAAGTGCTAACAGATTGCACCACTGGAGTTCCTCAAAGACTGTTTTAAACAGCTCTTAAAGGGTTATTAATAGTGATATGACTAAAAGTAACAATTCAGAAACAACAAAAACATTTTTAAATGTTTTTATGAAAGGAGCACAAGTGGTTAGTACATGTTTATAGAGGCAAAGAATTATGTCCTAGACAGAACTAAATTACCTTTTAACTTTTAGATTTAAGGAAGTTACAATTTTTGCTGTTTTCAGTTTTGTTGCCTACTAGTGCATGTATTAAAAATCACACATTGTATCAATTTTCTCCATTAGCTATGGGATTGACGATTCCATTCTTAACAAAAAGTGAATGATTAAATATTAATTATCATCATTTGCATTACGCAAGAACCACATGGATATATAAGAATCTCACACCAATTTTCTAATTTTAAAAATTCCTTATTAAACTATAATTATAACTTAAAAAAAAGGTAAATAAGAAAAAAGACTGAAAAAAAATACCCTAAAATGTAAATAGTGATTGTGTTAGGTTGATAGGATCACAGATGAATTTCCTATTTCCCAAGTATGCTGAAAGTCATTAAATGCAAACTGAGGTGGTGTATACCTATAGATACTACAATTTCAGCTACTTAGTAGGCTGAGGCAGGAGGATTGAAAGGTCGAGGCCAATCCAAGCAACTTAGAACTTGTCTCAAAAATAAATAAATTAATTAATTAATTAAAGGGGTAGGGATATAGCTCAGTGACAGAGTGCCCCTGGGTTCAATTTCTAGTACTTCAAAAAAAGCAAAATATTTAATTTTTTTTTTTTTTTTTTGAACCAGGGATTGAACTCAGGGACACTCGGCCACTGAACCACATCCCCAGCCCTATTTTGTATTTTATTTAGAGACAGGGTCTCACTGAGTTGCTTAGGGCCTCGCTAAGTTGCTGAGGCTGGCTTTGAACTCGCGATCCTCCTGACTCAGCCTTCCAAGTCGCTTGGATTACAGGCTAAAAATTTTTTTAAAAATTTAATTTAATAAAAAAGGCCAAGGGGGATATAGCTCAGTTGGTAGAGTGCTTGCCTCGCATGCACCAAGGCCCTGGGTTCAATCCCCAGCAGCGCAAAAAAAAAAAAAAGGCCAGGTAGCTGGGTATGTAATTCAGTGGAAAAGTGCTTGCCTAGTGTGTGTGAGGCCCTGCGTTCAATCCCAATACATCAAAAAGGGTGGGGGGCCCTAAAGATGGAGCTCAGCAGCAGGACATCCAGAATTCAACCCCCAATATCACCAGAAAACAAAACAATAACAATAAAAAGAACAAAAGAAAACTCTGACACCTTATAGCATATACCTATACTCCCAGCTACTGGAGAGGCTGGGGGAGGAGAATTTCAAGTCAAGGCCAATCTGGGCAACTTAAAAAGACCCTGTCTCAAAATAAAAATAAAAAGGGTTGGGAATGCAGCTCAGTGACAGAGCACCCTGAGTCTGATCCCCAGTACTGAAAATAGAAAGAAAGAAATATCAAACTATGTTGTCATATGTATACTACATGTATTAAAGAGGGTAAAGTATTTTTTAAGGCCTGCTTAACTTTTATTAAATAGTGATTAAACTTTAAAAGCAAAAGCTTTTTAAAAACCAACCTACGCAATATTTGGGGAAAAATTTTTCTATTGTTTAAGCAAATATACAAAAAATACTTGTACATTTGAGCAAAGCACCTTATATTCTGGTAATTGTATCCTTTTCTAGTACTGTGACTGTCACAACAGAACTGTGTGATTGCAGTTAAGAAACAACAGCATTCAGAAAATACCTATATAAAAACTACTACCCTTTATTTAATTACATTTTACAAATTATAACAAACTTTAGAGGTAAATAAATGAAAGTTAATGAAGATTTTTAGGGCTTAAAAACTGCTGTTTCGGGGCTGGGGCTGGGGCTCAGTGGTAGAGTGCTAGCCTAGAATGTGTGAGGCACTGGGTTCTATTCTCAGCACCACATATACATAAATGAATAAAATAAAGGTCTATCAACATCTTTAAAAAAAAAAAACACACTCTGCTGCTTGACAGGAAAAAGACTGATGGCTGAAACTGCCTAAAAAATTAGTTATTTAGCAGCTGTTCCAAAGTTGGAATTGCTAAGAAAACAATTAGAAATTTAAGAAGGAATTTCCAAAAGAATCTTTAAGTGGAAAGGAGACCAATTAAAGAACCTGACTTTGATAGTCACCTAATGAGGTGTTTGATTGTTCCATGAAGGCTGTGTATCCAGATCAGGAAAACCCTCTACTGGGAGACACATCAAGTCTACTAACCCCCAAGTCAGGAATTACCAGTTCAACAATATCAAAGCAGTACACAGGTAGTTACAAAAAAATTAAAGTCAGTCTATGAAAAATTTTTACAATTTTTAAAGAAACTTCTAGATAATATGTTCATTGGGATAATATCCACTTAGAATCCAACCCTTAATAAAGGATTTAGTATCAAAATAAATAAACAACTTTTCAGTGAAATGCAGTTCAGTTAACTGCTCTTGGAAAGAGAAAACAGACTGTAGATGACTGCTTTCTGAGAATCATTTGCTCACTTATGACATCTGTCACAACAGGGCATGTATTATCGTCTGGGTTTGCTAAGAATGATCACCATTTTGCTCATCCACATAATAAGTTTCCAAATTACCTAATGATTTCACTTTTTACTCAGGCTCTTTTAATCTTTCATAAAGAATTTAAGAATAAATGTGATATTCAGGAAAAATTTAAAGGTAATCATTATTTATTTTAACTTTCCAGTAAAAACAATTTTAGGGCTACCATATAGCTCCAGTTGATGAAGGAATCCCCTGGGAATCAACTTTCATGTAAAAAGAACGATTAGAAAAATCACAATTTTGTGACCTCTAATAAAATACTTCAGGCAAGGATCATGAATAAGGATAAAACATTACATGGAAAACTGAAAGAGAAGTAAATATTCACACAATGCCAAAGTATCATCTCAGAATTTGCTGCTGGCAAAGGGAAAACTGTAACTTCATAATGGAAAGTGTCACCATCTGAACACAATGATCAACCTTAGCATCTCTAGGAGGCAATCAGAAATTATGTGCCATATTAAGTGAACAGAATTATCTATAATATATTCTTGCCAAAAATGTTTAAATCTAACAAGTCTTTAACAGGAGATAAAGGAAGAACTTAAATAACCCCATGAAGGAATAATTAGATAAATCCAGAGTGTAGGATTTCTACAGGAATATTGGTTTAGTCTCTTTAATAAAGAAAAAGTAGGTAAGAACTGTTCTACATTAAGAGATTTATGAGACTTATTAAATGAATAGATGGTCATTTGTGAGGTCTCAAGAAGCATTTCTGAAGAGTCCCCCACGTCAGTGTAACCCCACTATGACAAAGCATCTGGGTGAGAACTGTAAGAATCTGTTAGGAGTGCTATGCTTGAAACCATAAGTTCCAAGATAAAAATGGTCTAATTTTGCTGGGCTTTAGCGTAACTCCAATCTAAACAGCATAAACCATGGGTTGTATTGAGTTTGCAACTTTCCATATATATATACTTATTTTTTTCTTTTTCTTTTTTTTTTTTTTGTTTTGTTTTTTAAGACAAGGGTCTCACTATTTTCCAGGCTGGTCTTGAACTCTGGGCTAAAGTGATCCTCCCAGCTCAGTCTCCTGAATGAGAATTAATAAGTTATTATTTACTGTGAAATCTGAGATAACTCTATATAAAAAAAAGGTGAGAAACTACATTTATCAAGTTTGTAGTAGAAACCCTATTTAAAAACAGAAGAATGAGGGCTGGGGATGTGGCTCAGTGGTAGAGGGCATGGAGGACCTGGGTTCAATAACCAGACCACAAAAAATAAAAATAAAAAATTTAAAAATAAATAAAAACAGAAGACTTGCATTTGCATTTTATTTAATGGCTCTAAAAAGAAAAATGCATTTTAGACAGTTTCTCCAAAAAGAAAGACAATACCTGAAACTCCAAAAGAATAAACAGTACTTTGGGCCTTATCTATTCTCCCACATAACATTTTACTCACCAAAATGTCTTTCTTAATTTTTATCATTTATCCAGGTCATCTTCTAAGTCCAAACAAGCTGGCATTTTTAGGGGTTATATTTCAGATAGCAACCAAATCAGATTCTAAAAAAAGAGAAAGAGGGAGAAAGAGAAAGGAAAGAAAAATATCAGATTTTGTCATCTTTAGAAAGTGGTACAGTAGTTTTCATTAAGCCTACAATGAATATCCTTTTCTGAGATCTTAAACCACTCATCAGTAAGCATTCAGAATGTGGAAGCAAAAACTCAGGAATTTAACACTGGCTTCATTTAAGAATCAAGACGCCTTAGAAGGTAAATTCCCTATACCTTCTTCACTAAATCTGTCAAAATAAAATGAATTAACATCATACCACATTGTTTGCAGATACTAGGAGCCAAAACCAAAACAGTTGGTATATGTACTATATACAAGACCCATATCTTCTAATAGAACTTCAAATTTAGTTTTTAAATTTCATGAGTACAGATGTAATACATAACATATACACATTATATTTTTCATTAAATCTTCAACTTAAGTTATAAAGTATTCTTTGTGGTAGCATAGCAATTCTGCACAGAAAATGCATTATTTTGGCACACCTCAGAAAAAAATTCCTATTTTAATAAGACAGCATCAAGTCTATAACATCTTTAAATTGAGTGTTATGATTCTACATTACTGCCAAGTACTGATTTTCTTTTTTTCTTTTTAAAATTTTATTTTTTATTTATTTGTATATGGACACAATACTTTTATTTAATTTTAGATGGATATATGTACTAGTAGTTAGTAAGTAATAATTAGAGAAAAATCCCTTAATTATTTTTTAGTTCAAGAAAAAAGTATTTTTAAAGTCAGGCCATAAAGAAGATCTCAATAAACCTAAAAACCAACAACAGGACAATCAAATACTCTGATGATAATGCACTGAAATTATAAATTCAAAATAAAACCAAGAAGACTGGTGCGGTGGCACACGCCTATAATTCCAGTGGCTGGGGAGGCTAAGGTACGAGGACAGAGTTCAAAGCTAGCCACAGCAAAAGTGAGGTGCTAAGCAACTCAGTGAGACCCTGTCTAAATAAAATGCAAAATAGGGCTGGGGATGCGGATCAGTGGTCAAGTGTCCCTAAATTCAATCCCTGGTACTGCGCCCCACCAAAAATAAATAAATAAGTGAATAAAATAAAATCAAGAAATAAAAGCCTTTTCTACTGTAAAACAACAGCAAAACTTTTGGACTCGGGTTTAAAAACTTACAAATCAGAACTGCAAATTTCTAGAAAATCGTAAGGAAATACCTACATATAGAAACCTAAAGAATATAGCCAATTCAGTGAAGAAAATTCAAAGCCATGAAATACCTTTACTGGGAGAACAAAGAGAAGGAAAATAAATGACTTAAATACCTGATTCAAAGTTAGAAAAAAGCAATAAAGTGAACTGAAAGAAAGCAAAATGAAAAAATTAATACAGTTAAAATAGAAATCAATCACTGGGAGAAAAAGTAAAAATAGCTAAACACCTAGTTAATTTAATTAAACAAAAAGAGAGAAAACTCAAATACATAAAACGACAAGTCACAGAAATAGAGGAAATGAAAGGGATCACTGAGATTACTTTGCTTAAGCTTGTTTATCACTATGTAAATATGCTAATACCCCCATATACCAATTTAATAAAAATACAATTATCCCTTTGAAGAACATACAAGTCTAATGACCTGAACTATTCCAGAGCATATAGCATATATATACATACATATATATATTTTTTTCTTTGATACCGGTAATTGAACCCTGGGGTGCTAAAACGTAAGCCACATCCCCAGTTTTTAATTTTTTATTTTGAGACAGGCGCTGGCTAAGTTGCTTAGGGCCTTACTAAATTGCTGAGGCTGGTCTCTTACTTGTGATCCTCAAGCCTCAGTCTCCCAAGTCACTGGGATTACAGGCGTGAGCCACCATGACTGAATCAGAGCATACTTTTTTAAAAAAAGAAAATTGCAGGCAGAAAGCTACAAACCAAGCCCTCTTACAATAATGTGAGATTCTAAATCAAATTTTAAATAGATAGACAGAGCATTAAAAGATAATAATAACATGGACTGGAGCTGGAGCTCAGTAGCAGAGTGCTTGCCAAGGCACTGGGCTTTTTTTCTCTTAAAATTTTTTTTCATACATGTATATAGGGTAATATCTATCTCACTCTACCACCCTTCCCATCCCCAACTACCCCACCCCTCCCCTCACTCCCCTTTATACAATCCAAAGTTCCTTTATTCTTCCCTACTCACGCCCTACTATGGATCAGCATCTGCTTATCAGAGAAAATATTCCGCCTTTGGTTTTTTGGAATTGGCTTATTTCACTTAGCATGATATTCTCCAGTTCCATCCATTTACCTGCAAATACCATAATTTCTTTCCTCTTTAAGGCTGAGTAATATTCCATTGTGTATATGTACCACATTTTCTTTATCCATTCATCTGTTGAAGGGCATCTAGGTTGGTTCCATAGTTTTGCTATCATGAATTGAGTTGCTATAAACATTTATGTGGCTGCATCACTGTAGTATGCTGATTTAAATCCTTTGGGTTTAAACTGAGGAGTGGGATAACTGGGTCAAATGATGGTTCCATTCCAAGTTTTCTTAGAAATCTCCATAATTGCTTTCCAAAGTGATTACACCAATATGCAGTCCCACCAACAATGTATGAGTGTACCTTTTCCCCCACATCCTTGCAAATATTTATTATTTCTTGTATTTTTTGATAACTGCCATTCTAACTGGAGTGAGATGAAATCTTAGAGCAGTTTTGATATGCATTTCTCTAATTTGCAAGAGATGATGAACATTTTTTCATACGTTTGTTGATCAATTGCATTTTTTAAAATTTAATTTATTTAACTTTGATTTATTGTACACAAGTGGAGTACAGCTATTGTTTCTCTGGTTGTACACAAAGTAGAGTCATACCATCTGTGCATTCATACATGTACACAGGGCAATGATGTCTGTCTCATTCTGTTATGATTCTTACTCCCCTACTCCAACCCCACCCCTCCATTCCCTCTATGCTATCTATCCTTCCTCCATTCTTGCCTCCCTTCTACCCTGCATTATGCATTATCATTCACTTATCAGAGAGATCATTTGGCCTTTGGATTTTTGGGATTGGCTAATATCACTTAGCATGACAGTCTCCAATATCATCCATCTACCTGCAAATGCCATAATTTTATTCTTCTTTATGACTGAGTAATATTCCATTGTGTATATATACCAGAGTTTGTTTATTCATTCATCTATTGAAGGACATCTAGGTTGGTTCCACAATCTAGTTATTGTGAACTGAGAAGCTATGAATATTGATGTGGCCGCATCACTGCAGTAATCTGATTTTAAGTCCTTTGGGTATAGGCCAAGGAGTGGGATAGCTGGGTCAAATAGTGGATCCATTCCAAGTTTTCTAAGGAATCTCCACACCGCTTTCCAGGGTGGCTACACCAACTTGCAATCCCACCAGTAATGTATGAGTGTACCCTTTTCCCCACATCCTCCCCAACACCTATTGTTGCCTGTATTCTTTTTGTTTGTTTGTTTTTTAATTCATTTATTTATACATGATGCTGAGAATCGAACCCGGAGCCTCATGCATGCTAGGCAAGCACTTTAACCACTGAGCCACAACCCCAGTCCTGCCTGTATTCTTAATAAAAGACATTCTAATTGGGGTGAGATGAAATCTTAAGGTGGTTTTGATTTACAAACCCACATAAATACAGGTATCTCATACTTGACAAAGGAGCCAAAAACATACAATGGAGAAAAGATAGCCTCTTCAACAAATGGTGCTTGGAAAACTGGAAATCCATATGCAGCAAAATGAAACTAAACCCATATCACTCGCCCTGTACAAAACTCAACTCAAAATGGATCAAGGAATTAGACCAGAGACCCTGCACATAATAGAAAACAGGTCCAAATCTCCACCATGTTGGCCTAGGACCAGATTTCCTTAACATGGTTCCCAAAGCGCAAGAAATAAAAGCAGGAATCAATGATTGGGATAGAATCAACTAAAAAACTTTTTCTCAGCAAAGGAAACAATCAGCAATGTGAAGAGACAGCCTTCAGAGTGGGAAAAAATCTTTGCCACACACACTTCAGATAGAGCACTAATCTCCAGAATCTACAAAGTACTCAAAAATCTTTACACCAAGAATACTAATAACTCAATCAATAAATGGGCCAAGGAAATGAACAGACACTTTACAGAAGATCTACAAGCAATCAACAGATTTATGAAAAAATGTTCAACATTGCTAGTTATAAGAGAAATGCAAATCAAAACCACCTTAAGATCAATTGCATTTCTTCTGTGAAATGTCTGTTCAATTCCTTAGTCCATTTATTGATTGGGTTATTTTTTTTGGTGTTAATTTTTTGATTTCTTTATATATCTTGGAGATTAGTACTCTAGAATGGGAAAAAAATCTTAACCACACACCCCTAAGATAGAGTACTCTGAAGGCGGTCACTTAACAGTCCTGAGTGTTTCCTTTCTGAGAAGAAGCTTTTTAGTTTGAATCCATCCCATTTATTGATTCTTAATTTTACTTCTTGTGCTTTAGGAGTCTTGTTATGAAAGTCAGGTCCTAAGCCAACATGATGAAGATTTTTAGACCTACTTTTTCTTCTATTAGGTGCAGTGTCTATTTTAGTGCCTAAGTCTTTGACCCACATTGAGTTGATTTTTGTGTAGGATGAGAGCTAGAGGTTTAGTTTCATTTTGTTACTTATGGACTTCAGTTTTCTCAGCACCATTTGTTGAATAGCCTATCATTTCTCCAGTGTATATTTTTGGCTCCTTTGTCTAGGTAATGGTATTCATGTGGGTTTGTCTCTGTGTCTTCTATTTTGTACCATTGGTCTACATGCCTATTTTGGTGCCAATACCATGTCATTTTTGTTACTATTGCTCTGTAGTATGGTTTGAGGTATGGTAGTGTGATGCCTCCTGCTGCACTCTTCTTGCTAAGGACTGCCTTGGTTATTCTGGCTCTCTTATTTTCCAAAATGAATTTCATAATTGATTTTTCTATTTGTGTGAAGAATGTCATTGGGATTTTAATAGAAATTGCACTGAATCTGTATAACACTTTTGGTAGTATGGCCATTTTGACAATATTAATTCTGCCTATCCAAGAGCATGAGAGATCTTTCCATCTTCTAAGGTCTTCTTCAATTTTTTTCTTTAGTGTTCTGTAGCTTTCATTGTATGAAAGAGTATGAAAAAGGTCTTTCACCTCTTTTGTTAGATTGATTCCCAAGTATTTTATTTTTGTTGAGGCTATTGTGAATGGGGTAGTTTTTCTAATTTCTCTTGTGGTGGATTTGTCACTTATGTATAGAAACACATTCGATTTATGGATATTGATTTTATATTCTGCTACTTTGCTGAATTTATGAGTTCTAGAAGTTTTCTAGTGGAATTTTTTGGATCTTCTAAATATAGAATCATGTCCTCAGCAAATAGTGATAGTTTGAGTTCTTCTTTTCCTATTTGTACCCCTTTAATTTCTTTTGTCTGATTGCTCTAGCTAGGTTTCAAGGACAATGTTGAATAGAAGTAGTAAAAGAGGGCATCCCTCTCTTGTTCCAGTTTTTAGGGGGAAATGCTTTCAATTTTTCCCCATTTAGAATGATGTTGGCCATAGGCTAAGCATACATAGCTTTTACAATGTTGAGGTATGTTCCTACTATCCCAAGTTTTTCTAGTGTTTTGAACATGAAGAGGTGCTATATTTTATCAAATGCTTTCTCTGCGTTTATTGAGATAATCATGATTATTGTCTTGAAGTCTATTGATGTGATGTATTATGTTTTGATTTCCATATGTTGAACCAACCGTGCATCCCAGGGATGAACCCCACTTGATCATGGTGCACTATCTTTATAATATATTTTTGTATGCGATTTGCCAGAATTTTATTGAGAATTTTTGTGTTTCTGTTCATGAGGGTTATTGGTCTCAAGTTTTCTTTCCTTGATGTGTCTTTGTCTGGTTTTGGTATAAGGGTGACACTAGCTTCATAGAATGAGCTTGAAAGGGTTCCCTCCTTTTCTATTTCATGGAATAATTTGAGGAGTAATTCTTCTTTGGTGTTAATTCTTCTTTGAAGGTCTTGTACAACTTGGCTGAGAATCCATTTGGTCCTGTGCTTTTCTTGGTTTGAAGGTTTTTGATGATGTCTTCTACTTCACTGCTTGAAACTGATCTGTTTAAATTGTGTATGTCCTCCTGCACCATGTGTCTAGAAATTTGTCAATGTCTTCAAGTTTTTCTATTTTATTTGAGTATAAATTTTCAAAATAGTTTCTAATTATCTTCTGTATTTCAGTAGTGACCATTGTGACAATTCCTTTTTCATCACAAATTTTTGTAATTTGAGTTTTCTCTCTTTCTCTTTGTTAGTGTGTCTAAGGATTTATCAATTTTAATGATTTTTTCAAAGAACCAACTTTTTGTTTTGTGAATTTTTTGAATTGTTTCTTTTGTTTCAATTTCATTGACTTCAGCTCTGATTTTAATTATTTCCTGTCTTCTGCTTTCAGTGTTGATTTGTTCTTCTTTTTCTAGGGCCTTGAGATGTAATATTAGGTCATTTATTTGTTGACTTTTTATTCTTTTAATGAATGAGCTCAACGCAATGAACTTTCCTCTTAGCACTGTTTTCATAGCGTCTCAGAGATTTTCATATGTTGTATTGGTGTTCTCATTTACCTCTAAGTATTTCATTTCCTCCTTGATTTCTTCTTCTATCCATTCATCATTCGATAGCATGCTATTTAGTCTCCAGGTGTTGGAATAGTTTCTATTTTTTATTTTATCATTGATTTCTAGTTTCATTCCATTATGATCTCATAGAATACGGAGTAGGATTTCTATCTTTTTTGTATTTGCTGAGAGTTGCTTTGTGGCATAACATATGGTCTATTTTAGAGAAGGATCCATTGCTGTTGAGAAGAAAGTGTATTTGCTGGATGATGGATTAAATATTGTACATATGCCCATTAAGTCTAAATCATTGATTGTATCATTTAATTCTATAGTTTCTTATATATAGTTGATATATGTTATTCCAGGACCTCCTGGCATTTTGTTTGGAAGTTCTATCCATTGGTGAGAGAGATATGTTAAAGTCACCCAGTATTACTGTGTTGTGGTCTGTTTGATTCTTGAAATTGAGAAGGGTTTGTTTGAGGTATGTAGATGTTCCATTATTTGGGGCATATATATTTACGATTGTTATGTCCTATTGGTGGTATGATTCCCCTAAGCAGTATGAAATGTCCTTCTTTATCCCTTCTGACTAACTTTGGGTTGAAGTCCACTTTGTCTGATATGAGGATGGGAACCTGCTTGTTTACACAGTCCACGTGAGTGATATGTGTTTTCTGAACCTTTCACCTTCAGTCTGTGGATATCTCTTCCGAGGAGGTGAGTCTCTTAGGCAGCATACTGTCGGGTCTTTTTTTAAAATATAATCTGACAGTCTATGGCTTTTGATTGATGAGTTTAGGCTAATAACGTTCAGGGTTATAATTGAGATATGATTTGTTATTCCCGGTCATTTTGGTTGATTGTTGGTTGTTAACCTGACTTAGTTTCTCCTTTAATTGACCTTTCATTTAGTGTAGTTCCTCCCTTTGCTGGTTTTCATTGTTTTTTGTTTTTGCTTTTTTTTCATTTCCTCCTATTGGAATATTTTTCTGAGAATGGTCTATAGTTCAGGCTTTCTAGTTGTGAATTCTTTTAACTTTAGTTTATCATGGAATGTTTTTAGTTCATCTTCAAATCTGAAGCTTAATTTTGCTGGATATAAAATTCTTGGTTGGCATCCATTTTCTTTCAGAGCTTGATATATGCTATTCCAGGCCTTCTGGGAATTGAGAGCCTGGATTGAGAAATCAGCTGAGATCCGAATTGGCTTCCCCCTACATGTAATTTGATTTTTTTCTCTCAGAGCCTTTAAAATTCTATCCTTATTCTGTATGTTAGTCATTCTTATTATAATGTGTCTTGGGGTGGGTCTGCTGTAATTTTGTACATTTGGGGTCCTATAAGCCTCTTGTAGTTGATTTTCCATTTCATTCTTTAGATTTGTCAAGTTTTCTGATATTATGTCATTGAAAAAATTGTGTATTCCTTTGGTTTGTATCTTCATACCTTTGTTTTTTCCAATAAATATTAAATTTGGTCTTTTCATGTTATCCCATATTTCTTGGAAGTTCTATTCATGGTTTCTTACCATCTTCTCTGTGTAGTCAACTTTATTTTCAAGAGTGTATATTCTGTCTTCATTGTCTGAAGTTTGATACTAGCTCCAGTTCTGTCTTCCAAGTGGTCTAGTCTGTTGGTGATACTTTCCATTGAATTTTTTTTTTTTTTTTTTTGGTACTGGGGATTGAACCCAGGGACACTCAACCACTGAGCCACATCCCCAGCCCTATTTTGTATTTTTTATTTAGAGAGAGGGTCTCACTGAGTTGCTTAGGGTCTCACTAAGTTGCTGAGGCTGGCTTTGAACTTGTGATCCTGCTGCCTCAGACTCCCAAGTGCTGGGATTACAGGCATGTGCCACTGTGCCTGGCTTCCCCATTGAATTTTTATTTTGGTTTATTGTTTCTTTCATTTCAGGGATTTGTTTGATTCCTTTTTATAATCTTTGCCTCTTTACTGAAGTGATCTTTTACTTCCTGTATTTTCTCTCCAATACCATCTTTTATTTCAAAGATCAATCTATGTATTTTCTAAACTCCATTTCTGACATTTCTTCTATTATGTTGTCTATGGATTCTATTGTTGGAACATCTTGGTTTGTTTGAGGCACTTGGTTCCCTTGTTTTTTCATGTTGTTTGTGTGTCTTCTCATCTAGCAGTATGGAGCTGAGGCAGTACAGGTTCTACTCTGTAGTCTTTTAGTGTCCCTGAAGGCTTTCCGGTACTTCACCTTTAAGGAGGAGACCAATATTAACAGCATCCAATGCAAACCAAATACCATCTTAAACCAAATGGCTCCTATTAAGGTGTTTATAGTTTTGTCACAATGGACAGAAATGAAATGTTCAATTACTGTCTATAATATAAACAGTAAGTTTGCTAAAAGGGTTTACCATTTCAAATGATGGACAATGAGGGAACAGAAGTAGTGTAAGATGTGATATTTATGTGGGAGAAGGAGAGAAGATAGAGGTAAAAATTTATAGTAAGAGCAAGGAAGGAATTAACAGATGTTGGCTGTTAGTATGAGAGAAGTGAGAAAGAATCTAGGGAGATAGGTAGGTAAGTGAAAAAAAATTTTTTAAAGTAAAAATATAGAAATACACAACAAAACTGTCACATAATATTCAGACATTCCATTCCTCAATAAATTAATGCATGAAAAATATATAGATTCAAAGATGATAGAGATGTTAGACAGGATGGAGGAAAAAAAAGGGAGGAAAGTCTCAATGGAAAATTGAATGATTGCTTCCATTGGCTTTCAAAGCTTTTCTCAGCTTTCCTTCTCTACCAATAGGTGGGGTTGTCTGAAGTTTGATGTTAGCTCCAGTCCAATGGGTGCTGGACCAGTTGGGTGGGTTGGGTGGATGAGCCCATAGCAAGATGCCCTCACACCCTCTTACAGTCTTCCCACCCGTTGTAGCTGGCTCCTTCCGTCCCTGCACACTTCAGGACTCACTGAGCTGGAGAGAGCCCAGGTTTCTCCAGTTTCTTCAAACTATGCTCCCTCTAGGCAACTGCTCCTAGTCTTCAGCTTTGCATAGGCTTGCCAGACCCAGCTGCAATCTGATGGACCTGGGCTTCAAAGGCACTGAGTTTGATCCTTAGCACCAGATAAAAAGAAACAAATAAAATAAAGGCATTCTGTCCATCTACAACAATTTAAAAAAAAAAAAGATAATGCATCATGATAAAGTGAAGGCTGTTCTACAAGTTTAAGGAAGGCTTGGTATTAGGAAATTAAGGGGAAAAGTTATATGATCCTCCTCCACAGATATTGCCATTTGAAAAAATTCAACAAACATTCTTGATAATCATTTTTTAAAATGTCACATAAATTAGTATATAAATGCTTCCTTAACATGATCAAACACAGCTTCTTAGCCCAGAAGTCAGGGTTGGTGGGTATAGCTCAGTGGCAAAGTACTTGCATGCATGAGGCCCTGAGTTCATTCCCCAGGACCACCACCCCTCCCCCACCAAAACAGAGTCAAAGCAGGCTTAATGGGGAAAGACAAGAGACATTTGTCACTAAAGTCAGGAAGAAGATAGAGACCCTTGACATATTATTAAATATTGTATTAGAGGTATGAAGTAAGTGAAATTAAACAAGAGAAATAATGGTAAAAAATTGGAAAGAATGTAGAATGATCACTGTTGGTAAATGACAAAATTATATTCTTGAAAATCTTAGAAAACCAATTAAGAATCAGTAAAAATAAGAAAATCCCATAAAGTATCATAGTACAAAATTAATACACAGAAAAAAAATAGTTTTTATTACATACAAAGTCACCAACAGGTAGAAAAATGATCTCATTTATAATTGATTAAAAGATAAAATATTAAGAAATAAACTAAAAGAAGGGAAGAGCTGCAAGAAGAAAACCTAAAAATATTTATGAAGGATACAAACACTAAAAAGACTTGAATAAACAAAGTACACCCCAAGTTCTTGGACAAAAAGATTGATAAATATTAACTCCAAATCTATAATTTAACAATCTTAACAAAAAGACTACCTTCCTTTTATTTATCTGGTTCTGGATACTGAATCCATGGACCTGCTCATGACAGGAAAGCACTCTACCACTGACGTATATGCCCAGTCCTTATTTTATTTTGACACAGGTCTCACTAAGTTGCTGAGGCTAGTTTGGAACTCATGATCCTCCTGCCTCAGCACACCCCCTGCCCCCGACCCCCAGTAGCTGGGATTACCTGCATGCACTTCTTTGCACAGGTAACTTTCTTTTTTTCTTTTTTTTGGTATGGGGATTGAACCCAGGGGCACTTAACCACTGAGCCCTAGCCCCAGCCCTTTTTTATATTTTATTTAGAGACAGGGTCTCACTGAGTTGCTAAGTGCCTCACTAATCTGCTGAAGCTGGATTTGAACTCATGATCCAGCTGTCTCAGCCTCCCTAGGCACTGGGATTACAAATGGCTTGGCCACCACATGTACCGGTAACTTCCTTTTTTAAAGAGACAAACAATCTGATTCTAAAGTTCATATGAATATAAGTAAAAGTTGTCAGGAAAACTGAAAAATAAGACCTACCAGATATTAAAACATATCTAAGTCTCAATAGTTAAAGCTGTTATATAAATTGGCAGGATACCAATGAAACAAATTCAAAATTCTAAAAATGACTAAAATGTATATGGAATTTCAATATTTTATAAAGGTGGAGAAAGAAACTGATTTTTCACAAAATGGAATTGGAACAAACAGGTAGCCATCCAGAAAAAAAATGTAAAATTAGATCTATGCCTCACACTGCACAAGAAAATAACTCTAGAAGGATAAAAAAAACTTCAATGTAATAAATGAAACCGTAAAAATATTACAAGAAAGCACAAAATAAATTTCTTTAAACTTGGGGTGCAAAAAGTTTTTCTAATGCTGATTCAAAATCTAAAGCAATAGAAGATTGATAAATTCAAATACACACACAAAAATCTACAAAGCAAAAACCATCTTGAAGGGTTGGCGATATACCTCAGTTGGTAGAGCACTTGCCTAGCATGCACAAAGCCCTGGGTTCAATTCCCACCACCAAAACAAAAAACCAACTTGAATCATAAAAACAAATGATGATCTAAGAAAAAATATTTATATTCCTAACACTGACAAAAGGGCAAATCTGAGAGCTGAGGGTGTGGTTACACAGTACTATGCTTGTCTATCATGCACAAGGCCCTAGCTTTAATCCCTACACTGCACTTAAAAAAAAAAGTGCAAATCTCCTAATATACAAAACATAGTATAGAAAAAAAAATGTACAGGTATTTGTATATGTGTTACATTGTATACACATATGTTTATAAGATAAAAAGATCAATAATTTGGACAAATTATTGCACCTAAAATTGGAACAGAACATGATCAGAAACTTAAGAAAGAGAATACAAATGAAATTTGAACATGTAAAAAGATGTGCGACCTCACACATAAGCAGCAAAAACCATTTTCACTCATCAGATTAGCAAAAATCCAAAAATTTGATAATGTACTGTCTCAGCAAGGTTATAGAGAAAACAGACATTCAAAGTCATTGTGGGTAGTAGTGTGAAACTGGTTTTAACACCAGTAGGTAATATATATCAAAATTTCAATTCTATATACCACTAACAAAGCAATTCCACTGTTGGTGATCTGACAGACATATCTGTCAACAAACAAGATGATGTATGTACAAGGTTATTCACTAGCATATTATTTTTATCTAGATGTCCACCAACTGATTAAATCCATTAAAATGAAATGTAAAAGACAGAAATGAAAAGAAAAAAAAAGAAAGGAAATGATGCAAGCAAGAATAAGGATGCTGTCTGTCCTTTTATGGGGAAAGATCTCTTAAGATATATTGTTGGGAGAAAAAAAGGAGTAAATCGTTAAGTACAATATGCTATTTTTTGTGAGAAAATAATGTTCTACAGGTAAATTACTGAAACTAAGGAGAATCTGGAGCTTCCTGAATTCTGCAGTAGCTAAAACTTACAGAAATATTATTATATATCACACACTGTTCTAAGCACCTTGCATTACTAATTCAATCTCCCCTAACCACCACCATGAAATAGGTTCTATTACCCCCATTTACAAATGATGAAAGCAAAACAAAGAGGTGTTAAGTAACTTGCTTAAGACTGTACATACAGCCAAAGTGTGCCATGATTTGAGCGTAGACAATCAGATTCTAAAAGCAAGGCTCTATCACTACTACATCACACTGAATAGACTACTTGAATATTTGGTAAAAGCATACTCTCAGCTCCCAAGAGATGATGATTTCATTCATTCAACAAATATTTAAGTATGCAATACATGCTAGGTAGCGTTCTCAATGCTAAAGATACAATGATGATGAAAATATAGACACAGCCCCACATTCTATGGAGCATAGTAAGAACTTGGGCTTAAAGCACATGATTCTTAAGTTGAAGTATTTATCCCCTTATTTATATGTTTGTCCAAATACTTACATAGGGACAGGGTGGTGGGGAGTCACTAGTTGCAAACTGACCAGTTCTGCTATAACTAGCTAGGGCAGGGGTTCCCAACATTTCAGCACTTGAGAATCACCAAGGATCCTTTTAAAATTCCAAAGCCCATGCCAATTCCATACACCTAGGCAAATTAAATCACAATCTGAACAGTGGGGGAAAGAGACAAAGACATCAGTAGTTTTCCAAGAACCATGTGGATGACTGCAATATGAAGAAAAGTTTGGGAAATCACTGAACTAGAGTTTTTAATCTGTCTGAATAATGGTAAAGGTCGTTCATAACATAGAGGTATCTGAATGTAAACAAGTATATCCACTTGCCCTTCTGAGATCTGTTAGGTAGCTCACCCCTCCACCCTATGTTATGAATTCTGAGAACATTAGAAAGGGCCAAAAAATTATTTTCTTTTCTGGATTTATCTGTACCTCTACTCCATTCCTTCCAAAATCATGGACAACTGAGAATTTTACCTTTTTTTCATTTTCTGGTTCTTTCTATGAAACCAATAAAGAAGTCCACCATGTTATATATATTCAACACAACTGACAGCTTTTCTATTAAGCAGCTCTTATTTAGTTGGTTTAGACTCAACCCACATGCCACCTACAGCTTGCTGAAGTAAAACACCCTATAAATGCTGAGATCAAAATAAATTATTTTTAAGTCTATTTCTAATTCAAAACTTTAAATTGAAACAAAATATTTTTTAAAATAAAACTTTCATTTGTATTCTATAGAAGCAACAGACCTGTTCAAGAACTCTCTGACCACTCTCAGAAAAGATAGTCAGTAGGACCCCTCTCCATTCCTCCCAGGACCTAGACAAAAAGGAAAAAAGGCAAAGGGGAAGAAGAGATACATCAGAAGACTAAACATAAACCAAATAAATCTATTTAAAGTAAATTTTTGTATCTGGCTAAATTCCATCTGTTACTGTTTCTTAAAATTTTATTCTAGAAAGAGTTGTAAAAGATACAAAATGTCTCCACTTCACTAGTTTTTAATAAAAGACAAAAGCTTACTATAATCCCCCATAAAGCTCAAGATATTTTCAAAATACCTCTGTATTGGTTACAAAGTGTGTTCATTTTATAATTCATTATCCTTATGATTTGTGCACTTGTCTTTGTGTTATGCTTCAATTAATACTTTATTTTGTTTTGTTTTGTTTTTTGGTACTGGGGATTGAACCCAGGGGCACTCCACCACTGAGCCACGTCCCCAGCCCTATTTTGTATTTTATTTAGAGACAGGGTCTCACTGAGTTGCTTAAGGCCTCCCTAAATTGCTGAGGCGGGCTCTGAACTCTCGATCCTCCTGCCTCAGCCTCCCAAGAGTTGGGATTACAGGCATGTGCCACCACACCTGACTCAATTAATACTTCTATAATAAAGAGATACAGTACACGTGTCCTGTGCAGAAACCCCTACAGATTCTAATTAAGTAGGAATCAGAAACAGTCCCACAAAAGTTTTGTGATTTGCCCTAGCTCACATATATTTAGTTACAGATCTGGTCCTTCTTGTCACTTTCCTTTTGCTTTAATACTATAAATATGTTGACATCAAATTTTTAATTTAACATTTATTCTCCTACTTAGGCTCTGAAAAAATTACATTACAAATGACAACTGCAAAAACAAGGAAACAAAAATGAAAAACAGAGATGTCCCAAGTTCAACAACTGTATACTATCTCAGCTGTTTCACCATCTACATAAGAAAATTAAACAAAGTCTAATGCCCATGCAACATTTCCTAACCTGGGTATCCATTTTTTTGATGCTCTCAATAATATGTTGAATAATATGTCAAATTATTATCAGTAAAATCAACTAGGTATATGTGCAGAATAGACTAGCATTATTTATGATAATGAAATGTAAGGTGACAATAGAAAGAGAGCTAGGCTGAGCATGGCAGGGTGGATGTGCCCTGCAATCTAATTGTGGCCTTCCTTAAAGTTGTATAATTTGGGGCAGGACACAATCTCTCCGAGTTCAGGAATCTTAAATTTTAAAATGAAGACAGTTCACCAGAGCTAAACAGAATCTCTCCATTTAGATATGAAAAAGCTTAAGGATTATTTATCAAGAAATTTAATAATTCTTCAGTGCCAGTGGGAGTAAGAACTGTGACAACCTTTGAGAAAATCAATCTGGATGTTCATAATAAAACTAAAATAAATTGACCTTTTAACCCACATTTGGGGATGTATCCTACAGAAGTAAAAGCTCCATTTCTTAAAAACATATGCACAAGAATGGCTACTGGGGCCTGGTGTGGTAGCCCATACCCATAATTCCAGTTACTTGAGAGGCTGAGGCAGGAGAATCATAAGTTTGAGACCAGCCTGGGAAACTTAGCATCCTGTCTCACAATAAAATTTTAAAAAGGGCCGGGGACAGGGCTCAGCACTTGCCCAGCATGTGGGAAGCCCTGGGTTTAATCTTCCAGCACTACTTAAAAAAAAAAAAAAAAAAAAAAAAAAAAATGAAAAATCAACAAACAAAAAAAACCCATATAATCAGAATATTATGCAGTCAGTAAAATAGGGAATTAGACATTTCCTTAATGATTTAGAAGGAAATATATGATGTCCTAAAAAGTAAAAAAAAAAAAAAAAAAGCTGTAGAACAATGTGTTATCATTTCATAAAATAAGAGAGAAAGTAAGCCAGTGCCTATATTTGTATTTCTAAGAGCACAGAGAAAAATCTGGAAGACTCACACTAGCTACCTGGGTAGCTTGGAGGTTAGAAAATGGAGAAGAGGAGGTGGTTGGAATTTTCATTATATACCACAGAAGATATTCAGCTTGTTGCAATAAACATACACTGAGTTTGTGGTTTGAAAGGAAAATACTATTTAATTCATAACAGGAAAGAAATACCAATAAAAAATTGATTATAGAAATAACAGAAAATATAGTTATACAAAACTGATAAAGAACTGTTATATAAAGAACAGCTAAATTAAATACTCAAGAATAAAAACAAAGTCCAGGCGCTTTTTGGGTGAGACTGTGAAGCAATTCTTATGAACTCAACATTTATCCCTGTTAGGTCGGACTTAGGCGGCTGGATGGGAGGGAGCTGGGCAGCGGGCAACCCTAGGCGGCGGAACACCAGGCAGCCCCCACGCGTGCGAGCCAGAGCACAACCAATCAGATGCTGGCAGATGAACCCCAAAAGCGCTTAGCACCCGCCTGTCACTCATCGGGCCCCCAGTCAATTCTGGACTATAAAGACCCCGGACAGCCGGAGTCAGCGACTTCTTCGGCCCTCCATCCTGGCCCCAGACCCTGGAGCGCCCGGTGAACCTCACCCACCCGAGAGCCAATCCCAGTAAAGCTTTGTTCAGTGCTTTTGGTCTGACTCCTTTTTGGTCACCTGCATTCGATCTTACAACCCCTATTTCACAAAGAAAAGTAAGTTTTTTTACTCAAGAGTTCTATATTTTTTGGCTTCTCTGCTTAAAATGGTCTTTTAAGGAAGTAAACACAAATCAACACAAAATCCTGTCAAATAAATGCTATTTTATTGTTACAATCTGTAATTCTTTTTTATTTTCTTGGTTAAATTTTATTTGCTTTTAGCTATATCCTCACACTTCAAATTTATCTTTTTTTAACCAATGCACCATTCTTTTTATTTATTTCTTTATTTTTATTTTTTAGTTGTAGATGGACACAAAACCTTTATTTATTTGTTTTTATGTGGTGCTGAGGATGAACCCAGTGCCTCACACATGCTAGGCAATTTGCGAACCCCTGAGCCACAACCCCAGCACCATTCCTTGTTACAATAAATAAAATTTTACATGCATAGTACAAACATGAAAGGAAAACAAATCTACACTGAATGAAAGGTCAAATGATATGAAAAATAAGTGTTGCAGATGAGCTATATTTATTATTACTTGAAAAATGATCACCACTGATAAAAACTTTATAAATCATATTTGCTAGTCACACACAAAAGCAACTTTACAATGGAGTTCTCATAATTACCACCTTAACCCTGTGATCAAACTTATCAATAACAATAGGACAGACAGCTGGGATTGTTGCTCAGTGGTACAAGGCTTGCCTGGTACATGTGAAGCACTGGGTTCAATCCTCGGCACCACATAAAATATAAATAAATAAAGTTTAAAAATGTAAACAGATTAATCTACAAAACAATGGAACATCTGTGTAACTTTGTGATATGATGCAATATGAAGAATATTTGTCAAAATTTGTAACCAAAATCTAATGGATTCTTTAGAATCTAATGCATAAGTTTTTAACCTTCCAATTTAGGAAAATACAAGGAATAAAGGAACAAGTTAAAGGCTACAAAGAAAAAAAATCAGGTAAACCCAGAATATAGAACATTCAACAAGAAAACTGCTCTGAGGTCAACAATGCCATGGAAGAAAGTGGAGTGGGCACATACAGGATATAGGAAGCATCCTATATTAAAAATAAATAAATAAAAAGACTATAAGAAGGGGCTGTAGGTGTAGTTCAGTGGTAAAGTGCTTGCCTAGCATGTGCAAGGTGCTGGGTTTGATCCTCAGTCTCACAAACAACAATAACAAAAGACTATAGTGTAACAACAGATAAATGTAATACATTGGTCCTTAATTTGATTTCATTTCAAACAAGTCAGCTATAAAAGCTATTCTGGAGACAACTGGAGAAACTTAAATACAGATTTAACGTTAGATAGTATCAAGAAATTACTTAATTACAGACTTAATGTTAGATAATATTAAGACATTGCAAATAATTTCGTTAGGTGTAAAACTGGATTGTGATTATGTAGGAGAATGTCCTTATTTGTAAGAGATGTGAGCTAAAGCATTTAAAGGTGTAGTATCACAAAGTCTTTATTTCTATAAGGTTTAACATATTATTATGCATATGGCAACATGCTGAACATAGGTGCTAGGTATTATTTTCTGGGTGTTTTTTTGTATGCTTGAAATTTTTCATTATATGACATTTAAACATAAAAAAAACCCCACAAAACTGAGGTATCACTAGTATACTAGAAGAAAAAATTTATAAAATCCAATATTAGCAAGTAGCTAATGGCGATAAAATCTGGTGGTTATTCTAAAGAATAATCTGGCAATATGGTTGGTTAAAAAATGATATCCTTAGTCCTGATTAAATCACTTCAGGGAATACATTCTAAGAAAAAATAGAAAGGAAGTTCTATAAAAAGATGTTGTAATAGTACAACTGATAATTACAGAACAAATAAAAACAAACTGAAAATAATTCAAATGCCAAATAATGAAGTTGGTTACTATGTATCCACTAAAAATTATAGAGAGACATGTAGAAAATTGCAGCAACATATTGCCAAATAAAAATACACTATACATGAGGTCATGGGTTAAATCTCCAGTACCATACACACACACAGACTACAAAACCTCCATATGAATTAAACGTGTAAAGACTGCACGAATATGATAATGACTGCTAAGTGTTTGTCCGTAATATTTAAACACAATATTTCAAATTTCATGGGGGCAAATGTTCTTAAATAAAATACAAACAATGCAAATACAGAATCAAGAAGAACTGCCCAGGCACAAATAAGGAAAAGCACCTGAGGGCTATTACTGACCACAATTTGAATGAGTGTTCTCAATTTGAATACAGACCTGCTGTCAACAAAGTTAATATAACTACCATTAAAAAGAAACAAAATAGCCCAGGAAGGTGGCCCACGCCTGTCATCCCAGTAGGGTTCCGGAGGCTGAGGCAGAAAGATGGTGAGTTCAAAGCCAGTCTCCCAAATTTAGTGAGGCACTAAGCAACTTCGCAAGACCTTGTATCTAAATAAAATCTAAAAAAGGGCTGTGGATGTGGCTCAGTGGTTAAGCCCCCTGGGTTCAATCCACCGTACCAAAAAGAAAAAAAAGAAAAAAAAAAAAAAAAAAAAAAAAAGGAAAGAAAGAAAAAAGAAAAGAATTGGAAAAATAATATATTACTGGCAGTACATATTCTGCATCATAGTCTGTATCAATGGACAGTATCTCAATTCTTTCCACTAGTCAGATATTTTTAAAACTACAGAAAAACTAAACAAAGTTTAGAGAAAAATCAAGAGGTAAGGGATAGAACGAGAAGTGAGTCTGAAGAAAAGTTTAAAAGAAAACAAAGTGTGATTAAACAAACCCATGGAGAGGCTTTTGAACAGACCCTGAAAAGCTGATGTCTTTCTTAATGTCCATAGATGACTGACCAAGAGAGGAGCCTAATAAAATACCCAAAGATTGCTGGGTTGATTTTTTTTGTAAGAGGGTTTTCTTGACCAACAATATGAAAAGTTGTTGGCATAGGTAAATAAGAAAGACTGGGTGTGTTAAATCATAAACCATCTGCTTTTCTTCAGGGTATTTACTTAACTATGATCACCTGGTCATAAAATCACTCTACAGCTTCAGTTATCCAAAGTTGGAATCAGTCATACAGTATTTTAAAATTCTGTGACATCTTGCTCTGCCCTTCCCCGCACTGCTCGCTCAGTAACGTGCAAATGTCCTAGACCTGACATCCAGCGCCCCAACAAACTACTCCAGCTTCATCTCTCTACAACTCTTCAACACACCAGCAAATCAGACTCCTATTTCATTATCTAATTATTCTTTACACTTTCCCATATCCATCATTCCCTCAGTTCATTTCTCCTTCATCCCACTTGTTGCAGTCTTACCCTTTCATTTTACTTAATAAATTTTAATCTAAGGCTGTGTATCATCTCAAATGCTACCTGTTATGGATTGAATTATGTTCTCCCAGAAGATATGTTGAAGTCCTAACCTTCAATACCTCAGAATGTGACTTGATTTGGAAACAGGGTCATGCAGATGTAATTAGTTAAGGTGATACTGGAGTAGGATGAGCTCTTAATTCAATATGACTTTTGTCTTGTAAGAGGGAAATTCAGACAGAGGCAAAGATAAAACAGAGAACTACATGGACAATGGAGACAGACTAAAGTGATGGACTGGCAAGCCAAGGAGCACCAAGAATTGATAGAAGCTAGGAAGAGGCAAGGAAGAATTCTACTCAAAGTCTCAGAGGGAGCATGGCCCTGCTGACACCCTGAATTGAAGTTCTAGCCTCCAGAACTGTGAGAGAATAAACTTGTTATTTGTTTACTGCAGTACTGGGGATTGAAGACAGACCTCTGTCACATGCTACCACTGAGCTACATCCCTGGCCCAACTTCTGGTTTTGTTTTTTGTTTTTGCAGCGCTAGGGATTGAACCCAGAGCCTTGTGCTTGCAAGGCAAGCACTCTACCAACTGAGCTACATGCCCAACCCTCTATTGTTTTAAGTCAACCGGTTTACAGTACTTTGTTACAGAAGCCACAGGGAACTAATACATCACCTTTTCCATAAAGATTTCTCTTCCTTCCAAGTAGAAGTCATCTCTCTTCTGAATTCCCATAGTTCTTACTGTCTCACTTAAAATATACCCTTGCCTTTTTATGTTTGCTCTACCTGCCCTGATGAATTAATTTTCTGGAAGACAAATTAATACATGATCCTTCATGCCCTTGAAAATACTAGGGGAAAAAAGTGTCTATATTGAATATGTGGACTTGTTACTATTTCCTAAACAACCCAGTATAATAACTATTTACATAGCATTTGCCTTATATTAGGCATTTTAAGTAATCTAGAAATGATCTGAAGTATAGAGGAAGATATGCATAGCTTACATGCAAATACCACACAATTTTACATAAGGAATTTGAGCATTTACTAATTGGTATCCAAGGGGGTCTGGAACCAATCCCCTATGAAGCCCAAGACTGACTGTTATACATTAACTATGTACATTTCTCAACCCCTGAAAGGCAATCAACATAAACTGACTACAATAAAATTTTTCCTCACACTTAATGACTCTGATCATAATGCTTCTGAATGAGTCATTTCCACATGTACTGAAGAGTTAAACACAACACAAAGCAGTTCAATTGAAGACTCATATCCTTCTCCTCCTCCTTTTTTTTTTTTTTTTAAAGGTACTAGAGATTGAACCCAGGGGTGTTTTACAACTGAGCTACATCCACAGCCCTTTCTATTTTTTTATTTTGAGTCAGGATCTTGTTTAATTGCCCAGGCTAGCCTCAAACTTATGATCCTCCTGCCTCAGCTTCCCAAGTCACTGGGACTACAGGTGTGTGTCACTGAACCCAGCAAGACTCATATTCTTTAAGAAACATTCCTAGATTCAGATTTTCTTATTATATCATATATAATCACATTGATATGTGCATACATTTATAGCACATACCACTCTTAGCTAATGTACACGATGGGAAAGGATATTTATTTAACAGACAAATCGGGGTCTTCTGATTTGCCTTGTTACATCTATTAAGATGCCTTTTATCTAAAATCTTCCCACTTTTACTGGTATTTGGTGGTTAACCACAGTGCCTTTGAATTTTTCTAAGTGAAAAACTTAAGTCTGAATTTTATATAAGAGCCACAGTCTTACTTCCATACAACATTTAAAATTATGGAAAGTGAGCCAGGCACAGTGGCACATCTGTAATTCCAGCTACCCAGGAAATTGAGGCAGAAGGATAGCAAGTTTGAGTGTAGCCTGGGCAATTTAGTGAAACCCTGTTTCAAAATAAAAAGGACTGGGATGTATCTCCATGGTAAATTACTTGTCTTACATGTGCAAGCCCTGGTTCAATCCCTAGTACCAAAAATAAACAAACACATAAATAAAATTATGGAAAGGGACTTCATCTAATGAACAGAAACTTGATTTACAAATACATAATTATTTCTCCCTGTAAGAGACTGCTGTCTAGTCTTTAGAAAATGTATATAAATGGGTACTATGGAACTAATATTCATCAGTTTCGATAGCAGTAAAGAAATTGATTAATGGGAACTTTTTAAAAAAATATTTTTTAGTTGTTGATAGACCTTTATTTTATTCATTTATTTATATGTGGTTTTGAGAATTGAACCCAGTGCCTCACACATGCTACTAAGTGCTCTACCATTGAGCCACAACCCCAGCCCTAATGGGAACTTTTGTTGCCTCTTTGTGTGCATTTTGGGGGGTGTTGCAGCTGGCTAGTAAGAAATACAAATCTAAACAACTATTTATAGTATAAGTACACTTTGAATACTGACATTGTTAATATTATTAACTAATCATACTATTTTCACTAACAAAACATCTTCAGGTTAAAGATGTGGTTTTGGTCTTTTTTGAGGGGAGGGGTTCTGGGGACTGAACCCAGGATGCTTTACCACTGAGCTACATTGCCAGTCCTTTTCACTTTTTGAGACAAGGTCTTGCTAAATTGCTTAAGGCCTTGCTAATTTTTTGAGGCTGGCCTCAAACTTGTAATCCTCCTGCCTTGGCTTCCTGAGTCCCTGGGATTACAGGCCTGCACTGCCATGCCTGGCTTACATGGTTTGTATATAAAATACAGTATTATCATCAAACTGTAGGGCTGCATTACTCCTTCCACCAAAGCCTCAGTATTCCCTTTATGTACACATCTATATATACCCCTAGTTGCTTATTAATTAATTCACCAAATGTTTACTGAGCTTCTAGGGAGGCACCTCAAGTCCTTTTTAGAATAAGTTTAGGTTAAACAACAACAACAACAAATTTGTAAAAATAAAGAAATATTCCAGACAACATAATAGGAGCCAAAGGGAGGGAAGTGGGGGGCCGGGTGGGCGGGGGGGGGGTGCAAGCAGGAATTGGCCTAGCTCTCAGGGAGCACATCCACAAACAGGGAAGGAGTAAATTGGTTCCATCTCTGTCAGTTTCTCCCCATGCTGATGCCGTACTTCACAACCAGGATTCCTTTTTCTAAAAGACAGCTTTCATTACATCACAGTATGGCTAAACACTTTTGATGGCTTCCCACTATTTAGCAATCAAATCCAAACTTCTCAGTTTGGTACAGAAAAGAATATTCAAAGTCTTCCAGGATTTGGAACCACAGTACACAGAGATCAGGAAGACAGGCCTTGCAATTAGACTGCCTGGACTCAAATTTTTTCTCCATCAATTGTTAGCTCTATTCCTCAGCTTCTTTTTCTGTAAAAAGGGATGAAAAAACAGTGCCTATATCTCACTAGCTTGTGATAATTAAACAAAGTACCACTTATGAAATGCTCAGCATATTATCTAGCAAATAGCAAGCCTGCAAAAATTGTGCACTATGATTTTTCAAAGTTTCATTTTATCTACTACTATTGTTGCTGCTGTTCAATTTCTATTTTCACCATAACTCCACAACCACCCTTGGTGATGACCCTGTTCTCCAAGCGAACTGGATTCTCTTCTATCTCCTGAACACCAAACACTATACTCATGTTTTCACTCAGCCTGGGAAATACTGTTTGATTTGCAGGTATTAAGATTCTAACCATTCTTGAGAGCTCTGGTTATGGCCCACCTCTTTCAAAGAACATACTCTGATATCTCATCTCCATAACAAGTTATAGACACTTCTCATCACACAAACCCTGGCTAGATTCATTTTGGTATCCTATAGAGTTCTAGTCAATTTGCAGTGTACATGGTAGAGCTCAATAAATGTTTGACAAATGAATTCCTATGTTTCCTGTCCTTCATGTAACCACTTTCTTGGACAATAGCAGCTCCACATCAGAAATAAAAAGACCTCTTCTGCACTATTTCATAATTTGGAGAGAGTATTCTTTTCTATCACCAATGTGGTAAATTTCTAATATAACATAGTGGATGCCTACATATTCAGGAAGTTGAACTGAATTTTATCTTATCTTTTAATTTCAAGCATCATTTTATTTATTATGATCAAGTATGGCTCAGCCTTAGAAATACATTTGAGTATTTACCTGACCACAAACTGATATAATTTTTTGGCCACTCTTTCCCTATCCCAATATGTCATTTGTTGGTTTATGGGAGGCAACATTTAAATCCTCAGTAAAGTAAGAATAAGAAAAACAAAAGTCTATAAAATCATAAAAGTAAATCAGCAAAGCATGAGAATAATGCAGACCACAAAGAACTAGAAAAACATCTTACCTAAAAGTTTCAGCTGATTATTGCTATGCATATGGGCTTGAAAAATCTTCCAGTTTTTCAAGATAAGTCAGAAACTCTGAAGTAGGTTTTGTTTTGTTTGCAGTTCTGGGGACAGACTCCAGAACCTCAAGCATACTAGGCAAGCATTCTACCACTAAGCTACACTACACTCCTACCCCCACATTTAAATTTTTAAGATGTTAAAAATATTGTATAAGCAAAACCAAATGTGTGCAGGTCAAATTCAATCACAGGTTGCCAGTTTGTATCCTCTATGATGGAAGTTCACTGCAAAAGAAGTGATGGTGTGGAAGGTCTTCTATGCCAGCAGACAGTCTAAGGCAGCCCTAAAACTAAACAGCTCTTTGGAAGGATCTCCTGAAACACTCAGCCTAACTCTCAATCATTCTGATTTAACTTAAAAGTCAAATTAACTTGACTTAACTGTGTACCAGGAGCTTGAGGATCCAAAATGAACAGTAGAGTTAAATAGCAGTTGACGTTTATTGAGAATTTTGTAGGCACCAGGCCTGTTCTATGTATTTTATGAATTAAACCATTTGCCATAATCCTCACAACAACCCTATGAGGTAAGTACTATAATTCTTATTTTAAAGATGAGAAAAGTGAGGCAGAAAGAGATTATGTAATTTGTCCACGGTCACACAGCAAGCAGCAGAGGTGATATTAAGACCTCAGACACTCTTCCAAAAAGCTCACAATTTGAAAGCAAGCCCCATTAAATATATGGTGCTGGGAAAACTGCTTAAATGAAGAAAAATGAAACTGGACCCTACCTCACATCACACACAAAAATCAATTCTAGATTGATTAGAGATCTAAATATTAAAGGCAAAACAATAGTCTAAAAGATAATATGAAAAATAACTTCAAAATCTTGGGGGAGTAAAAGACTGATAAATTTGACATTAAAATTCAGATCTTTCCCGACACTTCTTAAAAAATGAGCAACAAACTGGAAAATGACATCTGTAATACAGATAAACTACAAAGGATTAGTAATCAAAATAGGTAAAGAAATCTTTTGAAAATCAAATAGAAAAATGGTAGAACAAGCCCCAGTGTGGTCTAAACTGTAAATCTAGCACTACCACAGTTGCCACACAGCATACACCAGAACATCAGACCTTGCTATCACTGACTAATGTAAAATATCCAGGGATGTTTCATGCTGCAGGAACACAGAGTATGGAGGATCAGCCAGGAGGGCAAAGCCAAAACAGTTATTCTCCATAATATGGAAATTGGATGGAAAAGCAGAAGTAAATCACACAACATTCAGACATGAGAATCAGAGGTTGGCAAATGTTTTTTGATTTTTTTAAAAAATATCTTTAGTTGTCAATGGATCTTTTATTTTATTTATTTATTTATATGTGGTGCTAAGGATCGAACCCAGGGCCTCACACATCAGGTAAGTCCTCTACCATTGAGCCAAAACTCCAACCCTTGGCAAAGGTTTTGTAAAGGGTATTCTTCGCTTTGTGAGCTGACACAACTTCTCTGTCAGAACTATTCAACTCTGCCACTGGCAGTGCAAAAGCAGTCACAGACAATATTTAAATCAATGAGTGTGGCTGTGTTCCAAAGAAACTTTTTGTACAAAAACAGGTCATGGACCAGATTTTGGGGTCAGGGTTTGCTGAATCCATAAATTTCCTACACTCTTGGTATACTTTCTGCATGTTACCCTGCCTTTTACGACTGCGGCCACTTACCTCTGATTTCATTAACTAAAAACTACACCAAATTGACAGCTTTGCGATGGTTTCCAAGTCTATTAACCTGCTGGATGTGGTGATGCATGCCTGTAATCCCAGTGTCTGAGGTAGGAGGATTGCAGGTTCAAGGCCAGCCTCACCAATTTAGCGAGATCCTCAGCAACTTAACAAGACCCTGTCTCAAAATAAAAAAATAAAAAGGCCTGGGGATGTGGCTCAGTGGTAAAGCACCCCTGAGTTCAATCTCCAGTACCCCCCCAAAAAAGTCTTATCCGACCCCCAAATTTTTTCTCCCCTATTATTTGCTCCATTTTTTTTTCCTTTTTCCCTTTTTTTTTTTTTTTGAGTGTGTGTGGTACTAGAAATTGAAGGCAGGGCCTCGTACATGCTAGATAGGTACTTTACCACTGAACTACATCCCTAGCCTTTAGTTTTTAAAAAACTGTCATTGACAGCTTCCACCCCCAACAAGATATAGAACCCCCATCCTCACCCTACCACTCACAATATCAATTATCAACACTTGAAAATTCTAACTTGGCTCAATGCCCATGCCCTCTACCATAGTTCAGGCCCTCATTACTTCTTCCCTGCTCTTCACTCCATCATCAGAGAAAAAGCATCCATTCATCTCTGAAAAAAATTAAACCTCATCATATATTTCTCTTCTCAAAAATCTTGAATGCTTACCTCTCAGTTGAGAATTTAGTCCAAACTCCTTAGTAAGGTCCTTCACAACCAGGTTCCAAACAATCTTTCTAGTCTAATCTCTGACCACACTTCCCTATTCATTATGCTTCAACAATATTCAATTATATCCTTAAAAATTTGTCTTCAGGGGTTGGGATTGTAGCTCAGTGGTAAAATACTTGCCTAGCACGTGTAAGGTACTGGGTTTGATCCTCAACACCACATAAAAATAAGTACACAAAATAAAGGTACTGTGTCTGTCTACAACTAAAAATTTTTTTTTTTAAATTTTGTCCTCACCTGAAAAACACTTCTTTCCAACTCTCCCTTGCACACTTCTATACCTTTCAGGATATATCTCAAATGTCACCCCTTCACAAAAGCTTTCCTGGTTTCTAGCCACCTCTGTATCCTCAGAACCTTTAATACTTAATGCCCAACTGTCATTATTTCCATTTCTATTTCTCTCTTGGGACTGAATACCCAAAGTGAAATGACTGCCTTAAAGACCTTTTTTTTAAAAAAATATATTTTTTTATTTTAGTTCATTGTACACAGATGGAGAACAACTATCATTTTTCTGGTTGTACACAAAGTAGAATCATATAATTTGCCTATTCATACATATACATAGGGTAAAGATGATCATCTCATTCTATTATCTTTCCTTCCCCACAACCCTCCCCACTCCTCATTTTCCTGTATACAATCCATCCCTTCTCCTTTCTTCCCGTACCTCCTCCCACCCCCCTATGTGTGTGTCATCAACCACTTATAAGAGAAATCTTTCGGCCCCTTAAAGACCTTTGACTTTGCAGAGCCTACCTTACAATGCTTGACACACACCATAATGTCTGTCGAATCAGACATGCCTGGTGGTAGTAGAGAAATGACATCGAGGGAAATGTCAGAGGGCAATCCACGTGTGTAATTTGGGGAGGAGGAGAATCTATGAATTTGGATGGGAAAAATAAACCTTTTTCATTTTCACTAACCTCTAACTAAAAGGTACCATTTTATTCTTATATAAATATAGGTAAACTGGGGAAATAGCTTAGTTGGTAGAGTGTTTGCGAGGATGCACAAAGCTATGGGTTCAGTCCCCAACACGCCCCCCCCCCGAAAAAAGCCATCCTAATAGGAGCAGAACCTATAACTCTGTACCAAAAAAAATAAAAATAAAAAAATCACAAATTTCTTTTATCATACTAGAGCTGCTACAGATGTCTTGAAGTATTATTTATGCTCATGTTATCTTTGAAATTATAAAGATAGGATCCACCACTAGATCTGATTCATTGTTGTTGCTAGGGATCAAACCCAGGGCTTCACACATGCTAGGCAAGTACTACACCACTGAACTTCTGCCCCCTCTCCTAGATTTAATTTCTTTCTTTCTTTTTTTTTTCTTTTTTCCTTTTTTTTTTTTTTTTTTTTTGTTCAGGGATTTAAGGGGGGGGTTAACCATTGAGCCACATCCTCAATCCTCAGCCCTTTTTATTTTTTTTAAATTTAGTTGACAATGAACCTTTATTCATTTATATGTGGTGCTGAGAATTGAACACAGTGCCTTGCCGGTGCTAGGCAAACACTTTGCCACTGAGGCACAATCCCAGCAGCCCTTTTTATTGTTAATTTTGAAACAGCCTCACTAAATTGCTAAGGCTGTCCTTGAATTGTGAACCTCCTGCCTCAGTCAGCTGAGTTGCTAGGATACAGATGTGCACCACCAGCCCAGGCTACATCTGAATTTTTAATGTGTTGATAAAGAAACATATGTGTGTGCATGTTTGTGAGTGTATATATCATGATTTGTGTGTTTTGTTAACTGTTTTAATATAATTGGTTTTCTTTGTAATTCAATGACTTTATTTTATACAACTAAAAATATTAGTCTGGGCCAGCTGTGGTGGCACATGACTGTAATCCCAGATATTCAAGAGACTGAGGCAGGAGGATCACAAGTTTGATCCTCCTGGGCAATTTATCAAGACCCTGCCTCAAAAACTAAATTAAACTAAAAGGACTAGGAATGTAGCTCAGTGGAAGAGTGCTTGCCTAGCTTGTGCAAGGCTCTAGGTTCAATCCCCAGTACCTCAAAAAATAAAAAGTTATTCTCAGAGGGATCCATATGCTTCACTAGATGGTAAAAGGGCCCATGGTACTGATAAGGTCAGGCCTCCCTGAATTAGAAACATCAAGACCAGAACCAGGATGTATAGTTCAGTGGTAGAGTACATGTTTAACACACACAAGGCCCTGGGTTTGATCCTCAGCACCACAACTGGAAAAAATAAAACAAACAAAAAAAGAACAAATTAATTGTGTTGCTATGCATAGTATTGAAAATGTCATTTTAAAAAGAAAATTTTTTAGTTGTCGATCGACCTTATTTATTTATTTATTTATTTATTTATTTATTTATTTATATGCAGTGCTGAGGATTGAACCCAGTGCCTCACACATGCTAAGCAAACACTAACACTGAGCCACAACCCAGCCTGAAAATCTCATTTTATAAAAATGCCTTCATGCTGGGTGTAGTGGCGCACACCTGTAATCCCAGCAGTTTGGGAGGCTGAGGCAGGAGGATCGCAGTTCAAAGCCAGCCTCAGCAAAGGCAAGGCCCTAAGCAACTCAGTGAGACTCTGTCTCTAAATAAAATACAAAATGGGGCTCGAGATGTGGCTCAGCGGTCAAATGCCCCTGGGTTCAATCCCGAGTACCAAGAAAAAGAAAAAAAAAATGCCTTCATAACCTTTTTGTTGAGCCAGGCACAGTGGCACATACCTATAATCCCACTGGCTTGGGAGACTGAAGCAGGAGGATCATGAGTTCAAAGCCAGCCTCAGCAACTTAGAGAGGCCCTAAGCAACTGAGCAAGACCCTGTCTCAAAATAAAATATAAAAAAGGGCTGGGGATGTGGCTCATTGGTAAAGCACTCCTGGGTTCAATTCCCAGTATCTCCCCAAAATTAAATAAATAAATGAGCTTTTTGTTGAAGTCTTTTTTGATTATTTAGGGTCCTAAATCTATTACAGTCTTCCCTTAGTCTATGGAATATTGATTCCAGAATTCCCACGATATCAAAATTTGTGGAAGCTCAATTCCCTTATATAAAATGGTATAGTATTTGCATAGTCTATACACTTTAAATCTTCTCTAGATTACTTGTAATATTTAATACAATGTAAATGCCAGGTAGATAGTTGTTTATACTATATAGTTTAGGAAAGAATAACAATTTTTTAAAAGAATGTTTTCACCTGGGGATTGGTTGAAGCTACAGATGCAAAACCCAGGAATACAGAGGGCTAACTGTATATGATGACTGATTTACAGTTTCCTTCAGAACTTTCCCATAGTCCATGGGAACTCTGAACTCTTCTTTATCATGATGGAACTTCAGTTAAAGTTTGAAAATGGTGGAGATCCTAGGTCTTTATCATTGTTCTTTTTCCCTCTTTTGGGTTTTTTACGTCCCTTTGCTATATTGTAAATATCTAAAGATAAAGCACATCTCTTAAAACTCCAGAAAGTTAGAGGTTCTGGAGATAACTTTGCCAATGGAGGTGAGCTGGGGGATATCCTATAGCTGGTTACCTATACTTTTTTGTATCCTTTTCAGTCTTTGAACTCACAAAACTTGTTACAAAAATACAAAATACAATAAATTAATAGTTCTCTAATATATGCTGTCATGCTTAACTTCTTAACACTTTTCTCCCAGCTAGCAAATTCCTTTAAGGCAACGTGTTGAACTAGGAGGTAGCAAACTACTTCCAGGAACCCCTCTGTCCCCAAGGTGTAAGATTTTGGGGAAGTCAACTTTACCATTCTGTGTCTTTGCTATAAAATCGGTCCTTGATCTGAAATCTTTAAGGCCCTTGTAGTTTTCAACACATTCACTCTTCTTCACCATTCTAACTGGCTTCAATAACGACTTTCTGATGACCTCCCCAGGTGACCCTGCTCTTAAGCAGTGGGCTGTTCCCTTCCTGGGAAGACACCTTGTGTCACCGCCCCCAAACAGCCCAGTCCCTCCTTTTAAAGACACACACAATTCCCTAACTTGATGGAGGTTCCCTCCCTTCTTGCCAACTACTTCCATTCTGCGTACCCCTTTTGCTGGCCAGCTCCTACATCCATGCCTCAGCACCCCCACCCACGCCTTCTCTCCTCATCAAGCTCTTTCCTTTTCCTGTTGCTCCCCCCATAGTGGGTGGAGGCTCCTGGGATTTCCAAAGTCCTCAGTCCTTTGAGAGTCATAAGGACTTGCAATTCAGCTCCGGGACCGCCCCAATCTGATACCTTCATTTGTACCCCCATTTCTGACCAATCACCTCCTCCCCTCCCCGCAAAGAACTGCTGCAGCCCTGACAGCCTAAGGATGGCCCCCAGGTCACCTCCCCCCACCCGTGGGACGTACTTGCCATAGGGTTTGGAGCACTACTCTTGGCCTAAACCAGCTCCACAACCTGCCATCCCCTCAGTCCATGGCCCCAACCTCGGTTCCGTTCCGATCCAGTGTCTCTTCTCCGCGACCCTGGCCACGACCCTAAGTCGACTCCCGCCAGTTACCCGGGCCTGGAGCGCCACCCCGTGCAGACCCCAGCCGGCCCTGCACTCCCTCTGTGCTCGGGACCCCGCGTCCCGCACCCTCCCCAACCCGGGTCTGGCCGCCGCTCCCTCCAGCGCCCCCGCCCGCAGGCCCCGGGCCCGCTCCCCAACATGGCGACGGGGACACGAGCGCGGCGGGCGAGCGGGCAGGGCGGCTCCGAGCCGGGCCCGCACTCGGGCCGAGCTGCACGGTCGCCCGGCGCCATTTTCCCGCGCCGGGCCCGGGCGGCGCCTCCTCCCGGCGAAGCCAGCCAGGCCGGGACCGCGGACGCCCGGCAGGCCCACCCCTTACGGGCCCGCGTCGCCGTCGCCTCACCTGAGCGCGGCCCCAGCCCTCCCGGGCGGGCCTCGGAGCGCCGGCCCGGGCCGTGCGTGCCCGCCGCCGTCCGTACGTTCGTCCGCCTGTCCTCGCTTGCGCCCGTCTGTCCGGCCGTCGGCGCCCGGCCGCCAGCAGCCCGACCCGGCTGGGCCTCAGGGAGCCGGTGGGGAGGGGGGATGGGCCGGACCGGGCCGGGGAGGGAGGGGGAGGGAGGGAGAGAGGGAGGGAGCGCGGGCGGGGGCGGGGCGGGCCCGAGGGGCGGGGTCCTGCACACGTGACCAAGCGTCCCTGCGAGCGCGAGGTGGCGCGCGCGCCAGCTCGTTCGGGTGTAGAAAGCTGGTAGTGGGATTCTGTCGATGTGTCTGCTTGTCTGCTTGTCGTTGCTGTATTCTCACCAGTGGTTCAGCTTTAAGCCAACACTCTGGCTGAGTATCCTTGTACTTGTCAACTCCCTAAGTCTCAGTTTGTCCATCTGAAGTATGGGAATAGTAATATTTTCTTGCAAGGAGGAAATGAGGAAAAGCACGGAAAGCACTTGGCACAGTGCTTGACACGTAGTGTCTAGTAACGTCATTATTAGGCATATTGCCTAATAATAACAATGATGAAAACAATGATGAAAAATTGTTTGCCTATAAATCTTTTCCCCATCATCACTACCATCCTTAGCAAACTCAGTAGGTGCTCAAAAAATATAATTCTGGAGTGAACGAAGTGAGTATAACCTCTTCTTCTCCCCAAATATAGGGAGGCCTCTCCAGCACCGAACTCAGTGTCTTTTATATGGGCCTTGATTCAGATATAGATGTCACTTGGCAGATTCTTGATTTTCTTTGCCTCTCTGAGTCTCAGCTTCCTCATCTGTAAAGCAGGAGTGAGGGATCTATTAGGAGCATCACAGAAGATAGGTGAGCAGGTGGATTGTAAACTGAGTAACTCAGTCACTTTGGTCCCATCTGGAAAGGGAGTGAGGCACTATTTTATTCCATAAATATTGAGTACACACGGTGCACTTGGACTGGTACAAGAGGCACTCCAGACATTTTCATATCCACCCTGAGTACCCCTCAATTTATTCTATACCCTGTCGTCAGAGAAATGTTTTTAGTCACAAATCTGATCACGTCACTCCCTTACCAAAAACTATTTCATGGTTCCTCATTGCTCATAAGACAAAGGCCAGAAGTCTTACTGTCTTACTTGCCTTCATGACATCTGCAGACTTTTCTCAGGCCCCTCTTCCCTTCTCCTGGGTAGTAGCCAACAATGACCTTTTCTACACATTGGATTTCCTTCTCTGGACTCCTGCACATGCTGATCCCTCAGCCCGGAATTCTTTCTCTATATGGTAATTCATCGGCCTTCAGATGGGAGGTCAAACATGGCTGCCCTAAGGGTACCTTCCTGATCTCTCCCCAGACAGGATCTTTTAGCATCCCTTAGCAGCATGTATTTGTCATCAATAGAGTGCTCTAGGTTGTTTGCCACTAGACTCCACTAACTAAGGAAGGAAACCTCATCCATCTTGTTTACTGATGTTTCCACAGTATATATAGCACAGTGCCTGACACAGAAAAGGTGTTATGTATATGAATCCTAAGTGCCATGGTAGATGCTAGACTTAAGAGAATAGAAAGCGAAGAATCACAAGGGAGATATAGACTTAAGTCTATGAAATGAACACCAAAAGGGTTTAAAACCGCTTGAGAAAATATTTTTTGAAGCTTTTTCTCTTAACTTTTAAAAACTGAGTTATAATTTGTGTACAGTAAAATGCAAAAAAGAATTACATGTACACTTAATAAAATTTTTACCTGTGTTCCTGTGATAGCACCACCCAGATCAAATTACAGATCTATTAACCCAGAAAATTCACTTCCAGTAAATAACTGCTTCCCCAGAACTAACCATTATTTTGATATAATAAATGAACTATTTGGTTAATTAATTAGTCTGAAAGACCATATAAAAAAAAAACTCCAGTTATTTCACCCTACAGAAGCAGAGGTCCTGCCAACAACCAGCCCAGGGACTAAAATGATGCTCAATCTCACTAGTCATTAGGGAAATGCAAATCAAAACCACAATGAGATACCACTCTTCACCCATCCTGATAGCAAGTATTTTTTTAAAAGGCAGAAAATAACAAGTGTTGGCAAGTATGTAGAAAAATTGGAACCCTTATACATTGCTAGTGGGAATGTAAATTGGAAAACAGTTTGTGATAGTTCCTCAAAAAGGCAAACATAGGATTACCATGAGCCAGTAATTCCAGCCACTTCAAGATATTTGTCCAAAGAAAGTAAAAGCAGAGGCTTGAAAAGATATTTGCGCACCCATGATCATAGCAGCATTTTTCACAGTAACTCAAAGGCGGAAGCAACCCAAGTGTCCACAGACAGGCAAAGGATAAGTTAAATATAGTCTTTTTTTTTTTTTTTTTTTTTAACCAGGGATTGAACTCAGGGACACTTGGCCACTGAGCCACATCCCCAGCCCTATTTTTGTATTTTATTTAGAAACAGGGTCTCACTGAGTTGCTTAGGGCCTCGCTAAGTTGCTGAGGCTGGCTTTGAACTCGCAATCCTCCGGACTCAGCCTCCCAAGTCGCTTGGATTACAGGCATGCGCCACCACGCCCGGCTTTAAATATAGTCTTTATGTTGGAATATTATTCAACCTTCAAAAAGGAAGGAGAGACCTGGTGCAGTGTTAAATGCCTGTAATCCCCGCAACTCAGGAGGTCGAGGTAGGAGGATTGCAAATTCCAGGTTAGCTTAAACAATTTAGCAAGGCCGTAAGCAACTTAGACCCTTCTGTCTCAAAAAATAAAAAAGGCAGAAATGTTGCTCTATGGTAAAGAGCTTCTGAGTTTAATTTCCAGTACCAGTGAAAAAGAAAGAAAAAAAGGAAAAAAGAAAGAAAGGAAGGAAGGAAGGTAGGAAAGGAGGGAGGGATTGATTCTGACATATGCTACAACGTGGATGAACTTTGAAGACATGCTAAGTGAAATAAGCACAGAAGGGTAAAGATTGCTTTATTCCTCTTATATGAGGTTCCTGGAGTAGTCAATTTCATAAAGACAAAATGTAAAATAGTGATTGTCAAGGCTGGAGAAAGACGAAATTGCAAAGTGTTTAATAGAGAGTTTTAGTTGTAGAAAATGAAGAAGTTCTGGAAATGGATGGTGGGGATGGTTGCCTAACATTCTGAATGTACTTAATGCCATTTGAGGAGTACACTTAAGAATGGGTAAGGTGCATGCCTGTAATCCCAGCAGCTTGTCTCAGGAGGCTGAGGCAAAAGCATCTCAAGTTCAAAGCCAGCCTCAGCAATGGCAAGGTGCTAAGCAACTCAGTGAGACCCTGTCTCTAAATAAAATACAAAATAGAGCTGAGGATGTAGCTCAGTGATTAAGTGTCCCTGGGTTTAATCCTTTGTACCCTCCCCCCCCCCAAAAAAAATGGTTTAAATGGCAAATTGATTTTTTTTCTTATTTTTTTACATGTACAAGAATATTTATTGCTTCTTGATGTTTATTTTAACACACACACATAAAAACACACACAAAGATTCTAGAAACTGAGCCACTATTCTTATATTTTTGCCTTATTGTCCATGTCCTTAAATGAAGGTTCATGGTTTTCCTGGGATCTTTGAGGATATAGGGAGTAGAGAGACAAAAGTTCATTTGGGCACTGATATATTTTGTAGGTGAAAAACACAGGTACATAGTTCACATAAATACTTCTCGGGAACAGGAAGGTAGCACTGGAACAAAAGCAGGACATGAACTGGCAGATACTGTCGTAGAATTATAAGATTGGGTTCTGAAGTCAAAACACCCAAGTTCAGATTCCAGCTCTGCCATTTATAAGCTACGGGATCTTAGGCAAAGCCAATCTCCTTTTTTTTTTTTGATACGGGGGATTGAACCCAGAGGCACTCCACCACTGAGCCACATTCCCAGCCCTATTTTGTATTTTACTTAGAGACAGGGTCTCACTGAATTGCTTAGGGCCTTGCTAAGTTGATGAGGCTGGCTTTGAACTCGCCATCCTCCTGCCTCAGCCTCCCAAGTGCTGGAATTACAGGCGTGCGCCACTGCGCCCAGCTCAATCTCCTTTTTTATACACATGGGGAAACTGGCACCCAAAAGAGATAAATTACTTGTCTTATAGGGTCCAAAGTATTTTTCCCTTTATTTTGTTTGATTTTCAATCTTTCTGTGACTTTTGTTTTATTTTGCATCTGCAATGGACTGTAAACTCCCCAAGGAAGTTAACAGTAATATCATCACTTGTAATGTAATTTAACTTTTTTGTTTCAGTCACCACATCAGTAAGATGCAGATCATAAAGGCTTTTACCTCATAAAATTGTCAAGAGGATTAAATTGATTAGTACATATAAATGTTCAGAAGAGTGCCTAGTGGGCCTGATAGCGTCAACAAGCGACAGATTAATGAAGGCTTCAGAAGAAGCTGTTTCACAGAATGTTTTAAGCAAGAAGAGCACTCCTAAAACACCCAGGATTGTTCCCAATTCAAAGTAGAGTAAAAAAAAGGCAAATCAATTAGACTTTGATATGAATAGTTAGATTAGCATTTATTAAGCTTCTGCAAATCTGTGTTCAAATGGGCTTAAGCTTTGCAGTGAGAAGGTTGATAATGAATACTTGAATGATGTCTTTAACAAAAACAACAAAGCCAGATGTGGTGGTGCATGCCTGAATCCCAGCTACCTAGAAGGCTAAATCAGTAGAATTGCAAGTTCAAGGCCAGCCTGGAAGATTTAGTGAGACCATGTCTCAAAAGGGGCCAGAGATGTCTCTCAGTGGTGGGCATTGCCTAGCATGTGTGAGGCCCTGAGTTCAATCCCCAGTACCCTTAAAAAAAAAGAAAAGAGGCCAGATGCAGTGGCGCACACCTGTAATCCCAGTGGCTCAGGAGGCTGAGGCAGGAGGATGACAAGTTCAAAGCCAGCCTCAGCAAAAGCGAGGCACTAAGCAACTCAGTGAGACCCTGTCTCTAAATAAAATACAAAATAGGGCTGGGGATGTGACTCAGTGCTTGAGGGCCCCTGAGTTCCATCCCTGGTAAACCCTCTCTCCTCCCCGCCCCCACACCCGCAAGAAAAGAAAAGAAAAGAAAAATGATGAGAAATGGGAGAAAAGAAAAAATGAACCCACCTAGAGAGCATTTACTTTCTAATATCTGTAGCATTCCTCACAATAGTGCCAAATGGCAAGGTTACTGCATTTAGTTGACTTGAGTTGTGCCCTACAGGAAGATATCACTTCCAAGTGGACCCCATTCACCAGGGAGCCATGGTGAAGTGTAAATTACCACATTACAAGGTGATAATTTACCAGTAGATGGCAATAAAGTGCCTTGTTATTATAATATGGCCAATGAACAATTTTCCGACAAATGGAAAGAACCTTGAAGAGGGAGGGGTCACTTCTATTTTGCATAAAGGCCTAAAATGGGCAGGCAATGACTTGCTGTTCAGGAAGAAAGGATTGGAAAATAGAAGAAATAGAGTGACAACTTTACGATTGAAAAAAATCAGATTGCATCAGGAAGTGACTAAAAAAAAGATGGGGGCATTCTTGGCACGTAAAAACCTGTTTTCAAAATATTCTGAAAATTGGGCTGGGGTTGTGGCTCAGTGGAAGAGCACTTGCCTTGAATGTGTGAGGCACTGGTTTGATTCTCAGCACCACATATAACTAAATGAATAAAAAATAAAGGTCCATCAACAACTAAAAAAAAATTTTGTTTTTAAAAAATTCTGAAAATTTTGAACTTTAAAGACTATAATATAAGGACATTAAAGTATGCAAATCCCAACTGTAAAACATGAAGAATTTTCTTTTTTTGTGGGGGCGGGTACTGGGGATCGAACTCAGGGGCACTCCACCACTGAGCCACATCCCCAGCCCTATTTTGTATTTTATTTAGAGACAGGGTCTCACTGAGTTGCTTAGGGCCTCGCTAAGTTGCTGAGGCTGGCTTTGAATTTGCGATCCTCCTGCCTCAGCCTCCCAAGTGCTGGGATTACAGGAATGTGTCACCCCGCCCGGCAAGCATGAAGAATTTTCATAAAGTAAATACACATGTCTAATCAGCACCCAAATCAAGAAACAAAACAAGGGCTGGGCAGCAGCTCAGTGGGGGGAGGGGAGGCTTGCTACCATGTAAGAACGTAGTTTCTGTCCCGAACACTGCAAAGAATGAGAAGAGGAAGAGGAGGAAGAAGAAATAGAATATTATGGGGTCCACAGAAGCCCCTTCATGTCTCTTTCCAGTCATTACTAGCATGCCCCTAAGGGTAAACAGTAGTCTGACTTCTAACTCCATAGATGAGGCTTCCCAAGAGTTAAACTTTATATAAATGGAGTCATACAGAATATATTCTTCTGAGTCTGGTTTCTGTTGCTCGATTTCATACTTTTGAGATTCATCTAAGATATTGTCGCATATAGTTGTATTTCATTCATTTTCATTGCTGGAAAGGATTTTCTTATTCAGATTTACCACGGTTTAGCCATTCTAGTTCTCTTTAAAAAATATTTTTTAAAGATGTTGCTAGACCTTTGTTTTATTGAATTATTTATATGTGTTGCTGAGAATCCAGTGCCTCATACATGCTAGGCAAACGCTCTACCCCTGAGCCACAACCCTAGCCCCCAGCCAGCCTACTTCTAATGAGCAATTAGGTTTCTACTTTAGGGTTTATTTATTCACTTATTTATCTTTGTGGTCTTGGGGATTGAACCCAGGGTCTTGTCCATGCTAGGCAAGCACTCTACCACTGAGCTGTAGCCCCAGCCCTTTTAAAATTTTATTATGAGACAGGGTCCCACTAAGTTGCCTAGGCTGGCCTTGAACTTTCGTTCCTCCTGCTTTAGCATCTCAAGCATCTGGTACTGCAGGTGTGCACCACCACACCCAGCAAGAGCTATTTTAAATTATGCATCTATGAGTTTTTTTATACATACCTTTGGAGGAACATGTGTACAGTTTTCTGTTGGATATATTCCTAGGACTAGTATTTTTGGGTTATAGAGTTTTCACGTGTTCTGTTCTAGGTTTTTTTTAAAAATTTTTTAATGTTGTAGATGGACACAATACCTTTGTTTTATTTATTTATTTATATGTGGTACTAAGGATCGAACCCAGTGCCCGCACATGCTAGGCAAGTGCTCTACCACTGAGCTACAAACCCAGTTCCTCTGGTTGTTTTTTTGTTTGTTTGTTTTGTTTTGCCAAATACTATAGTCTTTTAAACAGTTTTATGGAGATAATTTACACACCTTACAATTCACTCACTTAAAGTATACAATTCAATGGTTTTTAGTATAGCAACATTTTTGTTAACTTATAAAATAATCTACCCCCTTTGGATATCATCCTCTGCACAAACCCTCATTCTCCCAGGCCCAAAGAACCACCAATTTATTTTCTGTCTCTACAGATTTACCTATTCCGGATATTTTAGACATTTTATATATACAGAATGATACAGTATATGACTTTGGTGTCTGGTTTCTTTTACTTAGCACAATGTTTCAAGGTTCATCCATGTCGTATCATGTGTCAGTACTTCATTCCTTTTTATAGTTGAATAATATCTCCTTATATGTTCAATTCTTGTTTATTTGTTTGCTGGTGAACATTTGAGTTGTTTTCACCTTTGGCTGTTGTAAATAATGCTGCTATGAACATTCATGTACAAGTTTTTGTTTGAGCATCTGTCTTCAATTCTTTGGGGTATAGATCTGGGAATGTAATTACTAAGTCATATGGCAATTTTATGTTCAGCGTATTTAAAAAATGTATCCATAGTCATTGTACCATTTTACATTCCCACCTAATATATGAATGTTCCATTTTCTCACATCCTCACCAACACTTGTTATTTCATTTTGTTTTTGCTGTTTTTGAGACAGGGTTTTACTGTGTTTCCCAGATTGGTCTGAAACTCCTAGGCTCAAGCAGTCCCAATTACTCAGCATCTCAAGTAACTGGGACTACAGTTGAGTGCCACTGTGCCTAGCTTATTATTTCCTTTTAAAAAATTAAAGTTATTATAGCCAACCTTATGAGTATGAAGTGGTATATTATTGTGGTTTCGATCTGCATTTCCCTAGTGACTTATGATATTCAGTATCTTATCATAGACTTGTTGACCATTTGCATATCTTCTTTGGACAAATGTGTATTGAAATCCTTTGTCCATGTTTTAATTGGGTTGGTTGTTTTTATGCTGTTGAACTGTAAACGTTCTTTATATATTCTAAGGACTAGTACCCAGAGATAAGATTGCAGTTATTTTTCTCCTGTTTTTTGGGAGGAGGGTCTATCTTTTTACTTTTTTGATAGTGTCCTTTGATGTATAAAAGTTTTTAAAATTTTGATGAAGTCCAGTTTATCTCTTTTTGCTTTTGTTGCTTGCACTTTAGGGGTCACATCTAACATATTGCCAAAATCAAGGTCATGAGTTTTTTTGGGTTTTTTTGTTTTTCTAATACTGGACATTGAACTGAGGACCTTATACATGCTAGGCAAGTGTTCTACCACTGAACTACATTTTTGTTTAGGTCTTTGATCTATTTTGAGTTTTGGGGGATTTTGATTTTGTTTTAGCAGTGTTGGGGACCAAACCTGGAGCCTCATGCATGCTAGGCAAGCACTCTACCATTGAGCCACACTCCTAGCCCTAAGTTAATTTTTGAATGTGGTGTCCAAAAGAGTCAAAATCCATTCTTTTGTATGTGGATATATTAATAAGACTATTATTTCTCCATTGAATGATCTTGACATTCTTATAAAAATCAATTGATTGTAGATATATGAATTTATCTTTGGATTCTCCATTTTATTCCATTGTTATATTTATCCTTATATCTACTACACATTTTCATTACTATAACTTCATAGTAAGTTTTAAGGCTGAAATGTATGAGTTCTCCAACATACTTCTTTATCAATATTGTTTTGACTCTTCTGGGTCCCTTGCAATTTTCATATAAATTTTAGGATTTTCTTATCTATTTCTGAAAAAAAAAGTCATTGGGATTTGAAAAGGAATTATACTGAATCTGTAAATCAATTGGGAAGTATTTCCATCTTAACAAAATTAAGTCTAATCCCAAAATACAGAATTTATTTACATTTATTGAAGTCTTCTTTAACTTCTTTGAACAATGTTTTGTAGTTATAAGTTTTTTCTTTTTTCTTCAGTAATGAGGATTGAACCCAGGGCTTCACACATTCTAGGCAAGCACTCTACCTTAAAGCTACACCCTCCACCTCTTTTTATTTTGAGACAGGGTCTCCCTGTCCAGGCTGGGCTTAAACTTGAAATTCTTCTGCCTCAGACTTCTGTTAAGTTTAATACTTTTTTTAATAAAATGTATTCCTAAGTATTTTGTTCTCTTTTTCTTTGAGACCTGGGGATTGGAGCTCCGTGCATTTTGCATGCTAAGCACAACCTCTATCACTGAGCTACAATTCCCAGCCCCCAGTATTTTATTCTTTTTGATTCTACAGTAAATGGAAATTCTTTCTTTTCATTTGCTGGAGTCTTCCTATGTTTTTCCGGGTGATCTTGACTTCCTGAGCTCAAGGGAATCCTCCTGATTCAGCCTCCTGAGTATCTGGGACTACAGACACACCATGACTGACTTTGGAATTGTTTTCTTAATTTTATGTTCAGATTGTTTATTGTAAGTATATAGATATGCAAATGATTTTTAAATTGATCTTATATTAACAGTCTGCTGAAATTCTTTATTAGCTCTCCTACTTTTTGTGGATTCCTTAGGAATTTTAGTAAACAAGATCATGCTACCTGCAAATGTTTTACATTTTCTTTCCAGTTCAGATCCCTTTTATTTATGTATCTTGCCTAATTGCCTTTCTATGATAACATCCAGCACAGTCCAGAATAGAAGTGGCACAAGGGATATCCTCTGATCCTAGTGGGAAAGCATTTGATCTTTCACCATTAAGTATGATGCTAGCTGTAGGGTTTATTTATTTATTTGGTATAGATGCCTTTTATCAGGTCGAGGAAAGTCCTTCCTATTCCAAATTTGTTGAGTTTTTTTAAAAAAAATTAATCATGTTGGGGTATTGGATTTTGTTAAGTGCCTTTTCTGCAACTATTGAGATGATCTATGGTTTTTGCTTTTTTCAAGTGAAATGATATAATGCAATAGTTGATTTTTGAATATTAAATCAAGTTGCATTCCTGGAATGCTCTCCTTTGTCAGTATATAATTCTTTTTATATGTTGTTAGTTTTGGTTTGCTAGTATTTTGTTAAGGATTTTTGCATCCATGTTGATCCAAGGATATAAGAGGATATTGATCTGTAGTTTTCTTATGGTCCTTGTGGTTTTTTTAAACATTTTTTTTAGTTGACAATGGACCTTTATTTTATTTACTTACTTATTTATATGCGGTGCTGAGGATCGAAACAGGACCTCACACATGCCAGGCAAGTACAACCCCAGCCCCTATTTTGTTTTGTTTTTTTAACTAATTTTTAAAGAACATTTTTTGGTTATCAGTGGATATTTTTATTTTATTTATTTATATGTGGTGCTGAGGATTGAACCCAGTGCCTCACACATGCCAGGAAAGCACTCTACCACTGAGCCACAACTCTAGCTGTGGTCTTTGGTTTTAATTTCAGGGTAAAACTATTTTTTACTCTTCTATTTTTTTGGGAAGATCTTATCAGGAATTGATATTAATTCTTTAAATATTTTGTAGAACTCACCAGTGAAGCAATCTAGGACCTAAGTTTTTCTTCGTAAGCAACTAACTTGTTCGTTTTATAGTCTCTACTGTTATACATCAATCTCTTGTTATACATCTATTCAGATTGTCTATTTCTTCTTGAGTCAGTTTTGGTATGTGTCTTTCTAGGAAATTTTAATTTCATCTAAGTTATCTGATTTATTAACATACAATAGTTTGTAGTATTCTTTTATAATTCTTTTGATTTCTATAGGGTTGGTAGTACTGTACCCTCTCACTTCTGATTGTAGTAATTTGAGTCTTCTTTCTTTCTTTCTTTCTTGATTGGGTTTGTCAGGTTCGTTTTTGTTTTTGTTTTTTTTTCATCAAATAACCAGAGTTTGATATAATTGATTTTCTCTATATTGTTTTTTATTAATCTCTATTTCATTACTCTCTAATCTTTATTATTTCCTTCTATTTGCTTGCTTTAAGTTCAGTTTGCTCTTTCTATACCAGTGTCTTAAGGTGGAAGATTAGATTATTTCCCCTGAGCACTGCTTTACCTGCATCCCACAAATTTTTGATGTTTTATTTTCATCTTCAAGTATTGTAAAGTACTTTCTAATTTCCCTTTATTTCTTCTTTGGCCCATTGTTTATTTAGAAGGGTGTTGTTTATTTTCCACATTTTTGTGGTCCCCCCCAATTTTTTTGTTATTGATTTCTCATTTCATTCTATTGTGGTAGGAAAACACACGGTAATTTCTACTCTTATAGATACTTTTTTAATGCTTTAGCATGTCATCTACCCTGGAGAATGTTCTGTGCACTTAAGAAGAATGCATATTCTGTTGTTTTTTGGTGAAGTGTTTCATAGATGTCTATTAGGTCTAATTGGTTTATAGTTTTGTTCTAATCTTCTATTTCCTTGATGATCTTCAGCCTGGTTGTCCTATCCACTATTGAGAATGAAGCATTGAAGTCTCCAACTATTACTGTTGAACTCTCTATTTCTCCCTTAATTCCTTTCAGTTTATGCTTCATATTTTTGGCTATGATGTTAGATGCATATATTTTTATACCTTCCTGATAGACTGGCCCTTTTATCATTACAAAATATCCTTAAGTGTCTTTTTAATTTTAAGGTCATTTTATCTGATATTAGTATAGCCACTCCAGTTTTCTTATGGTCCATTTGCATGATATATCTTTGCCCATCCATTAGTTTTAATCTATTTGTATCTTTGCATTTAAATGTGTCTTCTTCTAGGCATCATATTGCTAGATCTTATTTTTAGATTCAGTCTGATAATCTCTTTCTTGATTGCTTAATCCATTTACATTTAATTTTATTATTGACTTTTTTTTTAGTACCAGGAATTGAACCCAGGGGCACTTAATCACTGAGCTTGTAATCCTCCTGCCCCAGCCTTCAAGTTGCTGGGATTACAGGCATGTGCCACTGTGCCCAGTCATTATTGACTTCTTGTGCCTTCTGATAATGTAATTGATCCAGATTATTTCCCTCCTATTGTAGAAAATATCTCTTATGTTACAAGAAACAGACATGAAGAAAAAGGCTAATAATACTGACCAGTGTGAATAATGATCATTTTTAAAGTTTATGAATGTTTACCAAGAGGGTGAAGGCAATACCAAAAGTTAATAAGCAAGTAGTTATTTCTTTGAGTTATTTGAGGCCTGAGAGAATATTGGGAAAATTCTTTAAATTTCTAAGAATCTTCTTATCTCTTCATTCCATAGCTAGTAAAAGTTAAGTTCTTAATATGAGGTGAATTTTACATTCTCTATGATACCCCAAGATAGTACTACCTAAATAAAGTAAAAGTGATTAAGCAAATAAGATCCAGGAAAGCAAGGATCATGTCTATCTTGTTCACCAGTGTCTCCACTGCTGTGGGCCACATATGGTGCAGAACAGACACTTAATGAAATATTCATGGAATAAAATATGGTATTTTTTTTTTTTTGGAACCAGGGATTGAACCCAGGGACACTCAGTCACTGAGCCACATCCCCAGCCCTATTTTGTATTTTATTTAGAGACAGGGTCTCACTGAGTTGCTTAGGGCCTCGCTAAGTTGCTGAGGCTGGCTTTGAACTCGCGATCCTCCTGACTCAGCCTCCCAAGTTGCTTGGATTACAGGCGTGCACCACCACACCAGGCTAAAATATGGTATTTTATACTGAATGTTTAAACAGAGTTTTCTAACATCAGAATTTTAATATGTAAGAATCTTTCCATTGAATAAATTCTTTATTCAAAGCTGCTCTTATTTCTGTATTTAAAAAAGAAATGACTCCAACAGACCCATGTGACCCCCCGGGAGCATGCTGATGGAAGGTCCTGTAACTCCATGCTATGGTCTAAATATCTGTCTCCCCACCAGCCCAAATTTCACAAGTTGAAACCTAATGAACAATGGGATGGTATTAGGAGGTTGGGCCTTCAGAAGTAGTTAGGTCAGTAGGGCAGAAGCCTCATGGGTCAGATTAGCATCTTTATAAAAGTGGGGCTGTCTTGTACCTTCAACCATGGGAGGACACAGAGGGTACTGTTTATGAAGAAGTAGCCTTCACCAGACACCAGATCTGCTGATGGTTTGATCTTGGATTTCCCAGTCTCCAAAACTGTGAGAAATAATTTTCTGTTGCTTATGCTAAATATGGTATTTTACTATAGCAGCCCGAATGGACTAAGACACTCCACCATTTGAAAGATGACAACAAGCATGACTCAAGCACCTACAGATATCAGGGCAAAGATGTTCAAAACTACATTGGAGCTGAGCATGGTGACACACACCTGTAATCTCAAAGGCCAAGGGAGGCCCAAGTTTGAGGCCAATCTTGTCAATTTAGGGAGACCCTATCTCAAAATAAAAAGTAAAAGAGGCTGGGGATATAGCTAAATGGTAGAGTGCTCCTAAATTCAATCCCTGGGACTGAAAAAAAAAAAAAACTATATTGGAAACCACCTACATGTCCATCAACAGAAAACTGGTTAAACCCTTCAATGAATGACATAATTATAAACAATGAAGTAGATTCATAGGTATTGATATGAAAAAATGTCCATGCTGTATTGGTAAATGTTTTAAAAAAAGAATTTTCAGACTATGAAAATATAATTTCATTTTCATGTTTTAAATGATAGTACATGTAATATACAGAAAAAGGAAATTGGAGAAATATGTACTAAATTATTGATAGTGAGATTATTGTAAAGTTAGGATTTTGAGGTGGTAGATCATCTATATTATATATTTATGAAACATTTGATACATGAATAATTAATGTATCTGTGACATCCGTTATGTTCTCTATGAGGGATACTATAGAGATTATTGTGATGGCAATTACCTTAAATATCTGTGTCCTTATTTTTTCTGTCTGTCTGTTTTGTGTTGCTAGGGATTGAATGCAGGGCCTTGCATGCACTAGGCAAGTGCTCTGCCAGTGAATTTTATGCCCAGCCAAAAGTGTCCTTATTTCTTTAATTTTTGACTCCTCCTATAGACTGCAAACCTGTAAAAAAAAAGAAAATAGCCTATTTGTTTTGTTCAGTACTAAATTTCAGTGCCGACTAGTTCCTGGAACATAACTGAAGGATGTAGGCTTGCATGAATGAATGACATAATCTATGAAAGATACTTATTGTCTGATATATACTATGTACTTTATAACAAATAGTTCTCCTACCAGATGTGGAATTGGTTAAGAGTACAGATTATGGAATTGGACATCATGAGCTTGAACCCCAATTCTTACATTTAATAGATGAAGAACCTTGGATAAGTCCCTTAACCTCTTTTTACCCATTTCCCATCTGTAAAATGGGAATAATATTAGTACCTACCTCATTAGGTTTTTAAGGAAGATTAAATAAGATTACTCACATACAGTGCTTAGCATAGAGCCTGGCACCTGGCACAATTAAGTGCTCCAGAGATGTTATCTATAATAATAATAATAATAATAATAATAATAATAATAATAATAATTTATTATTAACAAATAATAATAATTATTATTAGTGCAGTTTGGGATATACAATCCTTAAAAAGGTGGCTCTAGTTTGCCCAAGAGGCAGAGCATCTGGGACAGGATACCAAGTTCTCTTCTCCCACTCCCATTTCCAACCTAAACATAAATCAAGCTAGAGTCATGGGTAAGCAATATTCTTTCTTTAATTCCCCTTTGCAAATGGAAGCCCCTGAGCTGGTCCCCACCCCCACCCCTACCCCAAACCCTTGGGACCCCCAGATGCAAGGTCCCCACCTCAATCTAGTGGAAGGAGAGGATTATCCTCTTCCCATGATGGTCCATTAAAAAAATCCTAGTAGCTTAAGAAATGAGGCTGGGGACAGGATAAGGGAGCTGGAAGACAAGGCCCAGGTCAGGATAGTCTGTAGATGTTGGGGTTGTAAGACTCTTGAGAAGGGTTTGCAAGCACATCCCTAAGCTCAGAGTCAGCATGGCTGAGAGAAGAGAGGAGAAAGACTCCTCAAGGTCCCACCTGCCTTGTCGTGGACACTGACACTACCACAACCAGCACAGGCCTCATGATGGAGAATTTTCCAGTTACTCTGGGAAAGGGTTTGCTAAGCATCCCCTCTGGTCCCTAATCTGAGGCATTCCTGGGGTCCCCCTGAGACCAAACCTGGGAGAAGGAGGGACTCTAGGAACATGCAAAGGTGGGGAGCAGAGACCCCGCCCCACCCCGCTGCTCTACAGGATGGTGGCTCCAGCTGCATCTGGGCTCCGAGGGTCTTTCACACCGATGATGAAGTTGTTGGTTCTCCGGCTGCCATGGACCCAGGATAAGACATCTACCTTCTCCACGTGGTGACCCCTGGCTTCCAGGAACTCTATCTCTTCCTCTGTGAACTCACCTGAAAACCATCCCCAACATACACAAATTTAGAGTGTTCAGAGCACTGGCTAAAGAGACCTATAGTTGGATTTGAGTCTTGGTCTTGGGTGTTCCTGCATGACCTTGGGCAAATTGTTTCCCTCTCTGAGCCTCAGTATCCTCATGTATAAAATGGGGATAATAAAGAGCCATTACATGATATTGTTTCAGGGATTAAATGAGAAAATACACAGAAAGCACTGAACTCAGAGCCTTGCATACAGCAAATGGTCAAAATATGGTCATTCTTAATATTGGAAAAACAGCTTTGAGAGTCTTCATTTCCACCTGCTTAGGCCAAGCTGCCATCATTACTTGCCAGGATTACAACACAGTCCTCTAATGTTTCCTATTTCCAGTCCTGTCTTCTGTGGTGTTTTTTGTTTTTGTTTTTGTTTTTGTTTTTTCAGTGCTGGGGATTGAATCCAGGGCCTTGTGCTTGTGAGGCAAGCACTCTATCAGCTGAGCTACAGCCCCAGCCCAAGTCCTGTCTTCCTTTCAGTCTCTTCACACAGTAACCAAAGGGATCCTTTAAAACCATTAGTCAGACCTTGTTAATCCCTCAGAACACTCTACCAACCAGGCTCAGTGGCACATGCCTATAATCCCAGTGACTTGGGAGGCTGAGGCAAGAGGATCATAAATTCAAGGACAGACTCAGCAACTTAGTTAAGTCCTCAGCAACTTAGAGTGACCCTGTCTCCAAATAAAAAATAAAAAAGGCTTGGGATATAGCTCAGCGGTAAAGCACCCTTGGGTTCAATCTCAAGTGCCACAAAAACAAAAACATTCTGCCAGGTTTGAAGAACTTTGAATAAAATCTAAAGTCCTTACCAAGGCCTCTAAGATCCAACATTATCTAGGACCTTGCTACTTCTCTAAATTCTTCTCCTTCATTCCTTCTATTCTCTACCTCACTTTATTCCAAACATGCTGGCCTCCTTACCGTCCCTAAAGTAGATCAAACATGCTCCTACCTAAGGAACTTTGCCCTGGCTGTTCTTTCTACCTGCTATGCTGTCTTTTCAGATAGTCACAAAGCTGG
>JAJEJO010000338.1:430846-481942 GCA_020662805.1 Glaucomys volans | reverse complement strand
CCCCCCCATCTTTAAAGTACATAATATCACTTGTATTTGTTTATTTATTAGCTGTGTCTCCCTCCACTAGATTATAAGCTTTTTGAAGATGGGCTTGCTGTCTTGTTTGCTATTGCTTCCCAGTGCCTAGACAGAGTCAGTATCTAGTAAAAGTTAAGCAGGTATTTACCAGACAGGGATTTACCCCTATCCTCTTGTATAAATTCAGGTTCTCATCATCTCTTGCCTGAACCACATCCAAGCTGCTTCTCATATTTCCTCATATTTACCTTCTCTTCCCTTCAGTCCATCTGCCCTACTCAATTGGATAGTTTCCTCCTCCTCCTCTTCCTCTTCCTACTTCTCCTCCTCCTCTTTTAAAGATAGAATCCAGGAGCATTCCATCACTAAGCTATATCCCCAACTCCCCCAAATTCCATTTATTAAAATTTTGAGACAGGGTCTTGCTAAGTTGCTGAGGTTAGCCTTGAACTTTCAATCCTCTGGCCTCAGCCTCCCAAATAGCTGTGCATACAGGTGTGCACCACAGTGTCCAGCAAATCTGTGCTTCTTAATGTTACCCTCCATGATAATCCTTATTAATGTCACCTCTCATTGCTCCTCTATAAAGATCTGATATTCTTATTTCCCCAAACAGAATGAGTTTAGATAGTTCTTGAGATAAAAGACACATTATTGAATAGCACTAAATCATCTAGTCAGAAATCTATTCACTTCATGGTTCACTTTCAGTCCTTTTGATTATCCCAAGGACCAACTTTCAGTCTGGCCTCTTAACAGTCTAATTTTTTTTAATATAGAAAGCAGGTCTCAGAGCCTTCTGCAGGTAATAATATCTACCTAAAACCTAAAATATTGATTTTTTAAAATATCTATTTATCATCTGTTTGTGACAAATGATGCTGTTTTTCCAATTTTGATCGTAAGATTTACTTTTTTTTTTTTTTTAAAAAAACCTCTGTTATAAGGTTTACTTTTAAAATACATTTAGGTAAAAAAGAAGTCCATTTATAGAGATGCATTATGTAAAGAATGGTTTAGACCATGTATAAATGTAGCTGAAGTCATGAAGGTGCAGGGTGAATTCAGGAGTTTGGGAAATGGCTGGCCTCCTGGCTGAACTCTAAGCTATTCTTTGTGGGTTTTCTTATGGTTTTTCCTTCTGTCCAGAATGTCCTTCGTCTCCACATGCCAAATTCCTGTTCATACTTCAAGGCTCAGCCATTTGTCACCTCTTCCATAAAGCTTCTCTGAGATCTTAGGTGGAGGAACGTTTCTTTTACCAGACTCCCCTCACTTGACATCCCCTTCTAAGACTGTGAGCCCCTTAAGGGATGAGCTACTCTAAGTAATTTAACATGGCACCTTACACTTGATATAGACCAGCAGATATGTGTTGAATAAAACTCAGTTTCAAGACTCTGCTTCAGGACTGGGGTTTCCTAGCATGTGTGAGGCACTGGGTTCTGTCTGCAGCACCACACCACATAAAAAATAAAAATAAATAAAATTATTGTGTCCATCTACAACTAAAAATAGTTTTTTTTTTTTTAAGTCTGCTTCATGCATCGGTTGGGGTCTGCTATCACTGACCAGCTACAGGGTGTGCATGCTAATGACAGGACTGTGCTTCTAACATGCTTCAGGTCAGGAGATGTCAAGGGTCAGAGTCTTTGGTATCAGCCAGAGATTTGTTCTAATATCTGCCCCTTGCTGGTTGATCTTTGACTAGTTTATAATTTCTGTATGCCTCAGTTTCTTTATCTACAAAATGGAATAATACTGAAAAAACAAGAATTGTATTTCAATCAATTCTCTGTCTCCTTTGGACTAGCATAGAACATGCTCTGTTATAATAAAAACTCCTCAAAGGTGTACACGCTTTCCTACAAAATTAAACTGTGTCCAATATTAAGCCCCTGTTCTTAGAGGCAAGTCTATCTCCTCACCATAAATCTAGAAGGTCCCTGCCTGCCTCTCTGATCTCATTTCATTCTCACTCAGGTTGGTCTTTGATTCCTCAAACACACCAAGCTCATTTCTGCTCTGAATTCTCTGCACTTGTTTTCTTGACCTACAAAGCTTTGCCTCAGTTTTTTGCATGGTGGGCTCTTTCTCACTCTTCAGATCTCAGGTTAGATATCACCTGGTCACTGAGTCAGTCCTGTTACATCATTCTGTTTTAAAGCTCAGCAGTGTTTATTTACTTTCCCTTATTTCTTTGATTATTTCCCCATCTACCTATAAATGTAATATCTCCAGCACCTAGAATGACATCTGGCACACAGCAGGTGTTCAATACAAACTATTGAATGAACGAAGGTTTGCAGAATGAACAACTGTACCTTATTTTACAAACGAGAAAACCAAGGTTCAGAGATGAGAAATGGATTTCTCAAGGACACAAAGCCAGGAAATGGCAAGATGGTTCCAATCACCAGATCTTTCATTACTCCAACAGGAAGTTGTGGAAAGAAACCAAATTTTCACAAGAAGGAAATTGGTGCTGATCAAGGCACCAGGGGAAACCTATCTCTGTGACCACCCCACGGGAGTCTCTGCTCTGCACTCACTGTCCACCTGCAGGAGGTTGGATTGCAGGTCTGGGTGAAGGCGGCCTCGAGCCAGGCTGTCACTCAGGTTCCGGTTCAAGGTCAGGACATTCAGCAGCACCTGTGGGTAGTCAAGGGGCAGAAAAATTAGGGCTGTTGCAGGGGTGATGAACCAGGGCTCCCCAGCTCTCACTCTTGGTCCAGACTCTTTAGAATCCTCACACCAGGTGGGTCATCTGGGCATCTCAACAAGCCTGGAACCAGACAGGGTTAACTGTGATAACTGTCCCTGCTTCATAGAGGAGGAAACTGAAGGCCAGAGGAGAATGATTCATTGGAGAGTTTAGAAGAAGCCAGGAAAGAGGCATTGCCCCCTACCCTTTTAAATCTAGCTCAGGGTTCTCCTCCCTTCTCTCTGGACAGGGCAGGGTTAATAGCTAGAGGTGAATTAAGGAACCACATTGGTACTTTCAGCTTAGTGGTTAGGAGTGTGAGTAGGCTATGGATCTGAACTGCCTGCCCACCCTTGCTAGCTGAAGAAACTCACCTAACTTCTTAACCTTTCCAATTTCAATTTCCTCATCTATAAAATAGAAATAAGCCTTCTTTCCAGAGTTGGGAAGGTTAAAAGTACCCCACACCTTGTAAGAACTCTATACATGTTAGCTATTACTATAGCTATATAGCTATTCCTCTTTATAGAGGATGACACTGAAGTTCAGAGATGTTAAGTGAATTTCTTAGCATCACACAGTTGGAAATTGGCAACACTTGGACTAGACTCTGTGGGAGTCTGGTTCCAAAATTAACTGATCACCTCCAAATCATGTGCCTGGCACATATAACAGGTGCTCAAGATATTCAAGGAACTGTCCTGAGGCCCTTCCATTCAAAATCAGACTCCAAAAATTAAAAATTAAAAAATGAAAAACAGGTTAAAAAAAAGCAAAACCCAGACTGTAAAGGAGGGCTGGTTGTCTATTCAGATACAGGGCAGAGGAATGATGGGACTTGGGGTTTATAGAACACAGGCGGCCCAGATGCTATATCACTTTTCAGTTCTGTTGACCCTGCAGTTTCCCTTGCAAACTGGAAAGACAGGGGCTTCAGGCCCATTTTCACTAAGAAACTCAGCACAGCCCATTTGTGCTCACAATGGGTCTGACACAAAGCAACTCAGTTCATGTTTACTGCCTAAGGGATGGAGAAACAAGTCAGAGACATGAGGGGTATCACAGCCCAGGCCACAGATGGTTCCTGACTGCAAAAGGCCCATAAGGAAAGAAACCTCACCTGGGTCAGACCACTGAGGCCCCGGGCAGCTCCGTTGGCCCCCAGGGCAAGGTAGGTCCCACAGAGCCCCTCTGCCGGTCGGACCACAGTGGGCAGCAGGAAAGAGAGTGGCCGCTTCCCTGGCTGCACCGAGTTTTCCTGTTTAATTAGAGGGCAGAGACCAAAAGGGAGTGTGGGGTGGGGCAAGACAGGTTAAGGGCTACTCCACCACCCTTCCCACTCCCATCCTTTGCATCATCTACAGGAAAGGGGGACTGTTCCCTTTCCAGGCAATAGTGTGCTGTCTGTGAAAGGGAAGGGGTCCCTGGATGGCTAGGGTGGATAAGGGGGAGTAATAAGAGGATCCATTGAGCTGTGAGGCTGCTATGGATGGGAGGGAAAAGAAACAAGACAAAAAAAATGGCAACATGGAAGCACAGTAGAATCCCACTGGATTATTCCTATGTGTCTTTGCCCTACCAGACAGCTGACAGGATATGTGTGCTGGTCCCCAACTAGAATAATAATTCCTAAGTCCTTCCTCCTTGGCTCCCTTTTGGTGCTCAGCCACAGGACTGAGCCCCACCAGCTCAGCATCATGTAGTTATAGACCACTAGTGCTGGAAAGAACCCAAAGAATCAAATAAGAGCCAATATCCTCATTGTACAGGTGAAGAAAATGAGGTCCAGAGATGGGAAAGACTTTCCCTGGTTGCACAGTAAGACAGTGGCAGAATGAGATAAGGGTTCTTCTGACCCACCAGAATCCATGCTTCAGAATTAGCAGGACTAAGAATGAAGTGGACATCTTGTTTCCTTATAACAGAAGTTCCTAGAGGAAACAGGGAGGGAGAAGCAGCCATACAGCTGTACCTCCTACCTAGCCTCAGGGTCCCCAGGAGAGGAGACAAGCAAGACCCTACCAGGTTGGGTGCAGAGTGGTTAGCAGTTCTGTTGGGCCAGGAGAAGTCCAGCATCTGACTGTTGAGCAGGATCCCGGAGGGGGTGACGAGGCCACTGCCAAAGGGCCGGTTCAGGGAGCTGGGGGCAGAGATAGAGTCAAATGAGCCCTGTGGCCACCTTCACCTTTTCCCAGACCTCACCTCCTGCTTGGTTGAAATGATCTTTTGTTTTAGGATCTGAGTCTGAGCTGGCATACCTGACCATGGCCACGATGAAGTCATCAGGGCCCATAATCAGCACCTGGGCAGCGGTGGGAGCCCCGTCCAGCTCATAGACAGGCAGGAGAGGGGCAGGGGCTGCCTGGGAGTCATTGATGTGGCCCCGGAAGTAGGCAGCCTCCACCTTGCTAAAAAGACAAGGGGTGGGGAATGAGCACACAACAAGCTTTCATTACACCCCAACTACGTGTGATGATTATTTGATTAAATCTCCTTCCCACACTGGACTACTAGGCCTATGAGGGGAGAAGTCCACTTACTGTTGAGTAATTGAACTGAATAGATTTATTTAGGTATTATTCAGATTATCTTCTGAAATTAATTTTTTTCTTTTTTCTTTTTTTTGTACTCAGGATAGAACCCAGGGATGTTTTGCCACTGAGTTACATCCCCAGCTTTTTAAAATTTTTTCTTTTGAAACAGGGTCACAGTAAGTTGTTTAAGTTCTCACTAAGTTGCTGAGGCTAGCTTTGAACTTGTGATCCCCGGCCTCAGCCTCCCAAGGTGCTGGGATTATAGGTGTGGGCCACCATTCCTGGCAGGACTCCAGACTTTTTAAAGTTCAAGTGATAGTTTCTCAGATTTCTGCTATTAACTGTGTGTTGGGTTATTCATAATGATAACAGAACAGTAAGTTGCCAAGGATTACTGAAGACATTCATTCAGTTTTCAACCAAGAAGGCTGAAGACCACACAGTGTAAGAACATGGGCTTTGTTTCAGGTGGCTGGGAGGGGAAGGCTTGGTTTTCATGCTTTATTCTGGTGGCCATGATGTGATTATTGTTTCTGGTTGCTGCTCTTTTGCCTTTTTTTTTTCCTGGATAAGTGATGTTAACTTTTTAATTTGACAGATAAAATTGTATGCATTTGTCATGTATGACATGATTTTTTTAAATTGGAGCATTATAGTTTTACATAATCATGGGATTCACTGTGATATGTTCGTATATACACAACCCATAATTTAACATGATGTTTTTCTGTACTAGGGATTGAACCCTAGTTCAATCCACATGCTGGACAAACCACATGCTGGGCAAATGCTCTAGCACTGAACTATATCCTCAGTCTTTTTAAAATTTTATTTTGAAACAGTCTCACTAAGTTACACAGGCTGGTCTCAAACTTTTGTTTGTTGGTTGGTTGGGTTTTTTTCTTTCTTTTGTTTTCTCTTTTATTTTCTTTTTTGTACTAAAGATTGAACCCAGGGGCTTTACCATTGAGCTACCCCAGCCCTTTGTATTTTTTATTTTGAGACAGTCTCACTAAGTTGCGTAGGGTCTTGATAATTTGCTCTGGATGGTCTCAAACTTTTGATGCTTCTGCCTGGGCCTCCCCAGTAGCTGAGACTACTGGTGTGTTCTACCATGCCCAGCTTAAAACTCCATCTTTTTGTTTTTTAATTATAAATTATTCATTTAGTTCTATCATTTCCAACTGGTTGCTTGAGTAACAACACAAATTTAAAACAACTGTATTTTGGCTTCTGATTTTCCTTAGCAAAGCCTGTAAGTCAAGTATAGTAGCGGTTATATATTAACCATCCTTACCCCTATTACCATTAATAATAATAATTGGCATTTGTTAACATTTAATATGTACTCAGACAATGTACTAAATGCTTTACATGTATGATTTTATTTAGTCCTCATTGAGACCACTCAAGGTCTATATAGTATTGTCAGACCCCCTTTTAGAAACTGAGATTTAGAGAGTTCAAGTTACTTGCCTAGGGCAGCACAGCTAGTACATGTTAAGGCTGGGGTCTGAATGGAGGCAGACTCACCACAGCCCAAGGTCTTACTACTATGTCTTGCTGCAAATGAACATACATATATCAAAATCCCCACCCCCTCCAGTATTTGCTTGCTATTTTATTGCTATTAGGCTTTTTATGCTCAAAATGGGAAGAGATGGGTTTACATGGGTGCCTTGCCAGGGTCAATAAAATTTAAGAGCCACATGGCATAGAGCAACTCAGTGCACCAACAGGGAAGGTAAAGGGCAGGCAGAGGCATTCAGTGTCAGACTGTGAGTTGGGGTTCAGTTGAAACTGACCTGGGACTTCACCAACTGCTTTTCACCTGATCCCTTCCCCAAGCCCATCACCACTTTTGCAGCCTTCGGAATCCTGCCCCAAGACCCACCTGAGCATGTCATCCATGCTCTCAGTGATGGTAGAATCATAGATGGGATCTCCCAGTCTGCTGGCCAGGGCTAATGCAATCTTCAAGGTCTGAAAACACAGCAGGGATATAGAAGAGGCTGCCAGGCCCCTCTCAGCAGCCCCATCTAGCGGGGGCTAAGAGGTGATTTAGTTCTGCCTCAAGGCAGTAACCCATCTCGCCATTCCTAGTATCCCCAAATCCAGGTGAGATGGAGGGGCTGGCTTTACCTCTGCCACCCAGTGAAGAGCCTGTTCCCGGGATACCAGGCTGGTGAGATTGAAACCCTCCAAGATGTTCAGAGCACTGATGATGGCAGGGCCTGTATGCGGGGGTGGGGGACTGAGAACCAGGTGGCCTGAAAGGAGAAGAAATGACCAGAGAGCAGGGGAGGGGTCATTGTCACATCTCACATTCCAGCAGCACATCCCACTTTCACATGCTCTGAGATCACTACACTGAGCCCCTGGTCAGATAAGGGAACAGAAGCAATGAGAAGAGAGGGACCCACTCAAGTTCACATGCCAAGTTGAAGGCAGGGCCAGGACTTGACCTCAGAACACTGGTCTTCAGTTTCCTTTGCCATATGAGATAACCAAGGCTTGTGAGGACTGTGACTTGCCCAGAGTCACAATGTCAGCCTTTGGGGCAAGTAGTGAGATGTCCAGATTCCTAACCCACACTGTTTCCTTTCTGTTCCTCCCACATGCCAGAATAGTATGCAGGGCCCCTAATAGTCCAATTCAACCTGAAACTCCTTGGAGCAGGAGCCTCCTCTTTCTACTGTTATTAAATGTTTGAACATCAAAGGAATAATAATACCTGGCAGATAACGCCAACATTAACTAATTGACCCATTTAATCTTTACAATGGGTATGGTTTTCACCCCAATTCTATAGGTACTGAAACTGTGCCACAGAGAGGCAGCTGGCCCACGCTTGTAGGAGACAAGGGGAACCTGGAGCACTCAAGGCACTGGCATTGCTGAGACAACTCAGGCTGGGAGGGAAAGTGGAAAATCCAGGACATATTCCATGCCCACTCTGATCAAGGCAGCTTCCTACACCATCTCATCAAATCCTCACAGGCACCCCGAGATCATCTCCATTTCAAGGAGTGAACAACGACTCAGAGTGGGAAGTGACTTGTTTGAGGCAAATGGTGCTCAAACCCAGGTCTTTCTGTCTCCAGAGCTACACTCTTTCCTCTACTTGGCATAACACTGTCTCCAGCAGAGGAATCAGGCAGGAGATTGAGGCCTGAAGCTTGAATTCAGAAGTAGCCTCTTCTGAGGCTTGAGGTGATTTTGCCCTCCCAGAGGGGAAAGAACATGAGAACTTCTGAAGGACCCAGAACCTACCACTGTGGGCTTGGAAAACATGGACGTCACCCATGTCATAATTCAGCTTTCTGTATTTCTTATTTGCAGGTTAAGTTCCTTTCCCTCCCTAGAGGGGCCAAGTCTGTGACTGTCATGAAGGGTTCATTCTACCTTGAAGTTTAGATGAACTTTTGTCTTATGAATTCTTTTTTTTTCAATTTATATTTTTTTGGTACCAGGGATTGAACCCAATGGTGCTTAACCACTGAGCCACATCCACAGCCCTTTTTTATTTTTTTTGAGACAGGGTCTCACTAGGTTGCTTACAGCCTTGCTAAATTGCTGAGGCTGGCTTTGAACCTATGATCCTCCTATGATCCTCCTGCCTCAGCCTCCCAAGCCATTGGGATTATAAGCCACCATGCCAGGCAAGTTCTTCTCAGGAAGAACAGGGCAGTAAGAATGAGGCTGAGGCTGGGGTTAAGGCAACATAGCTCCCAAATTAAGAAAATGGATGTTCAGAACTCCAACTTTCACGTCTGAGCCTTTGGCTAGATGTATCCCCCCATACTTGGGGTAACTGGTGTCTTGACTATTCCAGAAGGTGGGCTGGCTCTGGTTTGCTTCAGCAACTGTCTGCTCAGGCAGTTCACTGCCTTACTTCCTCTCCTGTGAAATGGAGAGGAGTCTCTAGGCCAAAAGGATATAGACTTGGACTGGGAGGCTTTCCTTGAGTGGGGACCCTGGAAGCTGGGGGAGAAGTCACCTCTGTACACCCCACACACAGGCTTCTCCACAAGGGCACTGTAGTTGCTGAAGTCCTCTTCAGTTATAACGCCCCCTGCATGCTGAGCCTGGAGGGGAGAAAATTACCACCCATTACTGTGAACACATGGCTCAGCCTATAACACACATCTGGATCACAAACAGATTGACTGTTTACCACTTCTATGCCTTCTGCAACCCCCATCGTGGCTTTTAAGAACCCCATAAGCCCTAAGTACCATAGGAAGAAGTGGAAAAGCATGAACACTGAGCACTTCCTAAGTGCCAGGCATTGTGCTAGGTATAGTCCATGAGGGACCTCCTTAGCTTGGCATTCAAGGCCCTTTGTAATCTGATCCCTTCCTACTTCTTCCACCTCATGTCCTCTCTTCCTCAGTGAGCTCTACACAGCTACAGAGTGACCTGCAGGTCCTGAACTCTCCTCCCATGTCTTCTCAAGTGCTGCCTTCTTGGACTCTAAAAGGAAGACTTACCCTTACAGCAGCACTTGCCTAGGAGATATCAAAATGAATTCTGCATTTAACTATAACCAATTAAAGTCACTCCAAAACCATGAACTTTTTTTGGAGGGAGGGTTGCCAGAGATTGAACCCAGGGGTACTTAACCACTGAGCCACATCCCAGCCCTTTTTTTTTTTTGGTACTGGGGACTGAACCCAGGGGCACTCCACCACTGAGCCACATCCCCAGCCCTATTTTGTATTTAATTTAGAGACAGGGTCTCACTGAGTTGGTTAGGGCCTCGCTCAGTTGCTGAGGCTGGCTTTGAACTCGCGATCCTCCTACCTCAGCCTCCCAAGTGCTGGAATTACAGGTATACGCCACTGCGTCCGGCTCCTTTTTATTTTTTGAGACACAGTCTCATTAGGGCCTGGCTAAATTGCTGAAGCCATCTTTGAACTTGCCATCCTCCTGCCTCAGCCTCCCAAGCCGCTGGGATTAGAGGCATGTGCACCCAGTTAAGACCATGCACTTATAGGTCTGATCCTTATTGTTAGAAAAACTTGTACCTGAACAATGAACCAATCTGGTACAAATCAGCAGGCTCATTCCATCCTATCAGTGTGTTTACTGTTAATCTTAAATTGTGAATCTTCAACTGTGAATCTTCTCCTTTTATGAACTTTTTAGAACCCGAAACCTGTTGATTTATCTACCCTGAGCGAACTACATATTGAATTTCTTGGTTACAGTGTGTTCCTTTGTCTGGCAAGGTAATAAACTCAACTTGGGGTTTTTCTTTTAAAGTTCTGATGGTCTTTTGTTAGAGTCTCCTGCATACCCTTCTCCACCTCCAGGTAAGGATGTGTGACCCAGATGTGGTCAATCGGAGCATTCCTTTCCATGACACTGTGATTAGCTTGGGAATAGTCAGTCATGTGACCTATAACAAGCCAATGAGACATAACTATGAAGCTTTTTTTTTTTTTGGTACTGGGGATTGAACCCAGGGGCACTCCACACTGAGCCACATCCCCAGCCCTATTTTGTATTTTATTTAGAGACAGGGTTTCACTGAGTTGCTTAGGGCCTTGCTAAGTTGCTGAGGCTGGTTTTGAATTTGCGATCCTCCTGCCTCAGCCTCCCAAGTGCTGGGATTACAGGCGTGTGCCACCATGCCCGGCAACTATGAAGCTTTTGCTGAACTATCAGGACCGTGAAACACTGTTTCTCTAGGATGGCTTGCTGGGATAGCCTAAAATGGGCTGATGAGCACATCCGGAAAGGATTTGACAGAGTGAATCCAAACTGAGGAAAGTGTAGGGGAGAGAGAAAGAAACACAGAGACAGAGACAGACAGACAGACCAAATCCTGACAATGTGGATTGAATCCCTGGATCCAGCAGGACCTAAAGCCAGTGCTCTCCTGCACTTTCTAATTAAGTTCATTTGGGATGGGTTTCTATCACCACTACCATATCTCCAGTACCCAGCATAGGGCCTGGCACTGAGCAGACACTCCATGGAATGAATGACACACCTATGTAATTCCCACTGTAGTATGGCAGAGTTTTATATAGCATCTTCATTGCGCAGAGGAGACTGCCCCTCAGTTGGTCCATGCATCCTATTCTCGAACATAACTTTTCATTAGGAGTTTGGGACTGTTGATGACAGTTCTCAGAATCCACTATTGTCTCAGACTAAATCACTTTGGGGTCGGGTGGTAACCTCCTGTGTCCATCACCCAGTCCTGACAGACCAGTGGAAGAGGTGTTTCCCTCAGTCCCTAAAAAGCCCCCAGAGCAGGGAGGGTTGTGGTCTTAGGGAAACTGAGGTCAATTCTGGGTCATTACAGTGGAGAGCAGGCCGGGCCACTGCACAATTGGCACCAGCTCTGAGAAGTCCAAAGGTACCCTCTCAATCAAGACACAAAATTTCTATTGATCCAGGTTTCACATGCCACCCCCCCCACAACCTCTCCAATCCTTAATAAGCACTAGTCTGATTTCTTTCTTTCCTTTTTTTTTTTTTCCCCCCCCGATACTGGAGATTGAACCTAGGGACACTTAACCACTGAGCCACATCCCCAGTCCTTTTTTTAATATTCCATTTAGAGATGGGGTCTTACTGAGTTGCTTAGAGCCTTTCTAAGTTGCTGAGGCTGCTTTGAACTCTCAATTCTCCTGTTTCAGCCTCCTGAGTTGCTGAGATTATAGGCATGTGCCACCCTGCCTGGCCTAATTTCTTTTCTTTTAGGATTTAACCCAGGGGCACTTTACCACTGAGCCATATCCCCAGTCCTTTTTATTTTTTATTTTGAGACAGGGTCTCACAAAGTTGTTGAGGGCCTCCCTAAGTCGCTGAGGCTAGTCTTGAACTTGCAATCCTCCTGTCTCAGCCTCCCAAATTGCCAGGATTACAGGTGTGCTCCACAGTACCTGGCAATACTGGTTTGATTTCTATCACCAGAGTTTAGGTTTGTTTATTTTAGAATTTCAAATAAACACAATCAGAGTACATATAAAAAACGAAAGGCAGGGAAGGAAGAAAGGGGGAAGAGGGCATCCCTGCAATAGGGTCCTTGGGGCACGCCCCTACCTCCCGCCCTCACACTTACCTCAGCCACCATCTCCAGTGTGAGGTTGCCACCATTGTAGAAGGCAGCGGGGCCAGAAGTGCCAAGTGCATCCAGCACCTCTGCCAGGTCGGGACGACGCATCAGGGAGCCAGGCAGTGGTGGGTGGCCCAATGGCAGGAACGTCTCCAGGAAGCGCTCAGATGCATTGGGAGGCAGCTGCTCAGCCAAAGCCCGGGCTGGGGGTAGGGATGGGAGGCTGGGCAGGGAGGGCCAGGACTGGGCCAGATGATTGAGACACATAATAGATGGGGTGCATGAGGGCTAAGTGGCTGGCCCAAAGTGCTTTGGTCCCCAGGAGCCTGTTATAGGGGAGGATCTGCCCTTCTCAGATTCCCTTATTTGAAGCCTCTCCAGGTGAGGGTGGGATGGGAAATGGAAGAAGATTGAGGAACAAACTGGAAGAGAGGTCCCCCCAATCAACTGTGTGCCTTCCCTCCAACCCCCAGACCCCACTGACCTAGATCATGGGTCACGTTGAAGCCATCTTGGGCCACAGCTGCTGCGAAGGCCAGGACTTGGGACCATGGCAGCCTGGGGGGGCCGGAGAGCAGGGGGTGGAGGAGGTCCTGGGGGGAGGAGGAGGGGTCCTGGGGGGAGGGGGGTTCCTGGGAAGGAGAGTCCTGGCAAGGGAAGGGGATATTAGGAGGGGGAGTTGGGAAGGGAAGAATCAAGGAAGGCAGGAGAAGGCCACCCAAGGAGAGATGCAGGCAGGGGCCCCTGGTCCCCAGGGGAGGATCATTACCTGCCATAGAGCTGATGAGCTTCATGTAGCCCCTTCACCATTCCGGGGACCCCCACCAAGAGCCCAGGCTGGGCAAGGCGGGCAGGCGAGGGAGAGAGGAGACCAGGTCACTGGAAGGGGGGGGCTGGGCTGAACTCTGCAGAGCCCCAAGCCAGGAATGGCTGGCACAGGGGAGAGACACAGGCCAAGTATCCCAGGAGAGGGACAAGCTTTCCCTCACAGGTATCCCTCCCATCTCCCTGACTTTCTATAGGCAAATGCAGAAAGGCCTTTATCCATCATAATTGAGGGACTTAATAAATTAATCAAACCTCGTCAAGAGTCAGGACAGAACCAAGTTAGATAGAAATCCGTCCACACTGGATTATACCTACCCTTGCCTTTTAAAATAGTAGACGAAAGACCTTCATGTAACCAATTCATTTTCACACTATTAGTGCTCTGAGTTGTGAGAACTCAGGACTCTGCTGGCTTTTGCCACTGCACTAAAAACCAACTTTTCCAAGTTATTCTATTTCCTATTTTGCTCTTGTTGGACAGTGGATTTGCCTCTACCTAGTAAGAACAGTTCCTCTTAATCTTGCAACATGATGTAGGCTGGGAAAGTTATAGTCATCAGGCTCAGAGGGAGATGAGTTTTTTGTTAGCTTGGTTTGCAGTTTTGGGGATTGAACCAGGGCCTCCCACATGCTAGTCAAGCGCTCTACCACGGAGTTACATCCCTAGTCCCTTTCTTATTTTATTTTGAGACAGGGTCTCACTAAATTTCCAAGGCTGGCTTTGAATTTTTGATCCTCCTGCCCCAGCCTCTCTGGTAGCTGAAATTACAGGCATGCATCTCCATGCCTGACGTATAAGTTTTAGCACAGCAACTCTGTGACATCTCAGGGTACTCAGTGGCTTTATTTTCCTCTTACTATGTTCCAGACAGGTAAGATTATCAGAGAAGTAAGATGTTGCAGTATTACCTGCTAATCAACCATCCAGAATTTTGGTTCATTATTTTATTTTATGGGGACTGCCTGCCTTTCTATAGCCTAAGAGGATTCTGTCCAATTCTTTTTCCTATCCCCATGGTAAATACTCAGCAAATTAATGCTTGAGTTAGCAGAAGGGCAGTGAAGGGAGACCTCCCTTGAGTCCTCTCTTCTCACCAGGGTCCCCACCTTGGTTTCCCAGGATCTCTGCAGGGCCTCTTCCCTGAGTGCCCCTGGTGCAGACTCCCGGAAATCAATTAGTTGGCTCTCGTTTCTTCGGATGTCATGTACCAGCATTACGCCCCCACTGAAGAGACACAGAAGGGGGAAAGGGATTATAACATGCCATCTCTTTGAATCGTTAACCTGCCACCCTTCAGTCCTCAGGATTGAGGGTTATAGGCACAGTCTATCATCCTGAGTCAGGTGTCTGAGTCCCCTCCCCGGTAGGGATTCAGAGACTCAGCCACCTTAGAAAGGTAGGGTGTGAAATCAAGGGAGTGGGGGACCCAGGGTCCAAGGACTTCTTTTAGCCTGTTACTAGAGACTTTAATCCCTGCTTAGGGAAACCCAGAGAGTGGGAGAGCAGATGTTTCGCTCCTGCCCCCTCCCTAGACCAGAGTTGGACTCCTGCCAATTTCCTGCACCTGCCTACTTGGTATCACTCCCCCAGGACTGGATTATGTAAGGATAGACTGTGCAAAGCCAAAAGGAGAATTTCTTTGGTAGAGCCAGGAGGACTGGTCTTGCAGGAACCAAGATGTGGACTTTGTTAGCTTATTCCTTTTGTATGGTTTATTTACATCTGAGACAGGGTGCAAACTTAAATGCCTGCAGCCAGGCAACAAAATAAGGAAAACAGTACAGATAAACAATAGAAAGTGGTAGGAACTCTGGCAAGGTGGATAGCACCTATCATCATGGGGAACAGCTTCTACTAAGCTCTAGATAATGGTAGCCATGTGGGAAAATGAGCCCAGTGTTACCAGATCTTCTGATTGCTTAAGAGATGTTGGAAATCTAGATTTTTTTTAAAATGAAAATTCTCAACCTTTTAACAACTGCAAGCAAGTTTTTAAAAATTCAAGTGTGTAAACAAATCATTCTGTGTGCTGGGTGTGACTCATGGGTGACCAGTTCATATCTTCTGTTTTAAGAGTTCTTAGCCTAGAGTGTATTTTTTGGAGGGTGGAGGGTCCATAGCTTGCATTAATCTCACAGGGATTTGTGACTCTAAAGCATCACTGCCTTTACTGATGACGGTGAACCTCACTGTGCACCTCACCTTATAATTTTCAAGTTTCTTTTCCGTGTATGTGTGTGTGTGTGTATGTGTGTGTGTATTGGGAGGAAGCTCCTGAAATGTCTCCAGATTCTCCATATGGTAGCTTTGCCCTTCTGACTTCAGGGAGAAAAGAGTGAAATTTGGTATAGAAAGAAAAAAATGCAGGCTGGGGCTGTAGCTCAGTGGTAGAGTGCTTGCCTAACGCATGTAAAGCACTGGGTTCAATCCTCAGCACCACATAAAAATAAATAAATAAAATAAAGGTATTGTGTCCGTCTACAGCTAAAAATTAAGAAAGGAAAAAAAAATCCAAGGAGTTGGGGCCCAGTTTTCCTTCTATTCAAACTGAGACCCCACTCAATGTTAAGTCTACAAAGAGACAAGAAGTAGGCCAGGGTGACCCAGGGCTGGGGAGCTCCTTACCCGCCTAAGCCAGAACTGTGTGGAGCCACAATTCCTAAACACAAGGCTGCTGCCACAGCTGCATCCACGGAGGATCCCTGTTTACTGAGCACCTCCATGCCCAGCGATGTGCATCGAGCAGCATCAGTCACCACAGCACCCTGCTGAAAGATCTGGGAGGCAAGAGGGGACTAGGAAGGGGCAATAGGAGCCCTCCACCCAGCTAAGGCACCTCCACTAACCCTGGAACCTCTACAGGGGCGGCGGGATGCAAGCCTTGCCCTCTGCTGCCTGTACCTCCGGTAGTTCTAGAGACTGAACTCCAGAGCGGTCTACCACAGAGCTACAAAACCACTCCTTTTTATTTTTAGACCTTTTTATTTTTTGCTCGGACTGGCCTTGAACTTGCGATTCACCTGCCACAGCCTCCCGAGTGAATAGGATTAAAGCCATTTGTCACCACATCCAGCTCCTCTTGTCATCTTGACTCTTCCTTATGATCCCCATCTCATTACCCCAGATGCCTCCTACTTGATGGGGTCTCTTCTTTGTTCTATCCCGCTCCTGTCCCACAACTCTTCCCTTTGGGACCTTCCTCTCCCAAGTCACCAACCTCTCCCCTTCCTATTTCTTGGCCCCCTCCACCACTCAGTCATTCCCAGTTCGAACTCCCCCCCACACAAGCATTTCCTCACTTTCGCCTCCCCGGTGCCCTCTCTGCCCAAATCCCTCTCTCACCTGGGGGTCCCCGAAGTAGATCTGCATGACCAGCGCCACAGTAACACCAGTAGCGAAGGTGAGGCAGGCGGTGACTATGACCGTAAGCCCATCCTGGCGGCAAGAGCACTCGGCCGCCGCCGCGGAAAACGGGTCCTTGCGCGTCTCCCGTAGCGGTGACCCATCCTGGCTGCCCATCTCCGAAGACGACGAGGGCAGCCGCTGCAGTCGCGCCGACTTCAGGAAGGAATCCGGGTCTGCAGGCAGACCGGGCCGGGCCGAGGGTTGGTCTGGGCGTCTCCTACCTGGCCCTGCCTAAGTTTCCCCGGCCCCTGCCCCTACCAGACAAACCCCACTAGCCAGCACTACCCGCCTTTGGTGTCCGGGACCACCCCAGGGTTGGCAGGGACTTTGGTCCCGGCTAGGAAGAGACAGAGACCCTCAACTGGGCAGCTGAGAGAGACTGGTCCCCAGCACCCCTTCCTGACTGATACCTAGGTCAAATTTTCTGTGATCCGGAACCAGGACTGAGAACACTTTGGGAGAGGGGGTGGACCGGTTCAACCCTCCCTGGAAACCAGATCCTGCCCTAGTTGGGGCACAGCCTTCTATGCAAGGAGGCAGTTATCAGCAGGACACTGGTTTCCAACCTTGCTCCAGTTATCTGCTTATTTAGCAACTATGAAGAGCCAACTGTGTGTCTGGCCCTATGCTAGATGCTAGGGGGAGAAGAAAAGAGGTTCCTGTCCTGGAGGGATTCGTGGACCAGTGGAGGAAAAATGCAATAAACAGGTAAACAAAGCAATAACAATTACAAGTTGTGGCAGGTATATGAAGAAAAAGAAGAATGAAATGATAGAGAATAGTGAGAGCAGGCTGGGTTGTGTCTCAGTGTTAGAGCACTTGCCCTGCCATGATAGAGGCCCGGGATTTGATCCCCAGTCCTGCAGAGAGAGAAAGCTGGGGGTGGGGGGGACAACTACAACGACAACTATTGGTTGGGGGAAGACTGTTACCTGGGAAATCAGGGAAGAGAGAAGGTGGTTTTAAGCAGAGAATTGAGGGATAAGGAGGCAGCTATGATTAGAGCACTGGGTTTGTATGTGGAGTGTTCCAGAAAGAAGCAACAAGTCCCTAATGTGGGAATGAACTTGGCACATTAGAAACAACATAAAACAAACAAACAAACAAAAACCAAGGCCTGGGTGGCTCTGGTGTAGCAGGAAAGGGGAAAGAGTAATAAGAGAGCACAGGCTCCATCAGCTGGGCCCTTGGTTCCACTGAAAAACTTGGATGTTACTCTGTTGTTTTAGAAGGTCACTGGAGAGTTTTAAGCAAGAACATGAAGTCATCAGTTTTGTGATTTCAAATAAACCATCTGGGAGCTGGGGACAAAGCTCAGCCCTTGCCTAGCATGTGTAAGGCCCTGGGTTTTATCCCCAGCAATGGGAAAAAAAAAAAAAAAATCCCTCTGGCTACTGTCTGGAAAATAGATTGGAGGATAATAGGAATGGAGGCAGGGAAGAACTGAAAGTCACTTACTTGCTGCGTGACTATGGACAAATCACTTCATGTCATGGGCCTCACCTTTCTCATCCTGGTAGCAGAACTAATCCCTAACAAGTGGGATGTGTGATATACACCAAGTGCACCATAGCCGTGCAGTAGTTAAAAATTGTTGTTATTTCTATTCCTTTTCTACCTTGACCAGAGCTAAGACCCTCTTCTATCTCCCATAGTTCTCTCTTCTGGATTCTATTATCCTTGAACCCAATTCCCTAAATAGTTGAAAAGTCCTGAATGTTTATGAACAATAAAGAATAAGCTGGTACCTTGACCTTAATACCTTTCTTTCTTTCTTTCTTGCTTGCTTTTTTTTTTTTTTTTTTTGGGTTCTGGGGTTTGAACCCAGGGGCACTCTACCACTGAGTCACATCCCAGCCCTATTTTGTATTTTATTTAGAGACAGGGTCTCACTGAGTTGCTTAGGGCCTCGCTAAGGTGCTGAGGCTGGCTTTGAACTCTCGATCCTCCTGCCTCAGCCTCCCAAGTGCTGGGATTACAGGCGTGCACCACTGTGCCCGGCCTTAATACCTTTCTATATTCACATTTTTAAAGTTTATGCATCCAAAAATTATTTTTTAGACTTTTTTTTTTTTGGAGGGGCAGAGTCTCACTATGTCTTCCAAGTTGTGGGCTCAAGTGATCCTCCCCACTTGGCCTCCTGAATAGCTGGGACTCCAAGTATGTGCTACAGTTCCAAGGACTAGGAATATAACCTCTTTAAAAATTTGTGTTATCATATTAAAAATTGACTTATATTTTCCTATTTAAGATACTATCATGGGCACAGCGCCTTATGCCTGAAATCCCAGCAGCTCAGGAGGCTGAGACAGGAGGATCAAAAGTTTGAGGCCAGCCTCAGCAACTTAGCTAGGGCCTAAGCAACCTAGCAAGACCCTGCCTCAAAATAAGAAACGATCTGGGGACGTGGTTGTCAGTGGTTGAACTCCCCTGTGTTCAATCCCTGCTACCAAAAAAAAAAAAAAAAAAAAAAAAAAGTACTATCATGGTTCATTGATCATTGAACCATGAATTAACATGAAAAAAATTAAAAACATTAACATGATAAAAAAATCCAAGTTTCTTGACTTAGTGTTTAAGGCCCTCCATGATCCATACTCTTGTCTGTTATATAAATTAAAAAAATCACAAATATCAACAAAATGCTGATATAGGCAAGATCTTTTTAGAATTTATTTATAGGGATTACTTTTGGGAAAAGATACACATGGGCATAAGATGTGATGAAAGAATTTTTTGTTTTGTTTGAAAATTTTACCGGTTACGTGTATTTCTTTTTAAACATCAATACATATGGGGGTTGGGGGCGTAGTTCAGTGGTCACTGAACTACAGTAGCACATGTGAGTCACAGGGTCCAATCCTCAGCACTACATAAAAATAAATACATAAATAGAGGTATTGTGCCCATCTACAACTAAATTTTTTTTAAAAAAATCAATACATATATATTTTGAAATAAGAAGGGAAACTTACAGGGAAATAGGAATGGAGAAGGGTACTTTTACTTTTCCTTATTATTATTTTTTTTACATTAGCCATGTAATTTGTTTTAAAATTTTATTTTTGAAAAAATGTTTGTCTTCTGAGAGTCTGACTCAGTTGATCATGCTTGCTTCTAGCCACCAATGCCAGTATCATGGTCTGTAAATAAAATTAGAGTTCTTTCAACAAACAGATGTTAACCACTCACTGCAGGCACAGAACTCTCCTTGGACCTTAAAAGTGTCAAAAGAATCTGGGCACATTGGCACACACCTATAACCCCAGCAATTTGGGAGGCTGAGACAGGAAGATCACAAATTGGAGGCCAGCCTTTTCAATTTAACAAGACCCAAAGCAATTTACCAAAACCCTATCTCAAAAAATAAAAAGTACCGGGAGTGTAACTCAGTGATAGAGTACCCCTGAGTTCAATCCCCAATATCCCCCAAAAGTGTCAAAAGAAGTGCAGGAAAGAGTTTTGAACATATATTTTATTGATACTGACAATACCATGCACTTTGTATATATTCCCACAATGAAGTGCCACGACTTTATGAGACAGACCTCATCTCCCCACTGTACAGATGAGGAAACTGAAGCTGTTTAAGGTCATAAAATTAATTAGGGGGAAAATAAGAGTCTTTATAATTCAAAAGACTCCTTTTCATTGCTCCTTATGGCATCAGGAGCTATTTCCACACTCAAAACCCAACCTTACAAGCTAATTTTAGTTGACATTTCTAGGTACTTGTCCTTCAAACTGTTTTCTCGAGTAAGAGATAAGAGCTCAGGAGATGAAGTTGATAGGATCCTATCACAACTGGATCTATTTAAGACTAATCTATCAGTGCACCATTGTTATTCATTTGTTCAGCAAAAACATTTACTGAAAAAAAAAACAAGAAAAAAAAGGAAAATAAAAAAAATTACTGAGTACTTATTATGTGCAGTGTGTAAATGCTGCAGCAATACTATCCCTAATTTTACTGATATATAAGACACTGGGAAAAGGTTAGTTTAGAATCAGAAGAAACAAGTCTCTTAGGAGAAACATGATGAGTTTAATTTTGACTACTTCAAATCTGTGGGACCAAAAGGAGCTGCCTAGAGGACAGCTAGTCTAGTAGACATCTAATTTTTAGATGTTTAGACACCATTCCCTATTCAATTTTCTTTTAGGGAAAACCCTCTCTGTTTCCTCAGCCAACTCCCTCATCCTTGACCAGAGTTAAGTATATGACTCAGGGTCTTGCCAATCAGAACAGGCATCTCTATATCAGGCCAATAAGACTCAAACTTTGTTTTTTTGTTTTTTTGTTTGTTTTTTCTGTTGTTGTTGTTTGTTTGAGACAGGTTATCACAAAAGTGCTGGGATTACAGGTGTGCACCACCGTGCCTGGTCAAACTTTGTTATTCTGCTAGAATTATTGGGAAACAGAAAAGCCCTCTTTTTGCATAGGTTGCTAGATTGGTAGAATGTAAGCCTGTAGCTGCTGGGGGCATCTTGCCCCCAACATCATGGGAGGCTTCCTGACTATACCCACAAAAACAAAGGCAGAGCAGAAGATGAAAAGTTAATTTCTTTCTCATTTTCGCAGCAGGGTCTTGCTATGTTGTCCTGGTTGGCCTGGAATGCCTGAGTCCTAGTGATTCTCTCACTTCAGCTTCCTGAGTAGTTGGGACTACAGGTGTGTGCCTAAATTAATTAATTCTGTATTTTGTTTTTGTTTCTATTTTTATGGTACTGGGGATTGAACCCAGGGGCACTCTACAACTGAGCTATATCCTCAGCCCTTTTTTTTTTGGAACTGGGGATTGAACTCAGGGGCACTTGGCCACTGAGCCACATCCCCAGCCCTATTTTGTATTTTATTTAGAGACAGGGTCTCACTGAGTTGCTTAGTACCTTGCCCTTGCTGAGGCTGGCTTTGAACTCTCGATCCTCCTGCCTCAGCCTCCGGAGTCGCTGGGATTACAGGCGTGCACTACTGTGCCCAGCATCCCCAGTCCTTTTTATTGTTTATTTTGAGTCAGGGTCTTGATAAGTTGCCAAGGTTGGCCTTGAACTTGCAATCCTTTTGCCTCAGGCTGTTAAATCACTGGGATTACAAGCATTGCTACTATGTCAAGCCTAATTAATTCCTATTTAGGACGCTTTGATCCATCTATGTGTAAAGCCCCGTGCTCCTGGACTTTCTAGTTATGCTAGCCCATAAAATTCTTTTTTTAAAAGATGTAACTGTTTTAACTGAGTTTAAAACAAAAGAACCTTGAAAGGAGGGAATTATGTGAGTCCATTGTCCAGGAGACAGATCTCAGCTAGAGATTGAGGTCATCTTTGGTTTGCTTACTTCCATAAGGGGAGAATCACTAAAGATTTTTGAACCAGGGTTACATGACCAGAAGTGCAGGATGGTAGGTGGATTGGGATAAGGGCAGAGGCAGGAAAAGTAGCTACAAATCTGAGTAATTAGGTATGAGAGGTTCATAGTTTAGTCCAGTGGCGATGACAGGATGGTGATATAGAATTTGGAAAATACTTAGGACAAGGAGAGCACTTGATCAGCTTTTGGAAGTGAGAGGAAAAGAGGGAGTCCAGGGTGAAACGTGGAGAATGGCTAAATGGCAGTGTTAATTGAGAATGACATTGGAGGAAGATCAGGTGTATGGGGAAGAGATGATGAGTTCAGCATAGAATAAGTTCAAGGTGAGGCACTTGCAAGATATTTAGAGGCAGATGCCTGGGAGAGGGAGGCACACATGGGCTTGGAGCACAGAAAAAAGAAAGGAAAATATTTCCAACCTTGGAAGGGTCATTGACTAGCTTTGTTTTCCAGAAGGACTGCTGTGGGATGCCTGCCACTTGGTTTTGGAGAGTGGCAGGGAAGTCAGGCACAACCAAGGTCCTAGCTATGAAGATGGGGCAGTGCCACTAGGTGGCATCACTAGGTTGAGAAAATAGGAGGCCATGTTGGCCAGCACGCTGGTCTAGCTAGAAGGAAGAAGCCTTGGAACTTGGAAGCAGGGCTAGGTGACATAGAACTGAAACACTTATACCAATATGATGGCAACATCCTTGGAATCTACATGACATGTCCCTGGGAACCTTGGTGTACAACCTCGTCATAAGGTTTAAGTTCCCAGAAGCTCAGATGACCAGGGTGAGGACAGAGCCTGTATTGACACTCCAGGATATTCCCTGAGGTTTTGGAACTTCCTTCCCTGCCATTCTTTCATCCAGAAATCTTTTGTTAATTTATTAATTCAATAATTATTTATTGAGTGCCCAACTCTGTACTGGATGCTGGAGTGATTAAAACAATCGTGATCCCTGCCTACTCTTAGACATGGGATAATCATCATTGCAGAAACAAATAACCTAAGGCTTTTAAAATGCCAAGATATTTGTGGGAGCAGGAGGAGAAAACCAATTAAGGTGGTCCAATCTTTGGGTTAGGAGAGACTGTCATCCTTTGTTGAGCTGGAAGAGGAATCTAAGGGCCCAGCGCAGGGGAGATATGCCTATTGTAACACAGTGATTTGGGGCAATGCTAGGACCAGAGGCATCACTCCCAACTTCTAAATGAAAGACCTGGCTTCAGGCTGGTACCCACCAAGCCACAACTTCCCACTCCTCTCCCTACTACCTCCTGATTCCAAAGCTACTTCCTCTGGGAAAGAAGTTTCAATCTATAGTCCTGACATTTGATGCCCCAAATCCTTCACACCCCACCCTCACCATCCCCTCACCCCCATCACAGGTAGAGTACAGTCTAGTGAGGTTGGTAGGGCTGTTGGTCAGGGCCAGCTGACCAGAAAGCTGTGGAGGGGGTGAGAATTGGGGACTGTCTGACTGGGAGCAGCTATGGAAAGGCCAGACCTGGGAGGGACTGGGCCAGAGAAGCAGCATCTGCCAGGCAGTTAAGGGATAAGCCTCAAGTGCAGGCACTGGGAGGAAGAGAGGCAGAAGGATGCTCTAATGCCAGGAAGTGACGTTAAGGGAAAGAGGGCTGGGGGATGGAGGATGAGAAATGGAGTGGTGAATAGAGCTGGGCCACATGGATAGGACAGAGACCAGTAGGAAAGGAATGCTAGAGAGCTCTTGGTCCCCAGTTTTCTTTAAAGCAGGGTCTTGTCCCTCCCTGCACCCAGTCCTTGCAGTTTCTGCAGAGGGTTCAGGACACAGTAAGATTCTGGAGATTACTTCCTAGGAGCTGGGTACCTTACTAACATCCCAGACAAATCTATGGCTCTAGGAGGATGGAGTAATCCACAGGATGGAAAAGGAACTCTAGTCCCCAAGGACTTTGAGAGGTCATGCAGTCCATCCCCCTGTCTCCCAATACCCAGCACTCCAGACAGAAGGGAAGCATATTCTCTTTACCCTTCCCTGGTCATGAAAAGATTCTCAGCTTCTCCCCAGACTCTCTGCTTTCTATAATCCCTGGTCATGGGGAAGTTCTTAAAACCTAGATTCTATCCCTCCTGCTGCAGTCTCTGACTTGTTTTCTTCTCTCCTGTCCTCTGTGGCTAGAGAAAAGCCTTTTACTGGGTGATCACAGCTGTTCTTTAGGATCTCCCCTCCAACATTCCTTCCGTGTTGGTTGGTTCTTCCCAAGAGGTAATCCCAATCCCTCCTACTGCAGTCCCTGGCATCAGCTCCCTTGTCGCATCCTATGCCTCCAAGACAGAAATGCACCCCCTTCCTCACTAGATAATTAACAGGGAGAGAGGAGAGATCCAGGAGGATGGGGGTCCAGGGAATGAACTAAGGATATGGAGGCTGGAGGTGGATGTCCAACACAGATGAAGGAGGACTGGGGACTTCCCAAGGGTGGACAGGGACGGGGCAAATGGGCCTCACCGGTATCGGGGTCTCCCAGGAAGGCATCCTCGTCCTTGCGGCCCCTCAGCGGAGCCGCGGGCGCCGGCTCATCCTCCGGCAGCCGCGGGAAGCTGGTGATGCTCATGTAGTCCACTGGCGAGTAGGCGCCCAGGGCGCTCTCCTGGCTGGCCTCGCTCTCTGCCGCCATCCTCACTTGCACCCCCCAGCAGCGCAGCGCCTGCCGGAAGTGGCTGCAGAGGGGGTTGGGGGGAGTGCGAGGGCGGAGGGCGGGGCTTGAGACCTGGACAGCCGGGAGGGGGCGCCCCCTCCCTTGGCAGTGTCCGGGTCTGACTCGCCCCCGCCTGCTTAGAGCTGTCATCCTGCAGTGGCACGCAGGTGCAGGTGGATGAAGAGCCGCGAGGGCGGTGGAGCACTGGGGGAGAGCGCTGGAATCGCGACCACAGTGGGCCCAGGCACTTCAGGCAACTCCAAATTCAAACCCCTTTCTCCTTACCATCTGAATCCAGTTAGTATCCTCCTCAGACCCAGACTCTTTCCAGGGACCACAGATCCTTTCACTGACCGCAAACCCTTCTTTGACCCCAGATTCTGTTTCTGGTCTCAAACTCTTTGGACCCCCAAACTCTCCTTGAACTCCAAGATTCTTCTCCTCCCACCCTCTTCAACTTCCAGTTTTCTTCACCCCATCCCCAGACACCTTTAAGACCCCAGGCCCTAATTCATCCCCGGACCACTTTTTCACCTACAGACGCTCCTTGGATAAAGGGCGTCAGAATCTCAAGTCCTGCACACTGACACTTGTCAGATTCTTTTTCCCAACCACGACCCTTCTGGATCCCCTGAGGGATCAGCATAAGAGATTGATCCTCAAACGTTAGTATGTATTAGGATCTTTGAAAGCAACCCTAGATTCTACTCAATAGATCATGATTCATTCAGTAGGTTGGAATGAGGTCTTTGGAACCTGACTATCTACCATCATTTAAAGAGTTTTTGATGTGGTTCTGGAAAGAACACTTTTGAGAAATAATGGTGGCTTGGTAGGGCTAGTGGGATGAAGAAGATAAAAGGGAGAGAATGGGTTTCTGTAGTCTAGGTTCTATTCATGGCACTACTCTCACAAACTTTGGGATCTTGGGTAAGACAATCTCCTTGAGTATCAGTTTCTTTATCTGTAAAATGGAAAGGATAATAATATCGCTCTTAGATGGTTTTCATGAGGAATAAATAAGGAATGGAAGGTGCTTCTTTTGTGTAGGATTTGGCACCTACTCAATAAATACCATTATCATTATCATCATCATCATTACCTTCATCTTGTGGATTCTCACCCCCCACCCCAAACCCTTTCATCCTCTCCTTACTGTCAGGAATTCCAACCAGACAACAACTTGCACTACTTCACCATCTTTAAGGATGGGGGAGGTTTCCTCCCTTGTGTGCAGCAGAGGCAAGGGGCCAATTAAACCCCTGAACACACTTCCCCTCCTTCTCCAACCCCAGACTTCAGGCCCAGACAACTTGAACAGATTTACATTTACTGTGGACGCAGCAGCTGCAGTGCCACTATAGACAGGAGGGGGCAGCAGTGGGTGGAGCTGGTGTGGGTTTGGGAGAAAGGATTGGGAGAGGGTAGGAGAGAGAGGGACAACGGTTTAGAGTTGGTTTGTGTATGTGAGGCTCTTATCTTCTGAATGAGGTCAGTAGAACCTATTACACTGCAGTGAGGACTGATCCTCTCAGTGAGAACTAAATAATACCTGTGCCCCAGTGATGTTCACTCCTTCAGCATAGTTGGAGGCCCTTCAGTGAGGTTTGAATCCTTTCACCGAGGTCCAAATCTCCTTAGTGAAATCTGCCACCTCTGTATGTCCTAGGGGGAAATCTGTGTCCCTTCAGTGGGGTCAGTGCCCTTCAATGCCCTTCATATCCTATTAGAAGGGCCCAGAGCCCTTCTTTGGGATCTAAGACACTCCTGCTGATCTGTGCTCCTTCAGTGGAGTCTATGTACATTATGCAAAGCATGTGTCCCTCCAATGGGATTGATGCCTCCTCGGTGAAGTATCTGTCCCTTCATTAGGGTTTATGTCTTCTCTACAAGTTCTGTATGCTTTCACTGGGTCCTGAAATCCTCCCCTCAAGATTCGGTAGGCTCTGGATCATATATGTGACCATTCCACATTCCAGCTTAGTGTATTCTGGACTCATGGTCAGCTGGACAAAGAACAGAGGAGGAGGGGTGAGGGAGGGCTAGATGGGGTCACAAGTTCTGTGTAGGCACCAGGAGGCAGGGACAGCCTGCTTTAGACCTTGGAACCATTCTTGGAGTTAAATATTTAAGTATCTTTCTTGCATTGACACCAGTCTCTGAACCGACAGGTGGGGAGGGCCTTTCTTGGTGGTGAGCTCAGGTAGGAATTGAAGGGTCCTGCCTGGCTTCCTCTTTCTGGGTGAAGAGAATAGAGGGAAGCCAGAGGTAACTGAGCTCAAGTTGTGGCAAGTAGGTGTCCCTCGGTGAAATAAAGAAATTGGGAAGCAAAGGACAGGTGAATTATTTCTCCTATTTGCATAGACTGGCACTTTATAAGCCTTAGCTTCAACCAGAGGGAATAAAAACAGACTTGAATCAGAGACCACAGGCATGGCCCTAATTTGGATGCTTTTTGCCACGACCTTGTGAAAGCTACTTCCCTTTCCTGAGTTTACAATTTGTGCAATGAGCAGGTGGGTTTTTTAGCAAAGATCAAAGGCTCCTCCTTCTCTTCTTTACTTATAAGTCTTGTATTTTTGTTTAATGAGTCTCGTACTGGGTAGAGATTTATGGAGGCAAGGAAAGTGATAATATGTCCCCAGAGGTAGGAGAAAATCAGAGCCGACCCCTTGGTTAGCAGATAGGTGCGGGGTGGGGGTCGTGTCCTGAGGGCCATGACATCAAGGTCACGGAGTTTTTCTGGAGGACGGAGTGGTATTATTTCTGAGAATGGGGAACTTGGGAGAAAGTGTGCCACTTAGAAGGGACTGTACTCCACCTGGCTTTGCAACTCGGTGGAGCGATAATCAGGATTGTGCAATCAGACTACAGGGCGACTCCATGACGGACTTGACCCAACTCCTCTCATTAGCCTGGCCCTTTCCCGCTGGAGCCCTGCCTTAACCCAACCCCTCAGCTGTCACTCCGAGACCCCAACTTGATCACTCCACAGCCCTGCCTTCTCTCCTGTCATATCCCGCCCCGCTACTCAGGATCACTCCATGGGCCCACCTCCTCTCCTGTCACGCCTGGCCCCGCCCCTCCCCTGTCATTCCATGGTTCCACCCTCTCTCCTGTCCCGCCCAGTCCCGCCCCTTCGCTTTCACTTTATATTCCCACCTCTTCCGGCAAGACGGCTACGCCCCTATCCTTCGATTTTTCCGTAGCTCTGTCTTTGCTAATCTGGCCCCGCCCACAGTTCAGGCCCCGCCCATTGCCGACGGTCTAAGCCCCGCCCCCGACCACAGACCACGCCCATCGCCTAAGGCTCCGCCTCTAGGATCGGCCTGTTTTCCCCGCCCGGCCACCCGCGGCGACCGCAAAGGCAACCCGGGTGCTCGGAACTTGACGTGATGGGGCTTCCCGAAGAGCGGGGTCGGAACGGCAGTGGCAGCGGGGGCCGGGAGGAAGCTGGAGCCGGGGGCCGGGCACTGAGTTGGTCTCCGCCACCCGAGGTCAGCCGTTCGGCGCACGTCCCCTCGCTGCAGCGCTACCGCGAGCTGCACCGGCGCTCTGTGGAGGAGCCGCGGGGTGAGGCTGGGCCCGGGCGAGCCTGGGGGGCGCCAGTGAGGAGAGGAGCAGGGGCTCCCCGACGGGGTTGGGGGCTCTGTGAGGAGGTGGAGGTTCACTGACAGAAGAAGTGCGGTTCTGTGAGGAGGTGGAAAGGGGATTCCGGGAGGAGATGGGAGTCTGTGAGGAGCATGGGGGGTTCTGCGAGCTGAGGGTTCCCTGGAAGTTGGGGAGTTCCTTGGGACTTGGCAGTTTTGTGAGGAGATGGGGGTTCCGTGACGGAAGAGTGGAGGTTCCTTGGGGAGATTGGAAGAGGGGAGGTTTCCATGAGGAGAGCGCAAGTTCCAGGAGGTGAGCAGAGGGGCTCCAAGGGATAAGGTGACGTCTTGAGGGGAGTAGGGCCACCAAAAGAGTTTTTTGCCTCCCTTTCACACCAACTCAGCCATTGACGCCTGAGAGTTTTTAACTTGTGAATTTGTCTCAATTGTTCAGGGACAGTAACGGGTCTGGTTCCCATCTTGAGAGTTCCAGATTTTTTTTTTTTTTTTTAATCAGCAATCCCCATAAATTACCCAATATAAGTCAGAGTAAGTCACTACAATGTCAGTTTCTTTGAAAATTTGGGCCGGGATTGTACTAACTCAGATTCTGACAGTTGGTTCCATGTCTTTAAAAATGTTCCCGGAAAATTCCCTGATTTTGCCTTTAGACTGGGCAGGGAGCAAAACTGCACCCCAGTTGGGAGGCAACATACTGTTTGGTAGTGAGACAAGCACCCTCCACAAATCACACCCAGAAGAATCTAAACTTAGACCCTAGCTCTGCCACTCATTTACTGTGGGGTCTTAAGCAGATTTTTAAACCTTCTGAAATTCCTTTTCTTCATCTATAAGATAGGAATAATAATGTCTACCTCATCAGTTTGTATGAAGGCTAAAGTGGGTAATAAGTGTGCCTTATAGAATGCCTGGTGCACTGTAAACAATCAATAAATTGTGATTAGTTTGATAAAAATAACAACACGGATAACTGTAGTTACTGAGTAATGCAAGATAAGATTAAATCAAGTGTGAAGTGGTTGATTGCTGCAGGTTATCCAAGTTTGAGTCCTCAGACCTCTTTTCACTTCTCTTTCCTCCTTATATTTTCTCCCATCATAAGTTCATCTGCTTCTCAGGGGTGAGCTGTTACTAACCACAGTAATTCCTACTCTATATATCTAGCCTTATACCCAGCATTTCACTTATGTTTTGGTCCCAAATTTCATAGGATTGTGGACTATTTGTATTTGCACACTGTAGTGTTATACCATGTGCAACGTGAGTATGAATGGAATTTAGCAATTATCCCTCCCAAACCTGTTCTCCCTAATTTTCTTATTCCTGACAGTGTCAAATGGCATTTTCCCAAATTGTCAATGTCTTCCATCAGCCTCTCCTCTAATAAGATCTATCTATATATCTTACCTGTTTACAGATTGCTTACTGCTTACCAAGCACAATTCCAGTTTGATTTGATGTGGGGATTATAATGTTCCACATTTTAAGGACAAGGAAACTGAATCTTAGGTTAATTTACTTGCTCAAGGTCATAAAGCTAGTTAGTGGTGGAATTGGGATTTGAGCCAACAGTATTAACTGCAGCACTTATCCTCCTCACAATGATTCTGTTCCTCTTTCTTTACCCCACAGTAGACTTTTCACCAAATTCTGTCAAATAATTCTTCAAAATGCCTCTTGGATTTACCTTTCTTCCATTCCCACAGACATTTTGTTGTTGTTTTGTGGCGCTGGAGATGAAAGCCAGAGCCTTGCGCATGCTTAGGCAGGTGCTCTACCACTGAGATACATCATGACTACCCCCATGGAAATTTTAAATCAAGAAGCAGCCTCCTAATTTGTCCTTTCTTCCTGAGTCTTACTACCTTCCCTTCCATCTCTCCAGTAGATTTATATGAACACCATTAGGTTGATATTTTGGAAACACTGCTTTCAAATGTTATTGCCCGACCAGGTGCAGTGGTTCATGTTTATAATCCCAGTGGCTCTGGAGGCTGAGGCAGGAGGATCATGAATTCAAAGTCAGCCTCAGCAAAAAGTGAGGCGCTAAGCAACTCAGTGAGACCCTGTCTCTAAATAAAATACAAAATAGGGCTGGGGATGTGGTTCAGTGGTTGAGTCCTGAGTTCAATCCCTGCTACCTCCCCCGCAAAAAAATGTTATTGCCAAAACTGTCAATAGTTTCCTATTTCCTTCAGTTTCAAATCCTGCTTTTCTTTCAAGTCCTCTGGATAATCTAGCCTCACCCCACCTCTTCATTCTTATCTCCTGCTACTCCCTACCCCACCCCTCATTCATAGGTCCTTCTTTACATCCTGTATACATAAAGGTCCCTTCCAATTTCCTTGCCTTACCTATTTCCTTCTGTTCCTTTTTACTTATTCAAACTCTGCCAGTTCCACAGAGCTTTTCCTGATCATCCCAGTCCGTGTTCCTCGTTTTCCTCTTCTGAACATGCCAAAGGAACATTCAGATTGATATACACAAACACACACACAACACCACAACATCTGGGGGAAAAAACCCTAAGTGAACATAAAACTCAGTTTTCTTCATTCCTTGTTGATGGAAATAAGTGTGATTCATAAATAGTTTTATATAATGTGTCTACTATTAACACTTAATTTTTTAAATATGTATACTCTTATGATTAGCTATGTTGTCCTTGGAGAGAGTTTCTTATGCTTCCTGAACTTTAACTTTCTTATCTATAAAAGTAGGATAATACATACTTCATCAGACAATAATATCAACTCACTAAATGCTGGTTCTCATTTGTTTTCTCTTTAATTGCCATTCAGAGTTCTATTATATTACTACTTATTTTACTTGTGTTCTTCAGTTAGTAGTTGTTGGACTTGAGTTCTTTCCAGTTTCACTATTACAAATAGTGTTGCTATAAACATCTCTTAAGTAATCATTTTTTCCCCTTTAGGAATATTTTCTTGGAGTGTATTCCCCAAAGTTGAGTTAACAGATGAAAGGGTCAAAAAACATTTTATGGCTCTTGTCAGGCATTACCCTGTTATCTAATAAGATTGTATCGATATCTTATAAATGCTCTTATTGTATAAGAGTATCTGTTTTCCCAGGGCCACCCAAACATTGGGTTTAATTTTTTTTTAATTTTGCTAGTTTGATGAGTATATAGTGGCGTCATGGGGTTGTTTAACTTGAATTTCTTTGATAGATTGAAAGGTTATATATCATGTGATTTTGTTTTCAGTTATATTGTTTTCTATATTCAGAACTACTTCATTTGTTAATCTTATCTCTCCAAATAGTTTGTAGAAAGTTTTTGATTGTTTTCAAGGTGGGGTCTTGTTATTTTGCCTAGGTTGATCTTGAACTTGTGGGCTCAAGAAATACTATGGCATCAGCCTCCCAAATAACTGGGACTGCAGTCATGCACCATCATGCCTGACCTAGACTATATAAATTCTAAATCATGTAACCCTGAACAAATCACGTAGCTTTTATAATTTTGTTCCTTATGAAATGAAATGAGGGCACCAATAAAAAAAATATGGAAAAAATAAAAGAAATTTTAAAAAATAAATGAAATGAGGGGGTGATAAATGCTAAGATTCCTTCCATTATTATGGTTCTAAGTGTGTCTTTCCCCTCTAACTCCTGAAACAATTCTCATAATATCCTAAATTCTCTGTGTTCACTCATTTTACCTATTGAGTGTATTTTTTTTTTCAGAGTAGTAAGGCAGAATATTTTAAGAATATAAATCTGACCATGTCACTCTTTTGCTTAAAACCATTAAATGTTTTCCCATTGCTCTTGGGATCAATTCCAGTTTTCTTACAGAAGAATTGCATGATCTGCCCAGTTATACATCAACTTCAGCAAAAATTCTTGCTATTCTTTCCTTCATTCTCTGTGTTTCAACCTCAAGGAATTTCTCTTAACATAAACCCTTGATTTCCTCCCATCCCATAGTAGTACTCTTATTTGGTGAGGGAGTAGAGAAAAACTATTTATCTTTTAAACTTTAGCAAAAATCTTCCTCAATTAGGTTCAAATGTTGACTTAGTAAATTGTGTAACCCTGGACAAGTTATATAACCTGAGTCTTGATTTTCAAATTTATAAAATGAGAATGAAAATAATGCTTACCTCTTAGAGTTGTGGTAAGAACTAAATGAGATAATACATGTAAGGATCTTAATGTAACTTCTGGCATATAGTAATACTTGTGCAAGTAGTAGTAGAAAGAGATGCTCAATAAATAATTGTTAAGAGTAAATGAACAAATTAAAAGAAGAAAGAGCCAGGCATGGTGGTGCATGCCTATAATGCCAGTGGCTTGGGAGGCTGAGGCAGGAGGATTAAGAGTTCAAAGCCAGCCTCAGCAACTTAGTGAGCCCCTAAGCAACTCAGTGAGGCCCTGTCTCTAAATAAAATATTAAAAAGGGCTGGGGATGTGGTATCAGTTCAATCCCTGGTACAAAAAAAAAAAAAAAAAAAGAAGAAGAAAGATGATCATGGAAGGTCTGTGGGTAAAGAATTGCTTCCTGGGCTGGGGATATAGCTCAGTTGGTAGAGTGCCTACCTCGCAAGCACAAGGCCCTGGGTTCAATCCCCAGCACTGTTTAAAAAAAAAATTTCTTCCTTTCACTAATTATGTTATTGAAACATTTATTAACTGCCTACTATGTACTAGACATGGCATTAGGTAATGCTTGGTTATGACTTGAATAGATGGTGAAAAATGGATAAACAGTTTAGAGGACAGAGGAATAATTCTGAATCAAGATTCAGCCATGAGACTAGAAGGTAGGTTTAGAGACTTGGTAGATGATAACAAACTCAGTAAAGGAGGGATTCAGGTGGTGGGTCTTAAGGCAGGGAAATTGTAACTTGGTCCTGTGCATAGACTGATAAGCCATCTGAAGATAAATATGTCTGAAAAGCTTAGTGATGCCTGGGCTTCTCTTTTTGTTGCAGAGTTTTGGGGGGAGATTGCCAAGGAATTTTACTGGAAGATTCCGTGCTCTGGCCCATTTCTCCAGTACAACTTTGATGTGACTAAAGGGAAAATCTTCATTGAGTGGATGAAAGGAGCAACTACCAACATCTGCTACAATGTGCTGGATCGAAATGTTCATGAGAAAAAACTTGGAGATAAAGTTGCTTTTTACTGGTAAAAATATTTATCTTATAGTCTGTGACAGATAAAAAGTTACCCTTTACTGGGCATGGTAGTGCACACACACCTGTAATCCCAGTGACTCAAGAGGCTGAGGCAGGAGGATTACAAATTCAAAACCAGCCTCAGCAATTTAGCAAGGCCCTAAGCAATTAAGTTGGACCCCGCCAAAAAAAAAAAAAAAAAAAAAAAAAAAAAGGAACTGGGGATGTAGTTCAATGGTTAAGTGCCCCTGGATTAAAGCCCCAGTACCAAATCAGTGTTTAAAAAAACCAACCAACCAACCAACCAACCAAACAAAAAACACCCCCTCATGTTTATTTAGTATTTCATAGTTCACAAAGTTCTTTATAATCCATTAACTCAATTGATGCTTACAACAATCCAGTAAAGTACCAATGTATATAAAAAATACTTCAAGGAAATTGAATTACTTCATTCAAATTATATAACTAGTAAGTGACAGAGTTGACATTCAGAGCCAAGTGTCATGACTTCCAGTGTAGTGTTCTTGACTTTTGGTTGGAGAAGGAAGACAATGGGTAAATGGAAGAGAACAGGCCTAAGTAACGTGTTATTTATTTATTTTTTTTGCTTTGGGAGGAAAGCGGGGGTGCTGGGGTTTTCATCACCACCATCACTGTTATAATTACCTTTTACTGAGTTACGTGCCAGACACTACACTTAAGTGCTTAACAAATATTCTCTCATTTGATGCTCATGACAATTAAGAAAACATTGTTTTTCTCATTTTACATATGGGAAAACAAATTCTGAGAAGTTCAGTGACTTATCTGAAGTTAACACCTAGCAAGAAACAGAGCTATGATTCAAACCCAGGTGGTATAATTGCAGAGTTTAAATAGTTTTTCAGTTATTTTACTTTTGCGCGCGCACGGTGTGCCAGGGATTGAACTCAGGGCCTTGTGCTTACGAGGAAAGCACTCTACCAACTGAGCTATATCCCAGCCCCTATTTTACTTTTTTATTTCTATGAGGTGGTAAGGATCAAACCCAGTGTCTCACACATGCTAGGCAAGTGCTCTGCCACTGAGCTACAGCCCCAGTCCCAGAGCTTCAATTCTTAACCATGACACTAAGTCAGCTTTGCAAACTGGGATTCTTAGATCCATTTTACAAGTGTAGAAATGAAGTATAGAGGAGTTACATAGTGAGTAAGGTCATAGAGTAAGTGATACAGCCAAGATTCAAATCCAAATCTGTCTGACTCCTTGTTTGTACCACTAGGCCTGCAGCCTCTCCAATGGGAACTTCCTAAGACTTCTCACCCTAGCAACTTAGCTCTCTAAGAAGTATTACTGTCCTGAACCCAAATAGGGCATTACAGTTCTAGTAATTGAGGTATTGCTGCTGCCAACACCTATGGACATTCTGAGAACTGATCTATTTTTTTTGACAGGAGAAAGTTGGATGCTTCATGGCAAAGAACTAAATTGGCCCTCACTCAAAATTTGCCCAGTTAGTGTGATATATTGAGAAGTACCCTAGCCTGAGAGAAGGAAATATAGGTTCTTATCCCTCTTCTGCCACTAACTTGCTATGTACCAACAGGCAAAGCATTTATATAATCGAGATGCTGTTTCCTCTTCCATAAAATGGGAATAAAAATTCCAATATTGTCTACCTTAATAGATTGTTATAAAAATCAAATGAGGTGATATTGAAAAGCATTTATTTATTTATTGAGTGGTCGGTTATCATACTACTATTGTTTAATTGGGGGTTATTTTGCCACCAAAGCTCACTATCTATTAATGTTTGTTGAGATTCACTTTAGCTCCTGCTCTAGGACTTATGATTGAGCTCCAGCTGATACTCAGGCCCACCTCTTAGGCACCTTAAGGACCAGAAAACATTCAAAGATCTACAAAGGAGATGCTTGTGTCTGAATTTGTTTCCTGGTTTGAAAGAACTGATGCAGGTTTGAAAGATGCCTATTGAAAAACAGAAAACACAGGCCAGATTTGTTCAATCACTAGAGATCGCTCCCAAATTCTGAGACACTTGTATTTCAGTGGTTTACTGGTTTACCAGTGGTTACCATGTTTACCTGAACAGGTTTTAAGAAGCCTGTCTTTTCCCATCTGTAAAATGAGGTGAGTAGATTAGATCAGTGTTTTCCAAAGAATGCTCCAGAAATCACTAATTACTTGAAATATTAGCAGGGACAATTTTTTTTCTTCTTTCTTTTTTGTGGTGTTGTAGATTGAATCCAGGGCTTCAGTGCATGCTAGGCAAGTGCTCTACCACTAAGACATACTCACAGCTCTAAATGTTATTGGTGCACATTTTGTTTGTGTAGCAGGGGTTTCTAAAATCATGAAACAAATGAGTTGGGGAAACACTACATAATAAATTGCATTTGTGTGGGATCCTCAATGTATGTTAACATAGTGAAGTCTCCAAGAAGTACCACAAGAGAGATACCTGATTAACTGGTTTAACATGGGATCTCCCAAATTTATTTGAACCCAGAATATTTTTTTGCAGCATGTTGTTAATTTGATGAGTATTCTTGTGGGAACACTGGATTAAATAATCTCTAAATTTATAGTGCAAAATTCTTTTATTCCATAACAGGACATCTCACTCCATTTTTACATTGATTATTCCTTCAATTGGAATTGTTAAAGATATTAGGTGCTCAGCCTTGTGATAGGTGTTATGGATACAGGGATAGAGGAGTGGGATATAAGTATCATATAGATAATTACTACTTCATTTTTATTGTTATTATTTGCAGGGATTAAACTCAGGGGTGCTCTACCACCTGTGACATCCTCAACCCTTTTATTATTTTATTTTTAAAATGATTTATTATTTCAGTAATAAATTTTAATGAATTATTTCATTATTTTAAAAAATAAAAGAAAAAATAATGAGGAAAAATGAGATGGAATCTCACTTAATTGCTAAGGCTATCTTCAAACCTTTAATCCTCTTGCTTCAGCCTCTCAAGTAGCTGGGATTATAGGTGTATACCATCATGCCCATACTTATGGCAATTATTATTCAATTCTTTCATCTTTATAATAAAGTAAGAGCAAACTACAAGTAAATCACCTTTGTTATAAGAAAGTAATGTTCAAATATGGCAAATAAGTTGTTATTTACCTTTATTTTCTCTATTTTTAAACAACATACTACTGTTTCTTCATCTTTGGGTGTGTGTTACTGAGGATTGAATGCAGGACCTTTGTGAGTGCTAGGCAAATGATCTACTAATGAGCTATATCCCAAACTTTTTCCTTATTCTCTCCCTTCTTTCCTTCCTTCTTTCCTTCCTTCCTTCCTTCCTTCCTTCCTTCCTTCCTTCCTTCCTCCTCCTCCTCCTCCTCCTCCTCCTCCTCCTCCTTCTTCTTCTTCTTCTTCTTCTTCTTTTCTCTCTCTCTCTCTCTCTCTCTCTCTCTCTCTCTCTCCCTCTCCCTCTCCCTCTCTCTCTTTCCTCTTTCTCTGTTTCTTTTCTTTTTCTTTATTTTTTTTTTGTACTGGGACTTGAACCCAGGGCACTTAACCACTGAGCCACATCCCCAGCACTTTTTATTTTTCATTTTGAGACAGAATCTCACCAAGTTGCTTAGGGTCTCATTAAGTTGCTGAGGGTAGCCTCAAACTTGTGATCCTGCCTCAGCCTCTGAGTTGCAGAGATTAAGGCATGTGCCACCATACCCGGCTATCAATACTTTCTTTAAAAAAGATAAAGAATGTGGGCATGATAGATGAGTTCTCATAAACCCCTCTAACTTCCTTCTCTCATCTTCTCACTATAATTATATTTTGTTAATTTAAAATCAGTTTATATGAGTAGTATATTATGGTTGCATTTCCTTTATGTACATTTTTGTTTTCTTTGGAGTTAATCATTTCCTTTGGAGTTAATCATTTTTTCTTATACTATTTACCTTTATCATATATTCCATATTTCCCAAATTATCATACAATTTATTCTATTAAATTCATCTTTTCCTTGAAAGTCCTTCCTCTTAGAGCCCACCTTCATTCTATTCGAATTTTTTGTACTGGTGCTGGGAATTCAACTCAGGGCCTGGTGCATGTGAGGCAAGCACTCTACCAACTGAGCTACATCCCCAGCCCCTTTTATTGATTTTTTTTTCCAGTACTGGATATTGAACCCAGGGGCACTATACCACTGAACTATACCTGCAGCCCATTCTACTTTTTAATTTTGAGACAGGGTCTTGCTAAATTTCCCAGGTTGGCCTCAAACTTTTGATCTTCCTGGTTTAACCTCTAAATTGGCTGGAATTACAGGCATGCACCACCATGCCCAACTTTTATTGATGCTTGAAAAAACGATATCTTCTCAGTTATTTGTTCTGGTTGTACTTCTTATAGAGCTTTCTTTTCTTATGGCTTACTTCTCAATTTTAACTGTGCCATTTCGATAACGGTAGTGACAATAGCAAACTACTGCTGTAGCTCATTCCTTGTTTTGGAACATGTCTTATATATGTTTTGAAATAGTCAAGAAAAGAAATGGTGCTCTTAGGAAAATACTTCAGTTAGCTAAAATAGAACCATAGCAAGTAAGAATTTGGTCTTTTACTTTTGGCTTGACACATTGTAAATGTTCATGAATAGTAGTATTTTTAGAATTTTAAAGCAACTGTTAGAATCCATGTAGGTTAATTCTCTTTATAGATTGGTAGATTAAGAGCCAGAGAGGCTAAGTGATTTGCCTGAGAGTCATATTCATGAAGACAGAACTGAGACTAATCTCCTCATATTCTCACTCCTAGTCAACTATTTCTCCATATGATACTACCTTATTCTAGTAGTCTAACACTTGGCTGTGACAGATGGAAAGAGAAATTAACCAGATTAGTTAATTTAAACTAACTTTAACTTTGCAAATTTACTTTAAAAGTATCAGATAAAGTTTGTTGTCGGGTTTAAATGTCCCAGCCCAAGTGCGTGCTGCTACCTGGTGTGTTTGAAGACTACCTCAGAAATTAGGGTAACTCATGAAGTATATAAGCTAGAGAAAGAGCAGTACTGAGTTTAGAGGATGGAGCATCATGTAGAATCTTAAAAGCCAATGTAGACTTTGGCTTTTATTCAGGGTGAATGGGAAACCATTATATAATCTTGAGCAAACTCAAGACAATGATTTGACATATATTTAGGATTTACCTTTTCTATGAAGATTGGATTGTAGAAGGGAAAAGCAGAAACACAGAGACCAACTAGAAGGTTATTTAAGAAATTGAGGAGAGAGGTAATGATTTAGACCATAGTAGTAGTTATGAAGGTGGTTAGAAATTATCAAAATCTGAATCTATTTTGAATCAAGATCCCATGGAATTTGCTGGCTTGGATTTGATGAAGAGGGAGCAAGAGGAGTCAACCTGGGTGCTGGAGTGCACGCCTGTTTTCCCAACAACTCAGAATGCTGAAACAGGATTGAAAGTTCAAAGCCAGCCTTAGCAACTCAGTGAGGCCCTAAGCAACTTAGAAGGATCCTGTCTCAAAATAAAAAATAAAAAGGGCTTGGGGTGGGGCTCAGTGGTTAAGTGCCCCTGGGTTCAATCCCAGTACCAAAAAAAAAGAAGGAGAAAAAAGAGGACTCAAGGTTGTTTTCAACAGTGGATGAGGTCTAGATATGGGAGATTTTGGAAATATATGAAAAGATTTTATGTAGGGGAATGATGTGATCACAGATGTGCTTAAGATTAATCCAAATACATATGGATGGAAGGGCGAAGCCAGAGAACTCAAATTTTGTTATTCAGGGTAGAGATGCCTGGACTGGATGCTGCTGGTGGGAATGGAATGGAAAGATAAAGATAAAATTTTGGAGTAATTTAGAGGAACCAAACCAGCACAGATAACTAGGTATGGATGGTGGGGATAAGCGGGGAGAAAGTTAGAGGGAAAAGTCAAGAATTTTCTTGGTGTATATAACATTTTGCCTCTTCTAAATGTCCATATTCATCTGATCCAAAGATTAAATTTGCCTTCTAAAACAAGACTGGTTCTAATTTCTCTTGTACTAGTTTTCCCATATTGTGGCAGGTAGAAGTATTAGTGGGGATTTATGTGTATGTGTATGTGTATGTGTATGTGTATGTTTATGTATGACAAAGTATTGGGATAGTCATTTGGGGGAGAGAGAGTGAAGGATGTTAGAGGTAGTTGAAGGAGAGGGAGCTACCTGGTTGAAAGGACACTGGGGGACAGTAAAGGATTTGGGGAATTAATTAAAGGGTTCATTGGAGATGACCATAGTGGAATATGCTCAGGAGACTGAGGCAAGAAGATTACAAGTTCAAGTCCAGCAACTTTGCAAAACCCTGTCTTAAAATAAAAATTAAAAAGGCTAGGGGTGTAGCTCAGTGGTAAAGTGCCCCCTGGGCTCAATTCCCAGTATGGCAAGAAAGAAAAAAAAAGATAGGGTTATGGGGAGAGGTTAGAAAGAGTGGTTGATGACTGGTATTCTGGTCATTTATACTAGCTGCTCCATCTCTAGGTTATTCCAGGAGAGGTCCCCAGACACCAAAACTGAACAAATTTTGTACAGGCCATCCTTCCATTGTTTGCTTTGGGTTGCTTATTGCTGTCATTATCTCTGTGCCACCTCAACCTTCACCCTCATAGGCTGTCTCTTCAAAGGCTCTTACTATATTTCTTTTAGTTGTAGATGGACACAATACCTTTATTTTGTTTATTTATTTATTTTTTTTATGTGGTACTGAGGATCAAACCCAGTGCCTCACACGTGCTAGGGAAGTTCTCTATCACTGAATTATAACCTCAACACACTATATTTCAATTCTTCTTTAGAACCTGTAACTTTTAAGCCAGATATGGTGGTGCATGCCTTTAATCCCAGCAGCTTGGGAGGCTGAGACAGGATTGCAAGTTTGAGGCCAGCCTTAGCAATTTGGTGAGGCCCTAAGCAACTTAGTGAGACCCTGTCTCAAAATAAAAAATAAAAAGGACTAGGGATGTAGCTCAGTGGTAAAGTGCCTTGGGTTAAAACCCCAGTACCAAACAAAACAAAACAAAAACTCTGGAACTTTCAAAAACTATGTAATTTTAGGACCGGAGATATAGCTCAGTTGGTAGAGTGCCTGCCTTGCAAGCACAAGGCCCTGGGTTCAATTCCCAGCACCATAAAAAGAAAAAAAAGGTAAGTAATTTTAGTAGTGACCTTAGGACAAAAATTCTGCTCTCAGGATCTTTGTATGTTCCTGAGTATGAATTCCAGATTGGATATTTGGAACTCCCCTGATTCTTGGTGGGAATTCCTGGGTAACTATGTGTATGTGAGAGGGTAGGGATGGTTGAGAATGTAAGACAAACCCATATATATATATATATATATATATATATATATATATATATATATATTTTTTTTTTTTTTTTTTTTTTTTTTAACCAGGGATTCTTCCCAGGGGTGCTTAACCACAGAGCCATATCCCTAGCCCTTTTATATTTTATTTAGAGATAGGATTTGCTAAGTTGCTTACAGCCTAAGTTGCTGAAGCTGGCTTTGAACTTGCAATCCTCTTGCCCCAGCCACTGGGATTATAGCTGTAGGCCACTGCACCCAGTGACAAACCCATATCCTGACAGGGAGATTTGTTAGGAGGACATGGAATGACAGAGCCCTAGAGTATATTGTCTTATCATTCAATAGCTCAGTTAATTATCTAGGTCCATGTCTGGAGTTTACTTCAGTAATGTCAAAAGGAAGAGACTTTTTACCCTCAATTTATCTTTACTGGTTTCACAACAGTGTATGTACTAATCATAATGTACTTGATAAAGAAAAACACTCATTTGAGGGAGAAAATGGCTCCAGATAATTTTCTTCCCCCTCTTTGAGACTTCCTTTTGTGAGAATGATGGGAGATGAACTATAGATAATCTATAAGATCCCTTCTGGCTCTGATCTTCCAGAATCGTATAATTTTTTTCTGAACAGGAAGTGGTTTTTAGAGGTTCTGTTGCAACCTATGGTGACTCTATAGTGATTCAGTAGACAGACTTGTTTTCTGTTGAGATGGTAAGAAAAAGGAAGGATTTTAGAAGGTTTGGGGTGAAGGGGCTGGAGGAGGAATCTGTTTCTCTTGCTTGATGTAGGTTGTAGCTAGAAATAAAACATTTCAAAGTTAATGGGAGATTGGTGGGAAATAACCTGTTGCTGGAAACAATCTTCCCCTACTTGAATGAGGTGGGCCGATTGTGGAGGAGGGCTGGAGGATTTCATGCTTAACATAGATTTTTAATCTGCTTCTCACTTCTCCCTGAGTTTCATGACCCTTGATAGTCTAAAGAACCCTTCCATAAAGTGTGAAAATGAGAAAGTAGACTGTACTTTCTGACTTTTTTTGGAAGTAGGTAGCAGGTAAATAATAAACGCATTGTTCTAAGAACTGTCTTGAGAACTGTTTCAATGTTCTGAGCTCCATGTCAGCTACTTGAGTTTATACCCGTATGTTCAGTAAATATTTAATGAGGAGACTGGCTTTAGTTAATACCCTTTTCTGAGCCTGTTTTCCCCACTGTCAGGGGTAGGCAGGAGACTTGTTTTAAGTTCTAGCGCTGACCCTCAGAATTACTGACACAAATGTAGGGAACTGCTCTGACAAGGAAACTGGGATAGGTTGTGGTGGGGGAACCCTGTATTAGTAGGTAGTCAGTGGGATCAGGGTTCTTGATTTGGGACAGACTAACATTTAAAAAATGTTACAGAATGCCTGGAGCTGAGGATGGGCCTTACCTCTTTTCCTGGATTTGGTTGGGGACAGATTAGGTACTGGTAATGATCATGGATGTCTGACACCTTAAACCTCTAAGAATTCAAGACTCTTAGTTCCAGTTCTGAGAGGTCCTTTTGGACTTCCCATGTTAAGCAGGAATTGTATACCAATATCCCTACCTCAAACAATCCCCCCAAATTATTATTCTGGTTTTCGATCCTTCAAATTTGATCTCTACTCTAACATTCACTTTGTGGGAAATTACTCACACTTTTTTTTGGAAAGGGTACCTGGGATTGAACTCAGGGGCACTTGACCACTGAGCCACATCCCCAACCCTATTTTGTATTTTATTTAGAGACAAGGTCTCACTGAATTGCTTATGCCTCGCCTTTGCTGAGGCTGTCTTTGAACTCGAGAGCCTCCTGCCTCAGACTCCAGAGCTGCTGGAATTACAGGCATGCACCACTGCATCCGGCTAATTACCCACACGTTTTTTTTTTTTCTTTTTTTGGAACTGGGGATTGAACTCAGGGACACCGGCCACTGAGCTACAGCCCCCAGCCCTATTTTATATTTTATTTAGAGACAGGGTCTCACTGAGTTGCTTAGGGCCTCACTAAATTGCTGAGGCTGTCTATGACCTCTTGATCCTCCTGACTCAGCCTCCTGAGTCGTTTGGATTACAGGCATGCACCGTCATGCCCGGCTCTACCCACACTTTTAAACACTGTTTTTCCCATTTGTAAAATGAGAGTAATAAGCTACCATGACACAGATTTTTAGAGGCATAATTGGAATAATCTTTATAAAGGCACAGTTGGGAAGCCTAAAGCCACATTCTATTGGCTTCTCTACCTTGTCAGTGTGAACTCTGTGAGGTATGTGTATGGAAACTCTAGGGACTTGCAAAGCTCAGTTTGAAAACCCCTGACCTGGTCCAGTATTCTTGTTTTATGAATGAGGTAATACTGAGTCCACATTCCTATGTTTCTCATATGATGCGGTTTCCTCAACCCCTTCATTATTCATGGCAGTCTCTTTTAGACATAGTTGACTAATATCTCTCATTAAGTATTCCAGCTATGCTCTGCCTTGCACAGATACTATTACCATGCTGTGACTTTACATGTCTAAGATTACATTAGCCTCATTGGAAGCCACACTCCACCACTTAGTGTATAATTTCTCATGTTTCTTTGTATTCTAATAGCAAACTATGTCTCCCCTGTACTATACTTATATATTTGTTCCCCATCTCCCGTCTTTTTAACCTGGGTATGGTTCACAACACTTGACACAGGAGGAACTTGAGGATCAGAGAGTAGAAGAGATTTGACCAGAGTCTCATAGCAGTTATAACTTGTTCTGGACAGGAGGTCACTTATATTCCTTGTTCTAGACACTATGCTTCTACTTGCATAGCTTTAGCTTCTTTGACAGTTTGTCATCTGTTCAGTCAGTAGTTTACTTAGGAGGGTTGGAGCTGGTTTGAGGAATTCCAACTACAGTTTATAAGACAAAAGACATTAAAGTGAAAACCTCAAAGCAGTGATATCCTTCCTTAACTAAGATATGCTCGTTCATCCATTCATTAAACAATTTTTTAAACTGAGCATTTATAGCATATAGTCTGCATACTATCTTGAGTACAGGCTTTCGGGGGCATGGGGTAATAGCAAGGGGACCACTAAGGAGGCACTTACATTACTTCAGGAAAGATTTGATAATGAAAAGTGGTCAGATTTTGGATATTTTGAAGGAAGAGTCAATAGGATTTATTGATGAACTTGATAAACAGTATAAAAGAATGAAATCAGAAATATCTCCAAGGTTTGTGTGAGTGTGTGTGTGTGCAACTGGAAAAATGGAATTTCCATTAGTTGAGATGGAGAAGACATTGGGAGGAAGAGCTCTGAGGAAAGGCTTAGGCATTTATGTTTCATACACAGGAATGTAAAAATGCAATGTGACAAACGCTAGGAAATCATTGAAGTTTCAAGTAGGGGTATGACTTACCAGATTTTCATTTTGAAAACATCATTCTGTTGATCATGTATATATTAAAAGAAATAAGCATATCCACCAGGGCATGTGGCATGTACCTGTAATCCCAGTGTCTTGGGAGCCTGAGGCAGCCTCAGTAATTTAGCAAGGCCCTAAGCAACTTAGTTGGACCCTGTCTCAAAACAGAAAATAAAAAGGCCTGGGATGTGGCTCAGTGGTTAAGCACTCCTGGGTTCAATCCCTAGTGCCAAAAAAAAAAAAAAAGAAGAAAAAGAAAGAAAAAAGACTATCCTGACAATCTCTAGGCAGAGGCACTAGTTGCTTTGTGATCTTCTGCAAGTTATGACATCCCTCTGAGCCTCAGTTTTTTGATCTTTCAAATCAGGTAGCAAATCTTGTGCTTCAGATTTTCCAAAGATTGCCACAGGGATTAGCCGAGATGGAAGATGAGTAAACACACTCAAAATACTTAACCGAATGAGAATAATAGAAAATTCTCAAATTTATAGAAAAGTTGCAAATACAATACAAATAACTTTCCTGATTCACTGGCAGGTAGATGTGATGTAGATCTCTGAACACTTTAGCATGTATATAGGACTTTCTCCTATATAACTATAATAAAACTATCAAAATAAGGATATAAACACTAATATATCAGAGCCATATAATCCTCAGACTCTGTTGCAGCTTTAAAATGTTTTTAAGTTATCGATGGATACAATGACTTTATTTTATTCATTTATCTTTTATGTGGTGCTGAGGATCGAACCCAGTGCCTCACACATGCTAGGTGAGTGCACAACCTCTGGGCCACAAGCTCAGCCTCTGTGTTGCAGTTTTGCCAAGTTGTCCCAATGTCCTTTATAGTAGAAGGACCCTGCCAAAGAATTACATGTAGTATGTAGTTGTTATGTCTTTTAGTCTTCTTTAATCTAGAATAGTCCTTCAGTTTTTACTTGACTTTCATTGCTTTTCAGTCTTATAGCCAACAAAATGTAGCCTGAGTACTAAACATAATTGGTTGCTATTTTATTTTAAATAGTGGTTGATATATATGTAATATTATATATATTATTATATAATATACAAATATATATATATTTAAATTTCATTAACACTTTAGCAAGTACCCAAATGGCTTCCAATTTAAAACTTTACAAAGGAAAAATATTTTTGACACTGCAAATATCAGCTATGTCACCACTGCTCCATTAAAAATAAAGATTTTAACTGCATTAGAATAGAGCATAACAACGCAAATATAGTACTTTATATTCAATAAATTTAGCATTATGAAAAAGTATCACTGATAGATGAAAACATTATTTAGAATTAACTTTGGCCTTTAGATTGATCATGCTTCTCAGTTTCTGCACCTAAACTCTAAGACTGTTCCCTCTCCCTAAATAAAAAAAAGGGAAGTCCTTACCTGGGCCAGTCTGTCCTGCTTATTCTTTCAGAACCACGTGAAATATCACCTTCTTTATCAAGTTTTTTTCCAATTCTCACTTTCCAACCCTCTTTCTTGCCCTCAAAATGAACAATAAAATCCAGATTTAGAAAATACATTTAACAAAACATTCCCCCTATTTACAGTTGAGGCCACTGAGGCCCAGAGAAGTGAATTGATTTGTAGAAGGTCTCATATTGTGAGAAGTAGCAAAGTTTAGTCTAAAATTCAGTTTTCCTGACTTCTAATTCAGAGCCTTCCCCCTGACCATTTGTTTCCCTATCATTATAGCATTCTTACCAGGGACTGCAGGAGCTTCAGCTAACACTAAAGGCAGGCCTGGAGGAACATCATAACTCAGACTGATCAGTTAAGATCGTGCCAGACTCTGCAGGGACCCAGGATACAGGGCTGAGCCAAAAATATATGGGAGCATTATGAACTCCATGCACTAGGCATCAGGGAGCTTGGAATTTTGAAGCAGAACCTCAGGTCTAGGAGGACCTTACACATTATCTGTTATCTCTTTGGGGGATGGAAGCTTTGAGAATAGCCCTCATCTAAGGTCTGGTCTACTTACTTAAAGTTTTATGGTTTTATCAACAGGAAGAATCATTATTTAAAGAAAATATATAAGACCCTGAAGCTATTTACCCTGGAACATACCACATACAGTTGCTCATGCAGGAAATATTTCTAACATATCAACACCTGCATTTCCCTTCCCTTCCCTTCCCTTCCTTTCCCTTCCCTTCACTTTCCTTATGTATGTATGTATGTATGTATGTATGTATTTATTTAGGTCTGGGATTGAGCCAGGGGTGCTTTACTACTGATTCATATCCCCAGCCCTTTTTAAAAATATTTTGAGACAGGATCTCACTAAGTTGCTTGGGACCTCACTAAGTGGTTGAGGCTAGCCTCCAACTTGCAATCCTCCTGCCTCAGCCTCCTGAGTTGCTGGGATTATAGGCATGCGCCACTGTGCCTGGCAACACCTGCATTTTGGAGTGTGATTTTTTTAACTAGAAGTTCATTTTTGAAACCAGAGTTTGCTCCCTTTTGCCCCCACCCTTCAATATGTAGGCTCTTTTCATTTCTGTGCATTGTATGAAGGAGTTACAGTGGTCCAAGTTAAAAACATACAAGCTGTGAGGTTTTTAAACTTGTGACAAGGAACAGAAGGGAAATTCTACTCATTGCAAGGAAACCCTTACTTAAGCTCTAGTGAGCCACAAGCTCTTAAAACCCATGAACCTTTAGTTGATTATCCTTACACCATCCAGTCATCTACCAAGAACTGACTTATGTCCTTGTGCTGGTCACCCTGTTGCTGAATTATTTTTCCATTTTCTGGATGCTTGATTACAGTGTAATTGGAGGCAAATTTCTTTTTAAGTGCCTTCACTAGTTCCTTTTCAGCAATCCCTTGGATACTAGGAGGGATCTTCCTGCCACTTCTCTGTTGAATTAGTTTTTTTTTTCCCTGTCTGTTGAATTCTTACATGGATATAAGCCTCAGTGCCAGAAGGAAGCAGGTTATCACCCTTCCTTGCATCAGCAAGGGGGTCGAAAGACTGGAGTTTCTAGATTGCAGACATACAATACGATTCCTTTACCTCAGTGGAAACAGCCTGCAGAAGACAACTGGGCAGAAGGCAAGTAGTGGGGTTGGGGGTTGGGGAGGGAGCTCAAGGGGGAGGCTGAGTCCAGGGCAGCAACAACTCAGTAACTAGGGTGGCCAAGATATTTTAATACATGGAAATCTATCCAAATAAGCAGTCATACCGGCCTCTTATTGAAATTTTGTATCAGCTGCTTTTGAGGGTTACTGTACCTTTTGAAATGTTCTCTAAACTACCACAAATATTAAGTTAGAGAATCTTAAAGGTGATATCCAGATTTGGTGAAAATCTGTCTAGTTGTTTTCACATGACGTGAAACATACTGTCAGAAATCTAATTTTATTTTTATAGATATGTGAGGCACTCTAGCCGGGCATGGTGGTGCATGCCTGTAATCCCAGTGGCTGGGGAGGCTGAGGCAGGAGGATCACGAGTTCAAAGCCAGCCTCAGCAGGGGCAAGGCGCTAAGCAACTCAGTGAGAACCTGTCTCTAAATAAAATACAAAATAGGGTTGGGGATGTGGCTCAGTGGCCTAGTGCCCCTGAGTTTAATCCCTGGTTCCAAAAACTTAGGGTATAGCAATAAACAGGAGAAATCTATTTCTTGTCCTCATTCCATGATCTTATGGGGGAAAGATTTTTGCCTGTGAGCTGCAGTTTAAATTAGGAAATGTTGGGAACAATGTCCTTTTTCTTATTTCAAGGGAGAGGATGGGGAGGTGGGAGATGTCTCCAGGAGCAAATGGGTATATACAAGCTTCTATGACACCTGACTAGTCAAGAACTATGAAGGTTCAAGAACATGAGAGCTTCCTGTATTGAGTTTTGGGTCTTTTGGGAAGTTATCAGGAGGTTGAAGAGATCATCATAAATGTGGTTTTGACCCAGTCTAAAGTTCAAAGTGGCTGGGAGTCTTCTCCTCAGCTTATGACTGTGTTCCTGGAGATTTTTAGGAGAGTTCATTTGGGTATACTTCGTATTCGTGCAGTGGAACATACACTGGTCTAGAAGTCAGAAACCTTGAACCTTGTCAGATTTGCCTTTAGCCCTCTGTGGCATTGGCAAGTCTCCTCTTCTGGATTTCTTGTATCTTTAAAATTGGGATAATAATATGTGCTCTACCTGCTACTAAGTTGTGAGGATCAGGTGAGGCAATGTATTTTAAGCAGTTTTATATTCATTTGAGGAATTAGCTGAATTTGTATTGACTTGTACAACCATGTGAGGCAGATATGGTACGTTTCATTAATTTTCTTTGATCTGTACCTCAGCTAAGTTCTTTCTTTTTCCTCTTTACCATATAAGTATTGGGTTCCCGTATGAGTCCCATACCCTGAATCCTACCCAGATCCACGGGCTTCTTTCATTCTCTCCCATGGCATAGAGGTCCAGGAATGAGCCTACTGTGGGGACTCAAGAAACAGTTCTTGACATGACTCCCAATTCCATTCTACAAGTTCCATACTCTTCCTCTCTGTGTTTCCCTTTTTTTTTGAAACTGATTTTGAGGACCCATTCTCTGCTGCTGGAAGGGAGAAATGGAACCAAAATTCAAGACATGTTAGAGAGTATCCATCTAACCTCCCCTCTCCTTCCATTTGTCTTCTTCCATTTTATATTTTATCAAGAAGGAAACTGAGGCTCATTTGTGCCATTCATATACTAAATAAGAAGTAAACAATAAATCTGGTGATTCCATATTCAGAGCCAGGACTTCCCAAATTTTAGTGTGTTTAAATAAGTGCCTGAGGATCTTATTAGGGATCTATGACCCCAACCCAACCTAATGAATCAGAATCTCCAGAAGATAGAACCTCTGCCTTTTTTTTTTTTTTTTTTTTTTTTGGTGATACTGAGGATTGAACTCAGGGTATTGCACTTGCTATGAAGTATTCCACCACTGAGTTACACTCCCATTCCTGACTTGTATTTTTACAACCGCCTCAGGCAATTCTGATGTCAAGGTAGGGTACCATTGAAAAATAATTATTTAAGGACTAGGGATGTACATTAGTGGGGGAGTACATGTTTTAGCATATGTGAGATCTTGGGTTTGATTCCCCCATAATAAAGTTTGGGATAAAAGAGAGAATATGACATTCTTTTTAATGTGGGAGAAGGGAAATTGTGAAGGAGAGAGTAGGCAAGGGGAGCCAACTCCAGATTTCCTAACAGATCAGTGTTGGGAAATATTACACATGAAATTTGAGAATCTAGATATTTAATCTCCTAAAACTTTTCTGTTTAGGTACCCACAAAATAGAGTATACTAGATTGAAGAGTAACAATTTAAACAATGCTATTTGCCTAGATAACAGAACCATTGTAATGAAGTCTCATCCTCTCTCTCCCCTCTCCTCTCTCTCTCTCTCTCTGCTAGGGATTGAACCCAGAACCTCATGCATTCTAGGCAAGCACTCCTCCCCTAGTTACATTTCTCTTTTAGGCAGCATTCCAAATACTGTGATAATAAAAGATTTAAGAGCTTCCCTCATTCACTTATTATGGGTAAGGCCAGCATGTGTCATAGGATGGTAGGAACAATTGTTCCTGTATGATTTCCTTCCTGTAAGTAGGCATGTAGGCAGTAAGAAAAGGGTTACCTTCTGTACTGGCTCATGTTAGGTCTTCTCACCAGAGAAGAGATACAGAGTCCAACTGGCACCAAAGCTACCTTCCAAGGGGAACAGGCACAAGGTCTTTGGATTAAGTCCTGAAAATAGCTGGCCAGAGGACAGGATACAATAATAGCACAGATTACAGAGCAAGAGTACTATATTTTGAACTTCAGCTCCAGGGCCTTCTTCCAGTCTCTCTCATGGCATGGAGTCCAGGATTGAGTCCACTTTCAGGGTTCAAGAAATGCTTCTATATTCCATTCCAAAAGTCCCACACTCTTTTCTGTGTCACCATTTCCCCTGCCTGTCCAGTGTCTATCTTCTTTGTCTATGTCTTCTCTTACCCCCTCCTTCCTCCCACATTTTTCTCTCTGATCAGCCTGGATTCATCTGGTCATAGCAGTAGTCATAAATTTGTTCATTCATTTTTTTTATTCATTCATTTCACAATTATATATAAACAGATGTCTATGTGACTATAATGTTGCTAAAAAAGTGCCAACAAGCCAAGAAGAAATGAATGAATGAATGGATAATACTAATTTTTTCTGATAAAATAATACTTTAATCTTCCTGGATGTCTGTTTTTTTCTAAATTAATCTGTATGTTTATTGTAATTCTAGTAAAGGTCAGTGAGATTTTTTATTGAGATGTAATTTATACTAAACAATTCATCCATTTAAAATGTACAAATGATTTAAAATGTATATTTCACTGATGTTCACAGAAGTGTATAGCCATTACCCAATCAGCTTTAGAACATTTCATCACCCCCCCAAAAAAATCCTTTCTCAATAAAAGTCACTCTTTATTTCCTCCCAACTTTCCGCACTCCAGTTCTAGACAACCACTAATCTATTTTCTGACACTATGGCTCTGACTATTCTGGACATTTCATTAAATGGAATCATACAATATGTAGCCTATTGTGTTTGGCTCTTCACTTAGCATAATATTTGGTTGTTGATACTGGGGATTAAACCCAAGAGTGCTTACTCACTGAACCACATCCCCAGCCTTTTTTTTTTTTTTTGCTTTTTAAGACATAGTCTTATTAAGTTGCTTAGGGCCTCACTGAGTTGCTGAGGCTGGTCTTGAACTTGTGATCCTCTGGTCTCAGCCTCCTTAGCCACTGATATCATAGGCATTGTGCCAACATGCCTGATAGCATGTTTTCGGTGTTTATCCATGTTTTAGCATGTATCAGTATTTCATCCTTTTTGTGGATGAATAATGTTCCTTTAAATGGATATATCATATTTTTA
>JAJEJO010000338.1:418942-430746 GCA_020662805.1 Glaucomys volans | reverse complement strand
GGATGAATAATGTTCCTTTAAATGGATATATCATATTTTTATTTATACATTCCTCAATTGATAGGGTACGTGTGTGTGTGTGTGTGTGTGTGTGTGTGTGTGTGAAAGAGAGAGAGAGAGAGAGAGAGAGAGACTGGGGATTGAACCCAGAGCCCCATGCATGCTAGACAAGCACTCCACCACTGGCCTACATCCCCATCCCTTTTTAACATTCTATTTTGAGGCAGGGTCTTGCCTGGGCTGGCCTTGAACTTGCAATTCTCCTGCTTCAACCTCCAAAATAGCTGGGATGATGTTTCCACTTTTTGATATCATAAATAATGTTGCTATGGGCATTTGTATACAAATTTTTGTGTGTATATGTATGTATGTATATATATATATATACGCCATATGTATATACATATATATGCCATATATATAATTATACTCTGAAATACATACCCAAGGGAATTGAAAGCATATATATACATATGTATGTATATATATGTATATGTATACATACATATGTATATATATGTGCACGTATATATATGCTTTCAATTCCCTTGGGTATGTATTTCAGAGTATAATTGCTAGGTCATTTGGTAACTCTGTACTTAGCCTTTTGGGGAATTGCTAGTCTCTTTTCCAAAGTGACTGAATAATTTCACATTCCCACCAGCAATATATGAGGTTTCCAGTTCTCCACATGCTTGCCAACACGTTATTATTTGTCTGTTTTTTATGGCTGTCTTAGTGAGTGTGAAGTGGGATATCATTGTGGTTTTAATTGTATTTCCTTCATCATTCCTGCTTTTTGAAGATCAGTTGGTACAGCTTTCTGAATCAGGGAGCAACAAAAGGTAAACTATCTATGTTTCGGCAAGTGTTTCTCTTCTTATTGAGACTTTTTATTCTAGTTTCATCAGTTTTATAGTTAATGGGAAGTACTCCCAGGTTCAAGGGATAGGTTGACAGTTGATTCCAGTTTTTAAATCAGGTGCTGGATGAGGTTGCATTAGTGTCTGAAAACTAGCTATCATTTGAAAACAGAGATCTATGGAGTTTTAAAAAAGAACAGAAGTGAGGAAAAAACCAAAGAGAATGATAGATTTCTGTTAACTATACTAAAAGTCCATCCTTAGCAGTCTTCAGCCACACTTTGATGTTGATTTTCTTCCTTATCCTTATACTTTTTATTTTTTATTTTTTGCTTTGGAAACAACATCTCTCTCTTTTTGAGACCATGTCATTTGGGAAAACAATGTCCCTAGAGACATTTAGTTAATAGAACCACACTTTCCAATATGGTAACCACTAGCTACATGTGATTATTCATATTTAAACTTAGTGAAATTAAATAACTTTATTGAAAATAAAAAATCCATCTTCAAGCATTCAAGACTTATATGTGGTTAGTGACTACCACTTATTGAACAGCACTACTTTAGAATAATGTTGTTAGTAATGTGCTAAGTAACATTGAAGTTATAATTTCCCATTTCTGTGCCCTAGGTTTGTCATCTGTAAATAAAACTGGTAGATCTCAAAAGATTCATTTGCTTTTGGCATTCTGAGTGATTTGTGATGAGTTTTAGGGTGTACCTCCTTCCACTTCCTCTTTCAGCCTTTTTCCTTCCTCACTGCAGCTAGGGCAAAAGTACCCAGAGGGAACATTAGGCTGCTAATTTGTCAAGTTACATTGCTTCCACTTCTTTCTCCCTTGGTGAAAGGGAAAATAACTTGAGGGCATACTTACCTTAGAGTGCCTCATATTTGTGCATCCATATTTCTAAAGATCATAGAATTCTTTCATATTATTTCTTCATTTTATAAAATGAAAAAATCTTTAAGTTGGAAGGGCCTTACAGGTCATCTCAGTCTTCAGTGAACCTGAATTATGTGGGAAGCTTGTAAGATGAAAATTCCAAGACCTTCCCTAACCCAAACTGTACATCTATCTATCCTGCTGCTGCGTCAAGTGGGAACTTAGAATCTGCATTATTAACACTATCTGATCACACTTTAAGAAACACTGGATTTGCTTGGTTCACATGGAAGAATATGCTCTTTAGTATTCCTGCAAATCCAAAATTGTTCATGGTATCTTCAGAGTTAGGAAGTTCCTAAAGGAGTACCTTCCGTCTGAACAATTCTGACAGAAATGCTTTCTTTATATTGAGCTCTCTCACTGACCTAGCTGTTCCATTTATAGTTATATAATGCTGGTGTGCTTCTTTGTTACAATAATCCTTCAGATTCATTCATTCATTCAGAAATATTATTGAATACCTACTATATACAAGGTTTTGTGCAAGGCCTTAGGAATTCAGCAGTGACAAAGACCAACCGGGTCTCTACCTTCAGAAGCTGCCTCTATCTAGAAGGGAGACAGATAATTAGAGGGGGTGGGGAAGAACAGAAGAAGCATATCTTAAGAAAAATGCCACAAAGAAAATAAAGGGAATGTTGTAATGAAGAATAATAAGAAGGGCTGATGTTATCAAAGGTGATCAGAGAAATCCTTACTAGGAAGGCGATGTTTAAGCTGAGACCTGAAACATAAGAGCCATTCAAAGAGTTGGGAGAAGATAGTAAAAAAAACAAGGAATGTTCTGCCCTTGTGTGACCCCAAGGACCAGTGTGCTTGGGGTCTAGTACGCAGATTAAGAGAATGGCATGAGGTGAAGTTGGAGAGGATACAGGGTTTGGAAATTTGGATTTTCTTCTATATGTAGTGGAATCCATTAAAGGGGTTTAGGAGATGATGTGGTATGATTTATATTTTTAAAAGATCATTCCAAATGATGTTTGAATTGGAAGGGAGAAAGAGTGAAGTGAGAGACCAGTTAGGGGGCCACTGTGGTCATACAGGCAACAGATGAGGGCAGCTTGAACTAGGGTAGACTCAGTAGAGATAACAGATATTTAAGAATTGCTATCACACCCTTCAGTATCTTTTCCTTTCCTTAACCATCTCAGTGGAGTGCTACTCTCATAGCAGATTTGACTCCTTATCTGAGTGTTTCTCTTCTGGAAGACCTAACTCGCCAGTAGATCCATATAGATCCAATGTATCTATGGAGAACTCAGTTTTCCCACCTATCTTTATTTTTTTCTTTTCTTTTTCTTAGGGATTAAACCTAGGGTCTCATGAATGCTAGACAAGTGCTCTACCACTGAACTATATTCCCAACCCTCCCACCTATCTTTCTCTTAGTTCTTTACTCCTATTTTGTGCTTTGCTTGTAGTTGTAAGGAGTTAGAATGTTCAATTCAATGTCTATCTTTCCCATATAAAGAGGGGAACACCAATCTTCCCTGTCACTAATCAATTATCAGTCTTTCAATGATTTGATCATGACTCTTGAGTATCTATTGTGCCAGCTATGCTAGGGGGAGACAGAGAAGAAGACATGATCTCTCTCTTCCAAGAGCCCAAGGTATAATACAAGGTGAAAAAGCAAATCACAAGGAAAGTGACATAAAGGACCTTGGGAAGAAGGAAGAAATTTCAGTTTCTGGGTAGGTAGGGGTAAAGGAAAACTAAGAAAGACTTCATGGAAGATGTTAACTTGGAGCCCCTGAGGGCAGGGTGTACTCTTATGTGGGAGTCAAAAATGACCTCACTGAGAAACCAACATTTGAACAATGACTCCAAGAGAATAAACTGTGTGGCTATCTAGGGGGAAGAATGCTCCAAGTGGAGGACGAAGCCTCTGAGGTTAGGTGTGTTTGGTGTTTTTACCAAACACTAGGGAAGCCATGTGGCTAGAGCAGAGGGAGAAGCGGAAAACAGTAATATATGAAAATAGAGAAGGACTAGGAATTATGTAGGAACTAATAGGTTGTTGTAAGGACTTTGACTTGTACTTAAAATTATATGGGGAACAATCTGAGTATTCTGAGTGGAGTAATGACACAATCTGACTTGCCTAATGGTGATATTGGAAGAGAAATAAATGTGAAGAGAAGTTGTGTACTTCTAAATATATTTTGAATCAATAATATATTAAAGTAAATTTGGAGAATGTAAGGATGAGGTAGTTAGAGAGAGTTCCCTGGAGAAGATTCCTTGGAGGAAGGACATGAGAACCTAGTGATTGTGAACCCTGGGTTGTCTCATTAACCATATGGCCTCCAGATGAAGGGTATATGAGTTGGTTTATACCAACCAGTAGTCCATCAGGCAAGTCATTCATTAATAGTTTTGTTTGGGCCACAGCATTTAAAAGTTTTAAAAATTTGTTGTCAACACTTAAAAATTCAGAAGTTTTGACAAAAATAGATTCTAGGAATCCCTTGAAAATTTGAAAAAATTGGCAACTGAGCCAGTGGACAAAGTCAACAGTAACCAAGTTCAGGTACTAGATGCCTTCTTTTTTTTGCCAGAACATGCATTCTCCAATTTTCTAGTTGCCTGCCCCCACTAACATATCCCCCAAAACTAAGGCTAAGTGTTGTTGTGCATATGTTGCTGTTTTTTCTCTCTCTTTTTCTAGTACTGGGGATGGAAGCCAGGGCCTTGCACATACTAGCAAGTGCACTCCCACTGAGCTACACTCCAGCTCTTTTTAGTTTTTATTTTGAGATAGGATCTCACTAAGTTGCCTGGGATGTCCTCAATCCTGCCATCCTCCTGCCTCTGCCTCCCAAATAGCTGTGATTACAAGCATGCTAGTGAAGTGTGTTTTGCCATTTTCCCCTACCCTGCCCTTCGGGGGCTGGGTTCTGAACCTAGGGCCTACTGGATGGTAGGGGAGCCCTTTACTATAGTTATTGCTGTTTCTTAAAGAAAAGATAAAAGGAGGAGTGAAGGAGTAGGGCTGGGGAATAAGAAAGAGAAAAAAAAGGAAGGAAGGAACGAAGGAAGGAAGGAAGGTAGGAAGAAAGGAAGGAGGGAGGGAGGGTGGAAGGGAGGGAGGGAAGGAGGAGGGAAGGAAGGAAGGGTAAGAAAAAGAAAAGAGGAAAGGGAATAATATCTTGTCTTTATCAAAAATTTTCTTTCATGTGGTCTACTTTATTCATTTATATTACCTGCCTAGACCCTGTTAACCTTTGAACTTGCAACTCACAATGTGAAGGGAAGACGCTTGGACTTTAAGTCCTTTTTCCTGCTCTTTTACAACCTACCCAGTGACGCTAAGCAAAACTCATAGTCTCTTTGACGCTCAGAGTTAGAGATAAAATTGGATGCTCTGTAAAGAGCTCTAATATCCTAGAGGGCTTGGGATCTTGTGATAGGCCAGTACCCTGTCCCCTCCCCACTTCCAACCATCCAGGTGCCCCAGCCTGGTGTATGTATCAGAGAAAGAGGACACTGGAATGAGTAAGGTGCCTAGATCAATAATGTAGAACTTGAGCTCATGCCCAGGGAGAGAAACTCACACTGTGTGTGTGTGTGTGTGTACACACATGGGCATGACTGGAAGTGGTTTCAAGTAAGCTGTACTTGTGTAGGTTGTGCTTATGTATACCTGTTTACCTTCTGTGTACCAGGCTGTATTCCAGGTGCTAGGGAGGTAGCAGTAAACAAGCCAGATGAGGTCTCTGCTATCATGGAGCTTATGAAGGACATAAGCTCCAGTAAAGGACATGGATGATATACAAATAAAATAAATGAGGTCATTTCAAATAATATAAAGTTTCATGAAAAAATAGTGGGTATGTAAATATGGTGCTTGCAGATGGCTCATGTTTGAGTTCTGGGTACATATATTTATGCTTATTTGTGCCCATGTGTACAGATAGACTGCTTTTGTGCCTAGAATGTTTACATGTCAGTATGTGTGCTTTTTATGTAAGTTAGTACACCTAGGTGAGCTGGTATATGGTGTACACGTGGGAACACATGCATGAGAATATATATGTCAGCATTCAGCTGTAACTGGAAATGTTCTAACGTTCCTATAACATTGGTAAGGGGGCTGGTTAAGGAAATGGCATTTCTGCCTCTGGCATTCAGGGCCATTTGCCAGCTCGCTCTCTCCTTGTTCCTTCTCACTTTAGTAAGCTCTCTGTGCTTGGCTTCTCTTAGCCATAGGAGGGTTAAAGCCAAGGAGAGGATAGCAACTGACTCATCAAGCCAGGAGCTGGAAAGAGGCTGATAATCTTCTGTGTAACCTTTGTCAGTAAGAAAAGACCTGGCTTCCCTGCCAGTCCCTGTCCTTCACACTATGAGGAATAGTCCTGACATGAAATCAGAAGACCTGAGGATCTATTCTTGGCTCTTCCTCTTATTATTATGTGACCTTGGCTGGCTACTACATCTCTCTAGGTTTCAGTTTCCTCCTTCATAAGTATTCTGGGTAGTAAGGAAGGAGAGGGAATGCAAAGGTGCTGAGGTGCTGAGGGAGAGCTACATAGTGCTGTGTCTGAAGGAAGACATGGAACATTCTGAGTAGGGGCAATGACTTGATCAAAAGTATGGAAATGGGCTTGAACTTTGTGTTAGTGTAAGGGAAGCCAGAAAGAACCCACGTAGAATGAAATCCGAACTTATTATTATTGCCTACAAGGTCCTACATGATTTGGCTGTTGTCTAGCTCTCATTCTTATCCAACCTTTTGTTCATGGCATTTCAGCCATACTGACATCCTTTTGGTTCTTTGAATAGGCCTTAGTGCCTTTCCACTTGATGCTCTCTCTCTGCTTTGAATATACTTCCCAAGAATTAATATGGTTACCTACTTCTTCTTTGTTTTTTTAGAGCTTTATAGTTATACATAATAGTTAGGCTCAACCTACTTTTTATTACTCATCTTAGCCAAAATTCACCTCTCCAGGGAGAGGCATTCTTTGACCCTCTTACCTCATGTGCTTGTCTCCTGATATTTATCAATATTCAAAATGCCCGCCGGGCGTGGTGGCGCATGCCTGTAATCCAAGCGACTCGGGAGGCTGAGTCAGGAGGATTGCAAGTTCAAAGCCAGCCTCAGCAACTTAGCGAGGTCCTAAGCAACTCAGTGAGACCCTGTCTCTAAATAAAATACAAAATAGGGCTGGGGATGTGGCTCAGTGGCCAAGTGTCCCTGAGTTCAATCCCTGGTTAAAAAAAAAAAAAAAAAAAAAGCCCAACAATTGACTTTTTAGTAATTTATCCTTTAGATATAGTTGCAGGTAATGTATGTATGAAGATATTCATTGAAGACTTTATTGTGAAATACATTATGGTATGTACAGTGGACAAAGAGAATGACACAACTCTTTTAGTCTTGATGGAGAGTGATACCAATGTATATTATTAAATTTTTAAAAACAAGATGACTGAGTTGTACACTTAAGATTTGTGTTCCTTATTACATATATATAAATATATAAAATACTGAGTTTTAAAAACAAGATACAGAATAGTGTGTATTATATGCTATCATTTGTGTATAAAAATGAGAATATATATGCATAAGTCCATGCTTGTCTAATGGCCCTCTCTCTTGAATAGAGCAGCTCTTCCCACCACTGTTATCCTGTGCTTGGTTAGAGATTGTGCAGTACTTATCCCTTATCAAAATCTATGTATTCTTTTAATTTTTAATTTTTAGTGCTGGGAATGTGACGTAGTGGTAGAGTGCTTGCCTGTCTCACATGAGGCCTTGGGTTCAATTCCTGGTACCACCACCACAACAAAAAAATTCAAAAATTGTTTTTTTGTGGTGCTGTGGATTGAACCTAGGGCACTGTGCATGCTAGGCAAGCACTCTACCAACTGAGCTATATTCCCAGCCCCACAAAATTTGATTTTTGAATTGTGATCTTCATTTCTATCCCAAGGATCTTAGGAAAGATGCTAACAGTATAGACTTCTTCCAAAGTAGTTATTACGGTCACTCCATATTACTTGAGTTACCCTGGACCCTATATCCTACTAGGAGTGGCCCTCCCTATCTGGAAATTGATTGTCTTTGGAAAGACACACAAAAAATTAGTAGTAGTGGTTGGTTCCTGTAGGAAAAGTGATTGAGAAATAGGGATGGGTAATATCCCCACCCCAAAGGTGATGATTTCCAAACTCTAAAAGGACATCAGAATTACCCACTGATTCTTTGTACCAACTTGAAATAAAGAAGCACATTTTTGGACTCTGGTCCAAAAGTGGTTCAGTAGGTCTGAGTTTGGGCCAAGGAATCTATGTTTTAACAAATTCCTTAGGTAACAGGGGTGCAAGTGATTTGGAGACCCTATTCTGTTTAACACCAATGCAGTCTTAATCCTTATTAGGAGGAGTCACATCTGTGATATTATTTTTTCTTAACATATTCAGAGAATGGTAGAGAAGCAACCATCAACCCATCTTATAAACATAAAAAATGAGACCCAGAGCAGGGCGCGGTGGTGCATGCCTGTAATCCCAGCACTTGGGAGGCTGAGGCAGGAGGATCGCGAGTTCAAAGCCAGCCTCAGCAAATTAGCGAGGCCCTAAGCAACTCAGGAGCCCCTGTCTCTAAATAAAATACAAAATAGGGCTGGGGATGTGGCTCAGTGGGAAAGTGCTCCTGGGTTCAATCCCCAGTACAAAAAACAAAACAAAACAAAAAAAAAACCAATAAAAAAAGTGAGACCCAGAGATAGACAGTGTTCTTTTCAATGACACACACACAACATATAAAGGGTTTTTAAAGGCCAGAGTATCTGCCCAGTCAGCTCAGGTGTGGTAGCAGATGGCTTACTCTCACAGGACAGTTCCAGGCCTTATTGTTGCTGGATAGATTTTATGACTATTCCGGTCTCTTATTTGAGGATGGAATTGTACCCCTAATCACTTGTTCTTTCTGGTGTGTCTCAGGGAGGGTAATGAGCCAGGGGAGACCACCCAGATCACATACCGTGAACTTCTGGTCCAAGTGTGTCAGTTCAGCAATGTTCTCCGTAAACAGGGTGAGTGTGGGGGTGTGGGAAAGGGCCTGACCTTGGGATATCTGAGGATTTGTGGGGAGAAGACAAAGAATGAAAAAAAAACTGGTATTAGAGGGGCAGAAAAGTTAGCTGGGAGGGGGGCCAGCTGGATGGGAAGGAGCAAGTAGCATCAGGAAGGGTCCATGGTCCATTTTCTGTGTCTTTTACCTACAGGCATTCAGAAGGGTGACCGAGTGGCCATCTACATGCCCATGATCTTGGAGCTCGTGGTGGCCATGCTGGCATGTGCCCGCCTGGGGGCTTTGCACTCCATTGTGGTAGGAGTCTGGGTTGGTGAAAAGGGGTAGTAGAAGGGGACCGAGCTCTGTAGAAATAGGTTGGGCCTGGATGACAAAAGATTTTAAATAACAAACTAAGGAGCTTAGAGTGTTTGTGTCATAGGTCAAACTCAGTTATTCAGGCCCTGGCATATAAATCCTAAGTGTTTCATGAGCACTTCTTTCCTTGTTCACTCAATCTCTGGGGCCTCCCTCTCTCCCTCAGTTTTTCATTCCTTCCTTAGTTTGCAGGCTTCTCTGCAGAATCTCTATGTGAACGGATCCTGGATTCCAGTTGCAGCCTTCTCATCACTACAGGTGACTAATTTTCTCACTCATTCTCCAGAACCCCCCACACCTTGAGTCTTGGTCTTTAATCAGTTTGTTGGTTTGGAGCTGCTCAGAATGAGAGGTAGGCGCTGCCTGCCTTTCTTCTCCTGTCCCCACCTCAGCTGACCTTCTGTCAGCCCAAATAAGCTGGAAGAGCCAGAGTCAAGAGGTCCACTCAGGAAGGGCCCTAAGGACATTGTGCCCACTGGGGAGTAGAGTGCCTACTAAGGCCTGGAATGTTTATTGCTCTCCAAAGATGCCTTCTACAGGGGGGAAAAGCTTGTGAACCTGAAGGAGCTGGCCGATGAGTCCCTGGAGAAGTGTCGGGAAAAGTAAGTGGCTACTGCTCTGGGTTTATTGAGCCTTTCCCCAGTGCCAGCTTTCCTTGCCCCCCCTTACCCTAAATGGACATGGGTGAGTCTCACCAACTTCTTTTTTAAGCCAACTGGGCTACCACTTCAGACTTTTCTTTCCTCCAGGGGTTTCCCAGTGAGATGCTGCATTGTGGTCAAGCACCTGGGGCGGGCAGAGCTGGGCACAGGTGACTCCCCCAGCCAGTCTCCCCCAATTAAGAGGCCATGCCCAGATGTCCAGGTGAGTCTGGCACTGCTGTACCCTCCTCTCGGCTCAGATTTCCTCCCTCTTCCTGTCCAAGAAGTGTCTGATGTTTTCTTTACTTCATCATAATACTAAGGATCTGGGAGACATTGTAGGAATGCTGCCTTTTGCAGGGCTGGTTGGGAACAGGGGACTTTGACCTTGAATATGAGTAGATAGGTCCTTGGACCTCAGGAACTTAGCATGAAAAGTTATGCAGGAGACTTCTTGTGCTGATTGGGGGGGGTATCTTGATTGGCACAGGTGATCCTAAGGACTTGGGCTTAGGTTGGAAATATGCCAACTTGGGTGATTGTATATAGTCATCTTGACTGGGCTGTGACTTGGGGTGGGCTCTCTTTATAGACAAGGGGATGTCTACTACAGAAGGCCCAGGGTTCAGCCCTCAAGATGACTCTTTAGCTTTGAATCTAGTGCTTCTGATGGGAGCAGAGAAAAACCAATGGTGGCCTCCAGGTGTGAGGGGCGTAAGTAATAAAGTTCGGGGGTCCAAAAGAATAGAAGATTACTTAGATTCAGTGACTTAAAGGACCCTGAGTTGTCTTTCTTTTCCCCTCTCTGAGTAGTTTTGAGGCCAGAGCAGCCCTAGTTTAATTCAGGGAGATCAGAGTGTCTAATCAGTGTTAGAGATTCTACAAATATAGGGGCTGGAATTAGGATTAGGAAAATAAAGACAGGGGGAACTAGTGAGAGGGGGAACCTGAGACATTCAGGAGTTTAGAACACACTCACCCTTCCCTCCCACTTCTCTATCCTTGGACCCTGCTCATCAGCCTTTCCATTCCATGGGCTCTTAACAGGATAAGCTGAAAGAGAAATTCAAGTGCATCCAGCCCCAGGTATCCACTTCTGCACTGCCTTGGGCACTACTTCCCTATGTGCTTGTTTTATGTCCATCTGCTTCAAGCCTGTTTGTCCCATTGAGATGGCTGCCAGACCTAACATCCTTCCCTTGCTCTTGCAATCCTTGACATCTATATCACTCAGAAGTGTTGTGAAATCAAATGTCTATTGTTGCCTCTGTCAACTACTATAGAGTAAGGATCTCAGGGAGGAAGCAACAGATATCCCATTTCACTCCTGGTGCTAAGACCTTTGTGGAAGAAGGAACCAGGTAACCTGTCAGAAAGCATTTACTGTGTATTTAACTGGGGCAGAGCCAGGTGAAACAGAAGAGGAGCAGGTGGAGGAGGTACAGATCCTGACTTGGGAATTCACCATCAAGTTGGGGAGTTAGACATGTATTACAAATGAAAAAATAAGTTTTATATAGGACAATAGAAAAGAAGATTCCTAAATACATGTATATACTACTTTGGGATTCACATATATATACACCCCTCTTCTCTATTCTAATCAGTATGGTAGAGACAGATCTGATTCTTAGGAAACCCTGCTTTCCTTAAAATTCAAGCAAGAACCCAAATCCTTCTTTTGAAAGGGGTAACAAACTTGGGAGTTTAGAGAATAGGCTCTGGGGCCAGACTACCTGGGTTCAAATTCTGGCTCTGCTACTGTGTAAGTTTGGACCAGTTGCTTAAGCTCTCTTGCTTCAGTTTCCCCATCTGTAAAATAACGATGATAATTGTAACTGTCTCTAGGGTTTTGTCAGTATATGTAAGGTGCTTAATGTGTAATTACTCAATAAATGTTAGCTGTTATTGTTTTTCCTTAATACAGCAGACAGGCTGGCCTTCCTTTTTT
>JAJEJO010000338.1:383051-418842 GCA_020662805.1 Glaucomys volans | reverse complement strand
CATCCCAGCCCTATTTTGTATTTTATTTAGAGACAGGGTCTCACTGAGTTACTTAGGGCCTCACTAAGTTGCTGAGGCTGGCTTTGAACTCGCGATCCTCCTGCCTCAGCCTCCCAAGTGCTGGGATTACAGGCGTGCGCCACCATGCCCAGCTATTTTTTTTATTTTTATGTAGTGCTGAAGATTGAACCTAGTGCCTCACATGTGCCAGGCAAGGGCTCTACCATTGAGCCACAACCCCAGCCTCCAGACTGGCATTTCTAAAAGGAAGACCAGAAAACAAATAACAGACTCTTGTAATTCTGCCTCAAACTGAAGGCTCCTGAATTTTTACTTCTTGGTAGAGAAAGTGGTGGTGAAAACCATCAGTTTCCAAAAGACCAAAGAGTATAAAAATAAATTTACAAAGTCCAGGTTTGTTGGTCTGAAAGTGGCAGTAAAAGCTGTAAAAATCTTGGCAGAGCTCCAGACCCTTCATCCTTAAGCAATCTTCAATGGAAGGCCTGGCACAGTTTGTAAGTACCCTTCCCAACCATATCACCTGTGAACTCCCTTATATTCCTCTTCCATATCTGGAGTTCCCCTCCCTGAAGCTATCCTAGTCGGGGAACAAAGGCCAACTTCCCAATTTTTACTTTAGAAAATTCAAACCTTTTCCTGGATCGAAGGCCTCATAGGCCCACACCCAATTCACAACCAAAGTTTACTTCACTAACTGATCTCATCCTGCTTCCTGGTGCTCATTATTGACTCTACACCTAGAGTACCCCACCTCCTCAACTACTCCCTGTATACTTACACACACACAAAAGAATTAATTTTACACAATTACAGGAATACCCTACTTGCAGAACCACATGGCTAACTATTTCTTATCTTATGACAATTCACAATAGACCAGCACCATTTCTCCAACCAATATTGACATAATTCTGCTTAAATACTTTAACACCCTCAACTCAAGAGATCATTTGGGCTGAGTGCAGTGGTGCACACCTGTTATTCCAGCAGCTCAGGAGGCTGAGGCAAGACAATCAAGAGTTCAAAGCCAGCCTCAGCAACTTAACAAGGCCCTAAGCAACTCAGTGAGACCCTGTCTCTAAATAAAAATCCCTGGTACCCCCCCCCCCCAAAAGAAAATTTGGCAGGGAAAAAAAGGATCCACGTGATAATATACACAAACTCATTATAGGTCTTCCACCAAAAATGTACTTATGTTTTTAGCTGAGGCAGCTTCTCTCTCTTCTTTGTTATTTTTAATGCCACCCTCACTTGAACTGGGATTATCCTTCTTACGATATTCACATGCTAAACTTCAAATTCTCTAGAGTAAGGGCAGGTAGTACACAAAAAGGAGTAGATGGAGAGTCATTTTCTAATTTATCAAGGTATGTGGCTAATACTTGAGTTGCTGAGTTGCTGAGACTGGTCTCAAACTTGTGGTCCTCTGGCTTCTACCTCCCAAGTTGTTGGGATTACAGTCATGCACCATTATACCCAGGTGCTTTGGGATTTTTTTCTTAAACCAAATATACGCATAATAAATTAGCATATTTCCATGTAATGGGAGAAGGGCATTTCTCCCATTTACATTTACATGACTACTTGTCAGCCAGGGCCATCAAACATTCAAGAATCTAAGGGAGCTAGGTGTGGGGGTGCACACATGTAATCCCACTACTTGGGAGGCTGAAGCAGCAGAATCACAAGTTTGAGGCCAGCATGAGCAACTTAGCAAGACCCTGTCACAAAAGAAAATTTTTTTAAATACTGGGGATGTAGCTCAGTGGTAGAACACTTGCTTAGCAAGTGAGGCCCTGGGTTCAATCCCAAGTACTAAAAAAAAAAAGTCCAATTAATATAAAAGGGCTTTGAGACATTCAAAGCAAACCTCAAACAGTTCTTATATTATCATCCCCTTAAGTATATCTTCCAGTGGTTATTGAACTTAACTCTGTCCCTTCTGACATTCACTAGTCTTCCCCAATTCTCCCCAATTTATACTCCCAGGACAATCCAAAGCTTGATATTTATTAAATAATACCTTTTTTTTGTTGCTGTTCTTAACATCTTTTGAGATTGTAAAGGCCAGAGTAACTATTCTCATTTTTAAAAATAATTTTTTTAGGGCTGGGGATATAGCTCAGTTGGTAGAGTGCTTGCCTTGCAAGCACAAGGCCCTGGGTTCAATCCCCAGCACTGCAAAAAAAAAAAAAAAAAATTAAAAAAAAAAATTTAGTTATCCATGGACCTTTATTTAATTAATTTATTTATATGCGGTGCTGAGGATTGAACTCAGGGTGTCACATATGTCAGACAACCACTGTACCACTGAGCCACAACCCCAGCCCATCACTGTCCTCATTTTAAAAAGGAGTAACTTGAGGTAGACTGACTTGCTCAAGGGCACATAGCTAGGAAGTGGCAGAAGTGGGATTAAAATCCAATGTAATTTTTTTTTTTTGAACTGGGGATTGAACTCAGGGGCCACTGAACCACATCCCCAGCCCTATTTTTTTGTATTTTATTTAGAGACAGGGTCTCACTGAGTTGTTTAGGGCCTCGCTGAGTTGCTGAGGCTGGCTTTGAACTTGTGATCCTCCTGGCTCAGCCTCCCGAGTCGCTTGGATTATAGGTGTGCGCCACCACGCCCGGCTGTAATTTTTGATATATCCAGGGACTCCAATTTTACCTAGCAAAGAGTAGATTTAAAACACTGGTATTCAAAGAGGTGATACAGCTCAGCGTGGTGTCACATGCATGTTATCTATCCTGCAATTCAGAAGGCTGAGGAAGACGACTGAGGAAGAGGAATTGAAAGTTCAGGAACAACCTCAGCAACTTAGTGAAACCCTTTTCAAAACAAAAAATAAAAAGGACTGGGGATATAGCTCAGTGGTAAAGTACCTATGGGTTCAATCCTCAGTACCAAAAAAATAAATAAATAATTAAATAAAGATAAAGGTCTAGGGATATAGCTCAGTGATAGAATACTTGCCTACTCTGGGTTCTATACCCAGCATTGCTTTCCCACACCCAGAAAAAGGATATTGCAAAAAAGTGATGTAGCTATGAAAGGACAATAATAGTCTCAGACTTGAGAGAATTTTTAGGATGACAGATCCAGGTCATTATCAAAAGCAATCAAGTAAAAGGGGATGTTCCTCTCCTGGGAGGAATCCACTTTGGTCCTTCTCCACCTTCTTAAAGCAAGGCTTCCTGCTGAATGGAACCCGTCTCCTCAAGCAGAAACTGCTATGGGAAAAACCCCTGGTATCAATGCTGTAAAGACAGGAGAGCCCTGGTGTGAATATGTTCCGGATATATTGGAAAAAGTGCTCAGACCAAGATCTGTTGATTTCTTTTACTAACAGGGTCGAGTGCCCATCTCACCTGCAGACTCTGACTAATTTTGTTCTAAATTGTGTGGTGTCTGCATCCTTGCTGATGAGCCACTAGTCCTACAGTACATGTGTGTATGCAGGCTGTGTGTGCATAGTCATTCATCCAACCAAAATGTCTTTTGAGTGTCAGACACTTTACCAGGTGTTGGGGACTTAGGGGTAAAAAAAAGGGCAGACATACCCCTGCCATCCTAGAGGTCACTATCTAGTTGGGGGATACAATAATCAATTAAACAATTAAATAAAATTGGTGGAAATATGTGCTATTTGAGAAAGAAATATGATGTTGTGGTTAATAAAAATAGCAGGGATGGGATGGGAATCTATCAGATACTGTTTAGGTAAAACCTTTCTAAGAAGGTGACATTTCAGCTGAGAATTGAAGGATGGGAAGGAACCGACCAAAGGGCCCTCCTCAGCCTGAGGCTTGGTGAGGGGAGTGCTATGGTAGAGGTGGAATAAGGATGTCAGGGTGCTTGAAGAGCCCAGGAAACCTGTGGTTCTGTTTGTTTTGTTTTGCCCCATTCTATCCTTGCCCTCCTTCCCTTCCTGTACCTTCATCTACTAGTCCCCCCGCATTCCTCCAGGTGCTAGGTAGGGTTGTCTCCTGCTCCCATCATGAGTTGCTCACAGTTCTTCCCTGCCCATCCCTGTCTTCCTGTCTCTACAGATCTCCTGGAATCAAGGGGTTGATTTGTGGTGGCATGAACTCATGCAAGAGGCAGGGGATGAGTTTGAGCCTGAGTGGTGTGACGCTGAGGACCCACTCTTCATCCTATATACCAGTGGCTCCACAGGCAAACCCAAGGCAAGTGTGTATGTGTGGTTGCCTTTACTAGGAAGGAATAAAAAGTGGGTTTATGAGAAAGCATGTAGCAACAGAAATTTTATTCTACAACCCTGAGTTCCGGAAATGTCACATTACCTTTTCTAAATCAAATTAAGGTATAAATTCTCAGTTGCTAAAGGGTGAAACCCAGGGTAAGACAAGTCAGATGGGGGCTTTCATGGTGCCCAGAAAAGGGGGAAGGATCAGTTCATGTGACTGACATGGATGCTACTTGCCCATTCTCTCTTGGTTTGGTTGGAAGAGAGCTGTAACTTTGAACTCAAAGTCAAGGGTGGGCACAGGAATTTCTCTTGGACTTCTTGGACCATAGTTCTTAGAGTTCAGTTATTTCTTCATGGCCCACTGTTGATGTCTAGTTCTCTGCCAGAGCATAGTGTGACAGCTGGAAAGACTTAAGAAAACTGATTCTTTGATTGATCTGAAAGATTTGAAAGCTATATCAGTCTGCTTTTTCACCCACCCCGTCCCTAAGTTCTTCTCTCCATGCTTTGGAATACCCCTCAATTTTGGCCTCTCCTTTCTAGGGATAGGTTAGGGATGGAATAAGAGTAACTATTTATTCCAGTCACTCTGACAATGTGCAATTGAGTGTGTGGATGCAAATACACAGATGCAAGTGTGTGTGTGTGAGTAATGCAGGTGACTTAGACATATAATCCTGAGGTTGCTGGGCACTATGGTGCATGCCTATAATCCCAGCAACTCAGGAGGTAGAGGCAAGAGGATTGCAAGTTCAAGCTCAGCCTGGGAATTTAGCAAGACCCTACCTCAAAAAATAAAAAGGACTGGGGATGTAGCTCAGTGGTAGAATACCCATGGGATCAGTCCCCAAAAATAAATAAATAAATACAATTTGAGGGTGTGGGTTGGAATGATGGGATGCTATGCATGTGTGATATCAGGGATGTGATAAAGGAGATAAGGTGGGAAGCATGGAGAAAGGAGATGGAAGAGAGACAGATGCTGTGAAAGGGATGGTGGCAAGGTAAGAATCCCTGAGATGGGCTGCTCCAGCTCTGCCCAGTCTCCATTTTTTGGTCAGTGGCGTTGAGTACAAGACCCCAACCTGAAGCACCATTCCTTCCACAGGGTGTGGTGCACACAGTTGGCGGTTACATGCTTTATGTGGCTACAACCTTCAAGTATGTGTTTGACTTCCACGCAGAGGATGTGTTTTGGTGCACAGCAGACATTGGCTGGATCACTGGCCATTCCTATGTCACCTATGGGCCACTGGCAAATGGTGCCACCAGTGTTTTGGTGAGAAGGGAGCTGGAACCCATGGCCACCTGGCCTAGCTGGGGGATGGACAAGGTTATCCTGGGTGACTACTTCCCAAGGCACTTAGTCTAGAGGCAGTGGGACTTACACAATGACTAGTTTCCTAGAAAAAGAGGAGTCCTTGAGGAGGTTGTATATGGCGACTAGGAAGTTCTCTGCTTGTCTGAGCAGGCACTGAAGATATGGTTGGTCAGATAGGGCAAAATACTGAAACTGAGGGAATGTTAGAGGAATGGAAGAACTATTGGGAAGGATCAGGAATGATCCGCTTTCACTGGGGTCAGTTTGAAGGGATCCCCACATATCCCGATGTGAGTCGACTATGGAGCATCGTGGACAAATACAAGGTGACCAAGTTCTACACAGCTCCCACAGCCATTCGTCTGCTCATGAAGTTTGGAGATGAACCTGTCATCAAGTGAGACCCCCTTCCCAGTTGCTGTCCCATCAATGTCCTTCAGAGCTGGCTACTGCCCTTTGTACATAGTTTCTTTCCATTGTCCCAATTCCCTGACCTGAATAGGGGAGGAGGTAAGAGAAGGACTAGGGCATGTGTACCCTGGCTCCCAGTGGTACTCAGAAATTTCCTCTCTCCCATTCCCTGCCCAAGGCATAGCCGGGCATCCTTGCAGGTGCTAGGGACAGTGGGTGAACCTATCAACCCTGAGGCCTGGCTGTGGTACCACCGGGTGGTAGGTGCCCAGCGCTGCCCCATCGTGGACACCTTCTGGCAAACAGAGACAGTGAGTGAGGGTTTCAGAAGGCTGGGCTCAGGGACAATGTTGGAAAACTGACTCAAACTCCTGATCTCTGACTTCCACAGGGTGGCCACATGCTGACCCCCCTCCCTGGTGCCACACCCATGAAACCCGGTTCTGCTGTAAGTAAATTTCCCCTGTTGGTCCTGGGCTGAGCAGGGGTAGGGTCTTGGGGCATCTGTCCTACTAGAGTGGGGCACTAAACCAATATGTATGAGGAATTTGGGGCTCTGGTGCTCCTTGGGAGTTGAGTCAGAACTGTCTCATTCCTTTTCTTGGGTTCTGTTTCCTATTTGTTTTTAGTCCTTCCCATTCTTTGGTGTAGCGCCTGCAATCCTGAATGAGTCTGGGGAAGAGTTGGAAGGTGAAGCTGAAGGTTATCTGGTAAGGCCCTGGCTCTGCCCAGGGTGGGGGGTACTTTGAAGAAGGGAAAGGTAGTCCTTTCCCTTCTCTGCTTCAGAGTTAATAACCTAATCTCTCCTGATAGCTGCTTAGAACTGAAGCTGCACAGTTGGAGGTTTGTTCTCTGTTAAAAGACTTGAGGAGGTATCCTTCTAAATAATTTGCCTGCATCTCTGCCTTTTGGTGCACAAGGCTCTAATGGACTTTTTTCTTTTTTCTTTTATTTTTTCCTGTTGTCAATGGATCTTTTATTTTATTTATTTATATGTGGGTTTTGAACCCAGGGCCTCACATATGCCAATCAAGCGCTCTACCACTGAGCCACAACTCTAGCCCTCTTATGGGCCTTTTAAGAATCTGTTCAAAGATTCCCTATGATACTTTCTTGGGTATGAAAGAGTCCTAATTCTTCCTTTGACAAAATAACATAATAGATAAGTAGGCTCTTGAGTCAGCCTGCTTGTGTTCAAATCCTGGCTCTGCCTCTTCTATGACCTTAGAGAAGTTGCCTAATACCTTTAAACCTAACTTTTCCTATTTGGAAAGTTGGGTTATAACACTACTTTCTCTCCTGTGGCTGTTTGGTTGATTAAATTAGATAATCCATGCAAAGGGATTAGCACAGAACCTAGAAGCTAGTGCTCAATAAATGTTAGGTATTACAACATTTGTGTTAGTACTTAATAGGGCTCTTATCAGTCATGTTCCCCAGATCCTACGCAATTTCATTTTCCCAGGAACAAGTTAATAATGGGCAGGACTTGAATCTAGGCCTTCTGACTCAGCCTAGAATTCCATCTGTCCTATCAATCTGCTACCACAAAACATTATTATTTATTCGTGTGTGAGACCTACTTTTTTTTGGTTGTTTTGTTTATGTTGTTTTTGGTGTGGTACTGGAGATTGAACCCAGGGGCACTCTACCACTGAGCTCCATCCCCAGTCCTTCTTGTTTTTTGAGATAGGGTCTTGCTAAATTTCCCAGGCTGTCCTCAAACCTGTAACCCTCCTGCCTTAGTCTTTTAAACAGCAGGGATTATTGTCATGTGCCACCACATCTGGTTTGAGTCACATTTTTTTATATGACTGTTTTCATTTGCTTTAAGCTGGACTTATTTTCCTAAGGGATTACCCAAAAGGAGATTCAGATTTACTAAAAGCTTATGACTAACAGAACAAACTTTCCACATACTATTATTTAATCCTCGAAATAACTTTAGAAGATAGGAATTATTTTCTTGGGTTTACAAATGAGGATTCTGAAGCTCAGAGAAGCAAAGTTACTTTCCTGAAATCACATAGCTAGTAAGTGGCAGAGTTGGGATTCCAAGCTAGGATCCTCCATCGCCAAAGTTTATACTTTGTTTATACTTTTATTTCTCAGGAATGGACTTTAGGATATTTTCTCTTATGTTTAGCAAAGCTGTGATTATCTTCCTCTGAGACAGCCTAGCAGTTGATCACTGTGCCTTCCTCCCTCCACAGGTGTTTAAACAGCCCTGGCCAGGGATAATGCGCACGGTTTATGGGAACCACATACGCTTTGAGACCACCTACTTTAAGAAGTTCCCTGGGTACTACGTTACAGGAGATGGTGAGCCTTGGCTATCCTCTCCTTGCACCTGCCACTAAGACACACCTTCACCTTCCACTTTCCAGAAGAGTTGGTTAGGGATGAAGAACAGAAAGGAATATATCCCAAATATCAGTGTTTGGTAACCAGGCAGAACAGCAGAGGAATGAGTATTGCAGGAAAGGTCTCAGGATGATGCCATCTGATATTATATGTCTGAGTTTCTTGTTTCTTGCTCCTGTGTTGACAGAGATGGAGCACACAGCAGTGTGTGTTACTATGTCATCCATATTTGGAGCCTGTTTGCCCATTAGTCCATTCATCCATAAGTATTGAGCACCTACTATGCCCAACCACTGATTTAATAAGCACCAGGGATATTACCATGAATAACATAGTCAAGGTATCTGCTATCATGGGATTTATATTCTAGTTAGAAGGGGACAGACAATAAATCCAGCAAACAAGTAAATAAGCTTATCTTAGGTAGAGGTATATAGTATGATGAAAATAATATGATAGTGTCTTCAGGAACAGTTACTAAACACGGAGTAGAGAGTGGTCAGAGGCGGCTTTTCTGAACTGAAGTTGAGCAGAGACTTGAGGGGTGAAAAAGAACCAGATACAGGGAAATAGAGGTTAAGAGTATTGTGTGCAGTGGGACACAAGTTGGTCTTTTTGTCTTTTCATTATTGTTGTTTGTTTGTTTGTTGTGGTACTGGGTATCTCATCCAGGGCTTTGTGCATGCTAGGCAAGTGCTCTACCATTAAGTTACACTCCCAGCTCCAACACAGCTTGAAATGAATGAGGAATGGACTGAAGCCTGTATGGCTAGAGTGTAGTAAGCACAGGGAAGAATATCACGTGAAGCTGGAGAGGTAAATAATAGGGTCTTGTGGGTCATGATGAGCAGTTTAGATTTTATTCAAAGTACAATGAGAGACATTTACAGGTTGTAAGCAGGAGAGTGATAAGAACTAATTTACTGTTCAGAAAACAACTACCTGAGTTATAAAATGTAGATTTGTTATGGGTGTATTAGTTATTTACTGCCACGGAATAAATTACCCTCAAAAGTTGGTAGCTTAAAACAACAAATATTATATTATCAGGAGTAGTAAACAGCTTAGCTGGGTGGTTCGTGGTTAAGTGTCTCTCATGGGTTGCAATCAAACTGTTGGGAGGGACTGTAGTTATCTGAAGGTATGATGGAGGCCCCACTTCCATATTGACTCATGTAGCTGTTGGCAGAAATACTCAGTTCCTCACCATCTGGGTCTCTCTGTAGGGCTACTCACAACATGGCTGCTGGCTTTCCCTAGAATACATGATCTGAGAGAATACATTCAAGATGGAGGCCAATGTGTCTTCTGTAATCTAATCTCAGAAATGACATCCCATCTTTTCTACCAAATTCTGTTGATTACAGAGACTGACCCTATACAATGAGAAAAAGTACTGTAAGGGGTTTAAATACCATGAGGTAGAGATCAGTGGGGCCATCATGGAGGCTGGAAGCAGAAAGACTTGTTAGAAGTCTACTGCGGTGGATGTGGCAGTTTGGTAATATGAATCACATATCCTATTGTGGAGTATTTATTATGTTTTGCATTTCTTCCCAGGCTGCCGGCGAGACCAGGATGGCTATTACTGGATTACTGGCAGGATTGATGACATGCTCAATGTATCTGGTGAGGGCCCAGGACCCCCTACCATTTCATTAGTTCTGTTCAGCTGACAACTCCCAGCTAAAGCCTTCCAAGAGATCTAGGACTACCCTTTGGCAAGATCATGTGTGGAGTATGGTATTCAGTTCTGGGCCCAGGTTTTGGAAGAATGATCAACACTGGAATGTGCCTAGAAGAGGGTGGTGAGGTAACTGGAAACATGCCATGTGAGGACTGAATGAAGGATATTCCCCATGTGACCAGACTGGGTCTGCGCTGTGGGTATGGATGGAACAAAGGCTGGGGTAAAGGCTGGAATCTCTCATGGCATTTCCTTTCTCTTGACAAGGACACTTGCTGAGTACAGCAGAGGTGGAGTCAGCACTTGTGGAACACGAGGCTGTGGCAGAGGCAGCTGTGGTGGGCCATCCTCATCCTGTGAAGGGCGAATGCCTCTACTGCTTTGTTACCCTGTGTGACGGCCACAGCTTCAGCCCCGCTCTCACTGAGGAGCTCAAGAAGCAGAGTGAGGAGCCCCTCTGGGCAAGGACTAGAGGGTCTGCATGTTGTTAGTGAGGGGCTGCAGCAAGTTGTTCCCCTAACCATGAATAGAGCCCAGGGGACTGACTGATTTCTACCTACTCAGTTTCCATTAGTCTTTCTTGAGGATAATAATAAGAGCCAACATTTATATAATACTTTTTTGTGCCACCACTGGGCTCAGTGCTTTAAATGCATGACCCCATTTAATCTTTACAATCACCTCCATGAAACAGAGCCTGTTGTTACTCTAGTTTTAAAGATGAAGAAACTTCAGATGCAGAGAAGTTAAATCACTTTCCCAAGACTACACTTCCAGAAAGGTGTATTTAAATTCTGGCAGGCTGATTCTAGAGCCAGAGTTCCATGAACATGGATTAAGATGTAATAAGAGAGGCAGAGAACCTGAGAAAGACTCTGTAGGCAGGTGGGGAACCAAACCATTTCTCCCTTGGCTTTTGGGAGTCTGGCTAAAGGTGCTGAAGAAATACTTAATGCTTTGTTGATTACAGTAAGAGAAAAGATTGGCCCGATTGCCACACCAGACTACATACAGAATGCACCTGGCTTGCCTAAAACCCGCTCAGGTATGTTCAGATACCTCCAGGGATTGGGTTTATGCTGAGGTCCAGTGGTGTGGGGTATGTGGATGAAAGCCTTCGGCAGGGCTGGGTGGGTCAGTACTGTCACTAAGTAACTAGAGGCCTGTGGTCCCCCAGGGAAAATCATGAGGCGAGTACTTCGGAAGATTGCTCAGAATGACCATGACCTGGGGGACACATCTACAGTGGCTGATCCATCTGTCATCAGTCACCTCTTCAGCCACCGCTGCCTGACCATCCAGTGAACAAGATTCTCCTTTACCCAGGATTCCCCTGCTTGGCTCTCCAAAATTCTGCCCATCCTCCCTGTCCCAATTCAGGAGTACTGAGGGCCAGTCCTGACCCACACTTTATTCCTATATGGAAATGGTTTCCTGTGACTGACAGGCAGAAGGGACAAAGGCCCATATCAGCCTCGGACTAATATGTCTCCAGTCTCCAAAGAACTTTCCAAGTCCAGTACAGGGACCTGAAGGCCATGTTCCTAACTGAAGTTAAATGTTCAGAGGGTAAATGAGGGCCTAGACTGAAGCCGGGAGCCAACCCTGTAATCCTGTGTCAGCTTTCTCAGGAAGCACCAGTACTTATCTTGGAAATGCACTTGTCTTTAGGAATGACAGTTTGTGAGTCCTGGATTAATAATAATTTTTTTAAATACTTTGCTGCTTTTGTTATGAGTTTGAATTCTCCCATTTGCTCCAGATGCTACGCAAACTGGTTCAGTCTCCAGATGCTTTTCGGATCGTCTGCTTCTTTGAAGGAGTGGGTGTATTTTGTTACTAGGATCAGAGGAACTTGTCTTCCTTGTCCTGTACCCACCTTTCCATGAACAGAGCCCTGCCCATGAGAGAGACACTCATATGAAACTCTCTTTTCTTGCTCTATTCATGCTTAAGCCCCATGACTGTAGGACTAAAGTTTGTGACCTCAAGAAGGTGGTGACTGGTTTTCTTAGGTATCTTTCAGGCTGCATATGCAGCTTCTCTGTGTGGCAGGTAGGAAGGAAAGTAATATTACCCAGGACTACCCCAATGTCTTCCTTCTAATATTTTGTTTTGGGCAGAGACAAGCAGGGCTTCACTCACAGGAACTCTGACAAGCCCCTTAGTTAAGCAAGAATGACTGAAGCCAGTTTACAACTTTCATGTCCCAATGGGGCTACCTTCCCACCTGGGCTTCTGCCAGGGACCCTCACTTTTCCCCATGGTCCTGTGGGAGTGTTAGTGAATGACTAAAGATTGGAACTTCAGGGTCTCATCCATAGGGTCTGGGTCTCGGAAGACCCTGACAACAGCCCAATCACATTCCATATTTCAATCCACTTTAAGATTACATAATCCACCTTAAGAGATTATAACTCTCCTCTATCCTCTGTATACAAAGCAATAATTCAACAATCAGCAATGTAGTTTTATTTAAGGCAGAGATGGGGAAAGTCTGTGCCCCTCCACCCTCCTTTATCTCTCCTCTTTCTACCACTCAGTCCTATCCCAAGTCAGGCACTGGAAGCTGCTGGAAAGGCTGAGGGACCAAGAAGAGTATGGCAGAGTTATAGACCTTGACCTCAGAGCAGCTCCCTTCTCATACCTCAAAGATTTGGGGGCCTCTAGATCTCATCTAATGGAAACACAGCATTTCTGATCCTCAGATCCTTCCCACTAGACCTTGGAAAACTTTGGGAGAGAACATCTTCCTAAGGTGGGAGGAAGGCAGCCCCTTGGGAGGGCTAAGAGAGGAGTGACAAGTACATGGATAGAAGGTCTCTTGAGTGAAGTCCAGGCTGTCCAGGCTGTGTGCTCACACAGGGTATGGGTTGTCCAGGACCGCCACTCCTGCTGCCACACCCCCATCTGCATGCTCGATGGCTTTGGTTCGAAGTAGATGCCCCACATGCTTGTTCATCACAAGTGTCTTTCCTTGCCTACAGAAACGGGGCCAGGAGAGACACATCACCAAACCCAGGACCTTCCCTGGTCCCAGCTGAGCAGTACATGGGTAACCTACTACACCCAAAACAGTGCTAGGATTTTAGAGTCAGATTTAGGTTTGCATCCTAGCTTGTAAATTACTAAGCTCTGTATCTTTGGGCAAATTCCTTAGCCTTTCTAACTCTCAATATTCTCAATTTAAAATTGGGATAATACCCCTTACTTTGCAAGAAGGTCCTAAAGAATAAATAAAGCAAGAACAACAGTTAGCATGATCCAGACTCTCAAATCATATCCTGAGCTATGAATTTTCTTCCTTACCTCTCTCTTAAGATGGCTGTGGTGGTGTAGGAGTGACAGGCAGAGATGTTGAAAGTGGTTAGAAGGGGAAGCTGTAGAGAGGGCAGGTTCTGAAAGGGAGTGTGGCAGCATCTGGTATTCTTCACCTTGCCCTAACCTTGACGTATTTTGTAGGAAGTGACATAAGGGACTTGTTACTTACAAATTCCCAAGTCCTCCTCTCTGCCTGATTCTTTGTGTGCAAATCCAAATCTAGGGGCTACAAGCTCTTCAAAGCCACTGAATGACCTCTAGCTGACCCTTCTCACCTTTCTCCAGAATCCCCTGTGGACTTTGAACTAGACCCCAACTCTCTTCCTCCCTGGAGTCTCTTACTCCTGACTGTCAGACCACCTGTTCTCAATCATCTTGGTGCTATCTGCAATTTCCTTTTTTATGAGAATTTCCTTTATATGATGAGAAGTACAGCACTTCTCATATGGGTGTCATTTGAGAGTCCTGTGAGGTAGGCAGGTCTTGAGTCCTTGACCTCATTTAATAGACAAGAAAATAAGTAAAAAAGCTAGGGATTGACCAAGCTGGGACTGAAGCCCAGGATTCCTGACTCTGTCCAGGGTTTCCTCTAGGCTCACTTGGATGGCGCTCCAGCAGGGAGGTTGTGAAAGGAGCTCCTCCTTATTGGCTCACCTGACATAGACTCCAAAGATGCCCAGCTCTGAGATACACTGGACCACTCTAACAAGGCTGCCAGGCCGTAACAGGCAGTTTTCAAAAGGTTCAGGTTCAATCTTCTCCATGAGGATGTAGGAGGCCCTCTCCTCACGGTCCTTTAGCTGCTCCAGGGCCTGCACCATTTCCTCCCCGTACAGGTTGTTACCTGCAATTAAACTGGTCAGTTACCTTGAACCCTCTACTTACCTTCTTCACTTCTGGGGCCATATGGACAACTCAACAGCCTTAATTCACAACACCAGCTCAGTAAAGCTGGAGTTCATTTGGCTTCTGAGAAACAAAGGTCACCTTGACAGGAGAGCCCTTACAAGTGAACATACCTACCACCACACCATCCTGCCTATTTCTCCCAGCTATACACATTCCTTCTCTTCTTAAATGCTGGGGTTCCCCAGGAATCTATCCTACACTCTTGTTATCTCTTCCATGTACTTTTCAGGGAGATCTCTTTCATTCGAAGATTCCACCTATACCCTATAACTTGTTAACTCCTGAATCTTTAACTCTTGCTCTGGACACACGAATGTCCCATAGGTCTCCAAAACCAACTCAGCCATGTCCAAACAGAACTCTATTTCTGTTTCAATATGCTCCTCTCAGACCTTCCAATTCCCCATGAGGCAAAAGGCATCCCTGAGTCCTATTTTAACTCCTCCCTCTCCTTTACCTCTGACACTACCTCAGACATGTCTCGCCAGTCTGTGCTCCATGCTGTCATAGCCCTACATGACTCTTCTGGACAACTGTACCAGCTTCCTGCATGCTCTCTCTGCCACCAGTCTCTTCCTTCATTCCAGGAAACCTTCTATAATGGCCAAAACACTGTATGTTTTGCAGATTCCTACCACTGATAGCCACTTGGATCCCAATCAGTCAAATACCCCTTCCTGCTTAAAACTTTCTAATGGCTTCCCATTACCATTAGAATAAAATCTAATTTCCTAACATATATTCAATGCCCTTTATAATGTCTCCTGCCATCTGCTACTCCAGCTTCACCAGTTTCTCATTAATCTTAAAACATACCAAGCTTTCATGGCCCAGTGCTTTTGCTTGAGGTTGTTCTGTTTAGAACACTAATCCCCTTTTCTACCTGGAAGACGCCAACCTAGGTCAAAAATCATCTCTGGATCTATGAGGCAGACATGACGCCTGCCCTCAAGGAGTTTCAAATGAGGCAGGAAGACAAATATGTATTTTGTGAAACCTAATACACTACTACCCTGCTACCCTGTCATCTACCCAACTAAAGTTGTTCAAACCCTACAGTGCTGGTTAATCAGATTTCCCTGTGCACCACAGCACTTGGTCATAGAGTCTCGGGGGACACTGTCCTTGGTGGGACCTATGTCATTTCCTCTTGTATCCATCATGCCTGACCTACGTCCATGGCAAGTGCCAGTGAGCACTGATGACAACATAATAGCTCCTTTCATTAAGCAGCCCTGCAGAGGGAATCCACCTACCTCCACCCTCTCTTTGAGGCTTTAACACAAACCGGCTTGGGGCAGCAAGGGCCTCAGTGATGGCCTGGTCCCCTTCTTCACCCTGGCAAGAGGCAGAAAGTAGTCATCACACAGTCTTAAGGCTAAAGAGGCAGCTAGGGTCCTGCTGATCATCCAGAGCAGCATTACAGGAAAAGCAGGAGTGGGAACAGCCATAAGCTCCTCCGGGCTGGACATTTCTTTGATCCCCACAATCCCTTGCAGCCATAAACACAAGAATAGGTCTTTCTCTGGCAATACAGGGCTCTGCAGCAGGCAGCCTAGACAGTGGGTATAGATATTCCTCAATTCTTGCTACCTGCCTTAGTCCTATCCCCTGGTTGCCATCCCCATCTCTACCTTTGTTGAGGGAGTTCACAGTGAATTCCAGCCCTCTGAGGTTGCCCCTGTTCCCACAGTTCTAGGGGTTCCCCAGAGCACCATTGATTCAAGTCACATTACCAACCATAATGCCAGTTCCACCCACTCCAATGCACTGGGCTCTAGGTTTCTGCTACAGGAGGCCTGTCATGAGAGAAATGGGTTGCTTATGTACCATGTCCAATGAGTAGAGACCAGCAAAGGTGGCACGGAGGCGGGCCACAGCCTCAGGCTGGCCAGGGAGCAACATGTCCAGCACGCCTGCCCGGCTCAGTTCCTGTTGCACCTTTTTAGTCCCAGCCAGCTGGGTGGCAATGTCCGGGCACTTTACAGCACAGGACCTCTCCAGCAGTAAGCGTGCTTTCCAGTTCTGCAGAGGGAGGAACACAAAAAGAAATCTACTTTAGTTCACATCTGCTGATCATTACCAATCAGGTGCCAGGTATTGTGATTTTTATTTTCATATTGACTATCTCCTAGGATCATTACAATATCCTTGTGAGGCAGGTATGACCCTTTTGAATCTGTAGGATTCTTGCCTTAGGGGGCTCATAGTCTAGCACACTGATATATAAGGGGGAATGACAGAAGGTGAAAAACCTTTTATGAGGGTATAGAAAAACTGATGAGGAGGTTTGAAGGGCTTGGTCCACTTATTTAAGAGCTCAGCTTCCCACCATATTTCAAATAAAATTCAGTATTCCAAACTCTGGTTGTTCTTCAAAGTGTATAAGTCTGTTGCCTTTAACCAAATAAAATCCAAATTCCTTATCATGGCCTATAAGACCCTGTGGGATCTGGCTCTTGTCTGTTTTCTCAACTTCATATTTCCACCCCCACCCCTGCCCTTGCCTCCTGCCTCCCACATTCCAGCCACATAGGCCTATCATTCCTCAAATACTCAAACCTCCTCGGATCTTTTGCATTTGCCCTTTTCCCTTTGCCTGAAATTCTCTTTCTTTTGACTTTTTCCAGGAATGGCTAGATCCTTCTTATCATTAAGTCTTAGCCCAGTCACCTTCTCAGAGAAGTCTTCCTTGACTACCCTATTTAATGTAGGTTTTCCCATAATTCTCTATCTTTTCACCCTGTTGTTTCATTCAAAGCAGTTGCCTCCCAACTAGGAGGAAAAAAACCACTCTTTAAAAAAAACTTTCTGATGCCCATTCCCCAAACAGACTGTGAGGTCCATAAGGACTGGACTCTTGTTTGTCTTATTTTCTTCTGTATCCCTGGTATCTAACACAGTTCCTGGTACTTCATAGGTGCTCAGTAAGTATCTGTTACTTGTTACTGTTGCTGATTGAAGTGAAATTCATTCAAGTAGTAACCTAGTAACAGGCAGTCTGACAGGTGAGACTCAATGGAGATGGGGTAACAGAAAAATATGGACAAAGGCCTGCTGGTGGGTGATCACAGGATGAATGATCTGTTGTGTCAGGGGCTTAGGATATAAGAAACAGGGAAACATCAGAGAATCATATGTCCCAGTTTTGGTCCCCATTCTCAGGCACTGGGGAAACAGTCTGTCCTTGGCTCCAGATCACAGCAAACTCAAGGATCAAGGCTAAGACTTGAAGAGCAACTCCTGCCACATTCAATGCTGTTCCCCTGCAGCACCTTTACCTGATCTTTACCCAATAATCCCAGTTACCTAACTACTGGTCTGGGGATCCAGGCAGAGTCACAGGTGCCTAGAACTTGAGATAAACCCAGACAAATATCTCATTAGGTCACAAGCAGGGAAAGCAAAACCCAAACATGAGCAGAGACTTGCCCAGGGTCAACTAGCAAGTCACTAAGCTTTATAGATCTATCTCCATGTTCTAAACCTAGTTTGAGCTTTTCAGTTCCCTAAAAATGTCCACTTCCTTATATACACTACTTTCCTTACCTTGTTAGCTCACCCTCTAAATTTTCTTGAGTCTCTTCCCTCATCCCTATCCTGAAACTTGCATCCAGGATGGGTCCCATCAGATAGTTTCTTCCCTAATCAGCAAGTTCAGTTTGAGCCCTCAAACTGTAGACCTGAAAGGAGTTTCCTTGGTTTTCTAGTTCCTGCTTTCAGAAACTGAAACCCAGGAATGGTCCCAAGAGGCAGAGTCAGGCTAATGACCTCCAGACCATGACCCAAGTTATATCTAACTTATTTCCTCTTTTACTTTCTCGCAGGTGAAAGCAGGGCTTCTTAGTCTCTCTATGGTATGTATGTTAGGAGCAGGACAGATGAATGGTATACTGGGAATACCACTGGCCTCAAGGTCAGAAAGCCTGGAAATTTCCTGCGGGACCTTAGACAAGCCTCTGCATTGCGCCAAACCTTAGTTTCTCCATCTGTATAATGGGGATAATTATATGCCTCATGGGGTGGTTGTCATAGTTAAGTAAAATAATGAATGTGGTAAATAATTTTGAAACTACATGGTGGGATAACAAGATGAGGTAACATCATTACTTCCATGAACATGAATGAACAGATGATAAAAACTTTCTGACTCAGATAAAGGAGAGGTAAAGAGGAAGACAATCGTGGTGTGCTAGAACTACCCTGCATCAGCTAGTGAGAGCTGACTGTACCCCTCTCTTCCCAACTCTGTGTTCAGAAATGTTGAGTTGGGGAGCTCAAAATATTCTACAGAAATCAACAAATACTAGAAACTGGGGCTTTTCTGCCCAGAAAGATGGCTGTTGAACATTTGCCAGCCTGTCAGGTGTGGTGGCACACGCCTGTAATCCAAGCAACTTGGGAGGCTGAGTCAGGAGGATCGCAAGTTCACAGCCAGCCTCAGTAACTTAGCAAGGCCCTAAGCAACTCAGTGAGACCCTGTCTCTAAATAAAATACAAAATAGGGCTGGGGATGTGGCTCAGTGGCTGAGTGTCCCTGAGTTCAATTCCTGGTTCAAAAAAAAAAAAAATTGCCAGCCTATCTCTAGAAAATGTGTTAGTGGCTAAAGCATTGGATTCCTGAGGATGCTGATTCTAGAAGATAGGTGTTTGCAGAGTGAAGGGTAGCAAAACACTTGCAGGAGTGGAAGAGGTTCCAGCAGCAAGTTCCCTGGAGGAGGAACTGAAGCTAGGACTCAGAGAAAAACCCTGGTTGTTGTGACACCTGAGTTGGGTCTCTGTGGAGCTCTGGTGGGTCCCAGGAGGCAAAGAATTGTCTAACAGAAAAATACCAACCTGTGCACTGTACTGACTTGGCATGTAACCATCCCGGAAGTAAACCACAGCAATTTCCTGGCCATCCCTAGAACATGACATAGAAAAAGCTACTGTGTTAAATTGTAACTGATGTGTTCAGTGGTTCAATCTATTTCAGGGTATATCAAAATGCATTTGGCTTTTCTGAAAGTCAGTCCACAGGACTTGGGCTGGAGTTCACTGGAACCATTGAAAGGAGATACCTACATGCCCAGTGCTTCCACTAGTAACACAGAGGTGTCCAAAATGGAAGGATTTAGAATATTCTACATCTAGAGTCATTCTGAGGAGGAAGGATACAGGGAAACAAGGTAACTGGAATCAAATTAAGTAAATTCAAAATCGCATGGCCTCAAAATGACTGAGTAGCAGAATCATATTGCCATGCATAGCAAAACAGACTTATAGTTGGATGCAGTGGGCACACCTGTAATTCCAATGACTTGGGAGGCTGAGGCAGATGAAGTTCAAGGCCAACTCTATGCAATTTAGCAAGACCCTGTCTCAAAATAAAAAACAAAAAGGGCTGGGGATGTAGCTCAGTGGTAAAGCATCTCTGGTTCAATCCTTGGTGCCAAAAACAAACAAACACAGACTTGTATTTCCACTGCTTAAAGTAGCTGAAACCTAAGATTTCTTAAAATGGTGGGGTGGGATGAGATGCAAAAATGAGTCAAAATACAGACTACCTTTTTAAACTTCTTTCCCTTTTCTTTGACCTATTTGATATTGTCAGTTTATCCAGAAAGTAAACTACTTCGTTTTGTTTGAAAAAATAGTAAATGGTATTGTAAAATCCCAAGGGGATTTTTAACTTTAACAATCACAAATTTCTAAATATGTAGTCACCTTGTATGTGGCCCATGGAGGGAAGGGTAGGGCCTGGCTTGGAAGACAAATCCAGGCTCACGCTCAGAGAATAGAATCTAGATCAATCACAGAATAAGACAGTTGCCCTTCTGCCTCCTTGATTGCCTAGCCCAACTGCTTAGGCCTGATGTGACCAGCCACCAAGAGGGGCATGAAAACTTTTGGGAGCTCAGAGGAGTATGAAAACAAAGGTTATCTTTAAGAATGATACCCTTATCCCAAACGTCATCAGTTATGACACAACCCCTTAGAAGCAGTTTGCTTGGCCTTTCTCCAAAATTTCCTAGGAGAATAAAATATTTGAGAAATTAGGAGAGAAGAAAACAAACCATCACATCTCCCAGAAGAAAGGATCATTTGGGGAAAGAGAGTGACAGAAGAGTTTCATAAACCAGTTGTCTAGTGGTCCTTGGAGATGCTTACATAAACAACCTTCGGTCTTGGTCCAGAGACCCCTTTTCAGAGACATCTTCAAATCTTCGCCGGATTAGGTGGATGTTCCTGGGAAGGATGGACAAGAGTCAGAGGGAGTGGATACTGTGTTCTGAGCAGCCCGTCCCATAGGGGCCACACATGGTGGACACCTTCTTCACTTACTTGGCCAGTAGCTCATTCTCTATGGCACGCTGGTCAAATATGTTCCTTTCCTTCTCTTGAGCAATCAGTAGCACCTGAGCACTGGAGAAAGAACACAAACAGCCTGAGGCTGTTACAGAGCTCATCCTTTCTCTGTCCAACCTACTATTCAAGAATAAGAACACAGTTTCCCTGAAAGAGTAGAGGTTAACCTCAATTTGGGTTTAACTCAGGCATCGACACCTAAGCCTATAACACCTTATTTTCTGAAGATAAGAAACGTGGAAAATATGGAGACACTTTCCCTTTTGCAGTGGGCAGATGAAATACAGCAATAGCTGGGCATGTGGCACATGCCTAATGTCCCAGTAACTTGGGAAGCTGAGGTAGGAGGATTATAAGTTGAAGGATAGCCTGGGCAACTTATACCCTGCCTCAAAGAAAGAAAAAAGGGAAAAAATTATAATGATGTCAATTTTAGATTTAAACCCATCTAAAAAACCCAAGAGGATTTTTTTCTTACAACTAAACATAGCAATTCCAAAATCTGTCTGAAAGAATAAACAGGTGAGACTATTGAATATTTTGTAAATGAACAACGCTGGGGGTCAAGTGCTAGTAACTCTATTACTAGATTGCTAAGCATATAATAAAAGAATGTGGGGCTGGGGTTGTAGCTCAGTGGTAGAGCACTTGCCTAGCACATGTGAGGCACTGGGTTCAATTCTTAGCACCACATAAAAATAATAAATAAAATAAAGGTATTGTTTCCATCTACAACTAAAAGAAATTAACTAGGGTATGGTGGTGCATTCCTATAATCCCAGCAACTCAGGAGGCTGAGAAAGGAGAATCACAAATTTGAGGCCAGCCTCAAAACTTAGCAACCCCCTAAGCAATTTAGTGAGACCCTGTCTCAAAATAAAATATAAAAAGGAAAAAGGGCTGGGATGTGGCTCAGGGGTAAGCATCCCTAGATTCAATCACTGGTACAAAAAAAAAAGTGTTTTTGCATAAAACTTTAGGAGATCCCTATAGAAAGCTACAGATCCAACTACAAATAAGGTATTATCTTCTGGGACTTCCCAATATTTCTGTGATGTCCACAGGACCATATTTGATCCCATAGTACTAATGGGATCAATGGGGTTTACTGGGCCTCTCCTTTTTCTTTCTCCATGTGTTTCTTAAAGAAGCAGGGGCTTGAGAACTCAGGGAAAACCTTATGCAGAGAACTATCTGTTTAGCTGCCAGTTAAGCTATTTTTGGTGTCAAAAATAGGCCTAGTCTCATAAAGCCTTTATGAGCCACCAGCCTCATAAAGCCAATGCTCATAATACAAAACTTCATTTTTACTGTAACTGTGCTGCTTTGTGCCTGTTGTGTCTTCCTAAGACCATTGGAAGCACTGGCTTAGGATGCAAAGTGTATATTCCTGGCCTCTTGTACTGAGCCTCTTATCTCTTTGCAGTTTTTCCCCACCTTAGCTGAACCTCTTGGATGGAAGTCTGTTTGCCTGCCTTCTTTCCATTTGGCCAAAATACAGGTCCTAAAATGTCCCCTCTCCCAGCCCACCTGAAATCTCTTGAAACCAGATGTGACATTAAACTGTCTTGGCTTTGAGCTGGGCAGCTTAGAGACAAGCTAGAAGTGATGCTCTCATAAGTCATCTTGCCCAGAAAGAGTCCTGAGGGCCAAAGGCCTTCTTCTTCATTTTGCAGTAGGAACCACTGAAATGCTCTGCATGTGGGTAGGTAAGTGTGGGAGGGTGGCACCTGGCCCAGGCTGGCCTACTTTCAAGAAGAAGTGGAGGAGGAAGGCTGGAGGCTGGAGGTTAAAGTGGAATTGCATGCTCTGACAAATTAATTCAGCCTGTCACCTGACAAACAACAGGAGTTAGACCCAGAAAATGCTGTACCTCCTCCTTCCTTCAGTTATGAGCAGCTGGAACTGAGGAAGACTACAAAAGTTGTCACCTAAGGAAGGTTAAGTGGCTCTAGCATGATGGCTTGGAGAGAGTGCTAGTCATGGCTCTCCATGTGACTTGTGATGTGTCCTTGAGCAAGTGTTTCTTTCCCTGAACCCTGAGTTTCCAGGGTGCTAATCAGATCATAGTTAATCAGATAATCAGATCATAGTTAATCAGATCATAGTTCCCAACCTTTTAAACCTCTTTCTTATTCTACTCATTCTAACCATGTATTCTATAGTTTGAGTTTGTCTAAACTGAAATCATAATTAATTGTCTAGGCTTCCTTCTAGAAAAATCTCAAAAAGCATACAATAACTAATGAAAATTCATCTCTACAAATATCGAGCCTCAGTTTTTCAATCCATACTATGGGACCATACCACTTGGAGGGAGAACAGAATAGTAGAAAGCACTCAGGCTTCAGAGACAGATGAATTCTAAACTTACAAGTTCTATAATTTTAGACAAGTTGCTAAACCTTTCTGAGCCTCAGTTTATTCCTCTGTTAAATAAAATTACCTCTAGTTCAATAGTAGCTATTTTATTATTAAAATTATCATCATTGTCATCATTGCCATCGTCAAATGTACCACACCGAGTTTTTAAAGCATTTTTCAGGTCCATGGTCTTATTTAATTCTCACTTCCACCCTTTTATGTATTATTATCACTCCTACTTTACAAATAAGAAAACTAAATCTCAGAAAAAAGAAATGACTTGCCAAGGACATTGTACTGCATCAGCAGAGCCTATTCTACTCATAATGGCAGAAACCAGTTCCAGCCTCAGTGCCACACAGCTTCTACCCACCAGTGTTTCATTCTGGACAATGACTCTTTCCTCTTCGTGTAATTCACAGCCTGGCAGGAGCCCTGTGTAGCGGCTCACCAGTTCACCCACCCCCTGGCTTCACTCTCTTAAAATGCAACCTAACCAAGAGTTCTATTTGACAGAATAATTGCCTAATGACTTCTGAATGCTTACAGTCTGATTTTTTTTTCTTTTTAGATGGTAGTGAAGTTTAGCAAGCCCAGAGAGGCTCTCTTGGAGGCAACAGCATGATTAAGAATACAGGCTCTGTGGCTACTCAGGAGGGGAAGACTGGAGGACTGAAAGTTTGAGGCCAGCCTTAGTAACATAGTGGGACCCTATTGTAAAATGAAAAATGAAAAGGGCTAGGGATGTAGTTCCGTGGGAGAGCTCCCTTGTACCACAAAAAAATCTCCAGTACAACATACAAACACACACACACGCACACACACACACACAAACACACACAAATACAAGTTCTGGAGGGAGGTGGACTCTGGATTCTGCCACCAACTCACCATTTGACCTTGAACAAGTCACTTCACTTCTCTGAAACTCAAGTTTCCTCATCTATAAAACAGGGGAGATGAATAGTATCTACCTCAGGAGCGTTTGTCATGAGGATTCCATGAGATCCTGTATATAAATCACTTGGGCTCTAGAAAGTGCTCTTTAAGGGATAATTGTTAATGCTACATTAACGCAATAACTTAGTACTATGATCCCTCAATTATCTTGAGTCGCTTACCTAGTATCTTCAGACATCTGGAACATGGATAAGAAATATGAAGAAAGCAAAAAATGCCTCTAAGCAGTTAAAATGGATACCATAAAATTCTCAAGTCAAAGCTTACGCAATTACTCAACAGAGAGGCCCTCATGCTCTTTAGATGTAATCAAAACAACGTGATCATTTGTTTTTCCAAACCACAGAAAATCAGAAAGGAGATATGTATGGCAGGGAAGCATTCCAAATTCAAACACACTGACAGCAGTAAAAAGTAGGAGATGGGGCTAGGGATGTAGCTGAGTACTATAACACTTGCCCAGCATCTTCAAGGCCCTGGGTTGATCCCTGGCACCACAAAAAGAAAAAAAAAAAAAAAAAAAAGGAAAACCTGATAATCAGAAAGCAGACAGGAAACCTATGAAGAAAACAAGAACTTAAAGCCTAGCAATGGAGGCACTGATGCCTCTCTAACCCTAGGTGGCATAGCTGCATTGCAGCAAGATGCAGTCACCAAAAGGACATTATTTCTACTCAATATCATTTCATATTCTATAATTCCAGATACTTGGAAGGCTGAGGCAAAAAGATTAAAAATTAAAGGCCTCAGCAATAAAGGATTAAAAAGTAAAGGTCTCAGCAATTTAATGAGACACTGTCTCAAAATAAAAATAAAATGGGGACATGGTTCAGTGGTAGAGCACCCCTGGGTTCAATCTCTGGTACAGGGATGGGAGGATAGAGAGGAAGCTGAAAACAAAGCTTCATTAAAATAAGTTTGGCATTTAAATATCTAAATTTCTATTCTTAGCAAAATCCCTTTATTCCCTAATGATGTCAAGCAAAGGAGAAGGTGCTATACCCATGAATGCTGAATCTAAAGCAGTAAAAAAGCTGTCACTTTTTCTACATCCTTACTTGGCTGAGCCATAGAGCTCCCAGGCTTTGGCAATCCCCAGGGCCAGTCCCTTGCTGGGATTATTGGAGAGGATCTTGGCAGCTTCTTTGGTCTTACTCAGGACATTGAGAACATGTCTGTTGGAAAAGAGATGGCTATTCAGTTATTGGATTGACCAGAAGTCCCCTCTGCCCTTGACCTCACAGAAGCATATAGAAATATTACTCTACTAATCATCTGCACACTTAAAACTTCTTACCATCACATTCCAGAAGGATCCGCTTTAGCTGGAATATGCTGGGCTGCTCTTACCTTGACCTTTGATGTACATGCCCAGGGGAGCTCAGAGGCCCAAGTGAGCTGGAGCCTCATACACTGGGCCCTGGTGCTGCCTGGAATGCTGCTGCAGTCCATCTGGAATCACAGCAACCTGGAGTATCTGTGCTGGTTAGGAATGGCTACTACTATGACCCAGCCATCAGATGGAAGCTCCTGCATTCCTCTCTACCTCAGCTTTGGAATACCTTTCATGCTCTCAGATTCGTCAAATTCTTCCTCACTGCAGGGCCCTTGCAGATACTGCTCCTCTGTCTGGAACACTGACTTACTTAATGACTAGATAAGCAGGACTAGATAAGCCGTGAGGTCCCTTCTCTCCCTGATATACCAAGAATCTGATTACAAGCAGAAATTGTGCTGCAGGGTTCAGGATGTGGGTAGGTAGGGAGAACACATGACCCAGGGCCCAGGAAGGCACAGTCATGATTGGAGATCCTCGGTTCAACCAGTGATTGATTGTACCTCCACACTGGCCCTCATATCTACGCCCACAGCTACCCAAGGAACCTACTGGTGCACGGCCGGAGTACGGGAGGCCAGACCCCCAAAGCTGGCAGAGATAGTGTTGATTTCAATTTGTTTCAGGGCTGGGGAGCCATCTGCGCTGCGCTGGAACATGTAGTCTGAGCGGTTTAGACCCAGGAACACCGTCTGTGGGAAAAACTGAAGGCTGAGGACATCTGCCCAGGGGCTGCCTCTTAGAATCTAGTTACAAACAGACAGGTACCATGACCTATATGTCAAGGTAAGAATCACAAACTAATACTCCCAAACCCATAGGATCATTCTTCTGGTCATCCCAGAATTGGTGCTGGGATGTACAATCAGTAGGGACCAGTGAGAGGTAGATTAATGTGAAATTAAGGCCTGGACCAAATTCTTCTGGTAAAAACAAAACAAGAAAAACAAAACACCAGAGATGACAGGGAAGGTCTCAGACTTGGAGAGGGGCTGGCAGTGGTTACCTGGGCAATGCCTTCTCCCAAGACTTGCTTGTAGATGTCAAAGAGATGAGCAGTGAAGTTGTCCATTTTGATGGTGCTAGAGGAGGAAACAGAACATTTTCCAGGCTGTACGGGACCTTAAAGATCAAGGAGTCCTGCCCCATTCAATGATCTCTGAATCCCCTCTGGGTCTTCTGACCAAAACTTGAATACCCATTCCAATCTTATAGAGAACATTGGTTAAGAATTCAGCCTTAGAGCCAGATGACCCAGGTTTGAATCCCAGCTCTATCACCCATTAGACAACCTCACTCTCTTTTTGCTTCTCTGTATCTAAGTTCATTCAACTATAAGATGAAGAGAAAAATAATTGTACTTATATCCTCGAGTTGTGGTGAAAAGTAAATGAGACATTACATGCAAAAAATTGAGTATGTTCTTCTGGTCCCAAAAAGAACTCAAAAATGGCATGTGATATAACTAACTATTCTACACTTGATGGTTGGTAAGCTTTCTGATTGACTTGATGTTACCTCTTCATTGCTTCCCCTATACTTTGGTACCTCCCAGGATATGTCTCCTTCTCCCTGTCCACACAGCTCCCAGGACAGTGATCCCTGTGCCCCAGTAAGATTTCACAAACCCAAACTAAATATCCTGGTTTTCTTTTTCAATCAGTCATCAAATGAGGTGATTTCCTCAGAGGAGCCTTTGCAGTCTGGGTCAGATCCCCCTGCCAGGTGCTCTCACAGCACTGTGGATATTTCTGTTACAGCATTGATTGCTATTGCAACTTTCCATTTTATTTACATAATGATTAGTACCATCTCTCCTGTTTTTTTGTTTGTTTTTCCTTTTTGCCATGCTGGACATTGAGCCCAAGGTCTCATGCATGTTAGGCAAGTGCTCTACCACTGAACCACATCTCCAGCCCTCTCCTGTTTGTCTATAAACTACACAAAGGTGGGCTGTGTCTTAACAGGCTCATCATCATAATCCAGTGTGCTGCTGTGACATGTGACATGTAGTAGCGGCCCATCCACTATGGCTTTCTGGAGCCTTAAGAAGAGGCACAGGCAAGAGTTCATAGCTCATTAATACCACACTTGTTGCCCCTCAGGATTCAGGGCAGACTCTGCCTGCCTGCCCAAGCCTGGCTCCAAGGCTCACGTAGTTATAGGGACCTTGCAGCAGAGAGTGGGGAGGAGCCAAGTAGCTCAGGACTGCCTTGAAGTCCTCTGTTCCCAGTCAGCTCTGTCCCAGGGTGAGTTTTCTCATGGGGACTTTCTCAACCCTTGATGAGGAGGAGAGTGCCCAGGTGGGCTTTAGCCTCCAGGGAAATTGGGAAACATTTTCCCTTTTCTGAAGATATATTCACTTTCAATCCCAGGCTCAAAGTGTGAGTGGTGTGTGTGTGTGTGTGTGTGTGTGTGTGTGTGTGTATTAGGGGAGAAAGGAACAGGGAAGGTAGGGTTACAGAGATGGACTGCAGGGAAGATTTCCCACACAATCATTTAGCTAAGTTAAAAGCCATAAACCAGGCTGCTTACAGCAATTAGCAACCCACAATTCCAAACTGCAGGTACAAAGCTGGGCCCATTCTGAGAAACAAGGTGGTGGTAGGGTTCATACATGCATGACTCATTGGGCTTTTGGCTTCAAATCAATGGTTTCCAAACTTCTTTTCATTAGGATCCCTTATCATATTCACTCACACACCAAGTGCATATTTTCAGAAGATTTTGTCTCTAACAAAATAATCTAGTTGTCTGTTGGAAAATTAATCAGGGCTGGGGTTGTGAGTCAGTGGTAAAGTGCTTGCCTGGCACATGTGAGGCATGGGGTTTGATCTTCAGCACCACATAAAAATAAATAAAATAAAGGTACTGTGTCCATCTACATCTAAAGTATATATATATATATATATATATATATATATATATATATATACTTTTTTTTGTGTGGTGCTGGGGATTAGAACCCAGGGCCTTGTGCTTGCAAGGCAAGCACTCTACCAACTGAGCTATATCCCCAGCCCACCTAAAAATATTTTTAAAAAAGAAAAAATAACCAAAGACATGCAATTATATCTATCATAGATATAAATATGTATCTTTATATACTTAATTCTAAAATATAAATGGTGTGTGTGTGAGCAAGAGAGAGGAGAGAGAGAATGGGAATTGCTCTACCATGGAGGTACATCCCCAGCCATTTTTATTTTATTTTGAAACAGAGTCTTGTTAAGTTGCCCAGGTTGGCCTTGAACTTGTGATCCTCCTGCTTTCCTCCCAAGTAGCAGGGATTACAGCATGTGTCACCATGTCCTGCCAAAATAAAGAACTTATTTGTGTTCATTCTAAAATAAATCGAGAAATTTCACTTGTCCAAGAATCTGGAAAAAAAAAATTCTAGGGAGAAGAAACAGAAAGGGGTGGGTGGGGTGAGCCATTTCAGAGGTTGTTTCCTCTTGTCCTGGGTGTGGCCCAGTCTTTGTCCTATATCACCCAAAGAGGCCTGAGGTGACAAGATAGGGACACTGCCTAGGTGAAGATGTAGGAAATTTCACAATAACCAATAACCTTCCCTATCCTTGATCTTCCTCTAAAACTAGGCTGATTGTCCCTAATTGAAATGGAAATTTCATTCTTCAATGCAGGGGTTATGGATTACAGAGTAACAGAATGTTGGCTCTGTCAGGGACCTTAGATTTTAGCCAGTCTCCCATTTTTTAGATGAAGAAATTGAGGCCCAGCAAAGGAAAGGGACTTCTGTGAGGCAACATAAAGGAGCAATAGAGCCAGGATTAGAAGCCTGACTCCTATACTACTACTACTGCTTGTTTTTCCTGGGGGTACTTGACCTCTACTCCACCAAGTCATTGCAACACCTCATGTCACCCCAGTCTTCCAGCAGCTCCTGGACCTCCAAGAGCTTTTAGCAGTTTCTAGCAGCTCCTGGATGCCCAGGCCTCACTTCCCAGTACCTGGAGAGAGCCTGTTCCAGAAAGGCAGGGTTCTGACTGACAGCATCCACTAGCAGGTTGAAATCCGTCTGCACAGCATAGGCCTGCTCCAGCAGGGCACTGGGGACCAGTGAGGGGAAGAGTGCGAAAGGGGCATAGCTCACCACCTAATCAATGAAAGAATGGGGCATGGTTACAAAACCTGTGAATGGGGGTGTCTTTCTGCAAACATAACCCCATGCAAAGCCTGGCTTACATTTATTGAGAACACACCATTTACAAAATAGTGGTTAGCTCTGGGAGGGCTCTGGTAAGCAGTACTACGATTTGAGCCAGGATGGTTACTAAATCACATCCACCTGCCCCCATGAATTCCTAGCTGGCTGATAATTCAAGCCCAGGCCCCTTCCTAACACCCCACTCCCCTTGCCTTCTGGCTGGGATAGAGGGAGAGTCCTGCTGGTAGGGCTGCAATAGAAATGAACTCTGGCTCCCTGAGCAGAAGCCAGGAGTGGTTCCCCTTGATTCCTCCCAGGGCACTCAGGTTAACAGGTCTGGAGTTCATCTGCTTTCTGGGTTCTTTGGACTTTGACATAACCAAGAAACCCAAAAACTACCTAAGATACTTTCTACAAGGGGAAAATGCATTCTGGGATTCCCAGCAACAAATGAACTGGAGCTTGGGTAAGATGATCAGAAGACTTTATGACTTGAATTATAAAGCATTCCTGAGTTTAATCCTTGAGTTAGTATCAGTTTGCAGTTATGGTAGTATAAGTTCATGATGTTGGAACTTGGCATTTTGGGGGCTGGGGTTGTAGCTCAGTGGTAGAGTGCTTGCCTACCATGTGTGAAATGTTTGGTTTGATTCTCAGCCATATAAATAAATAAAATAAAGGTCCATTGACAACTAAAGATATATTTTAAAAAAAGAACTTGTCATTTATGTATTTACTTTAAAAACACTTCTATTTTGAAATAGATAATACAAATACATGACACAAAATTTAAGAGACACAAGGATACATAGTGAGAAGTATGTCTCATTCCCACTCTGGTCCAAGTCACCTAGTTCTTCACAGACACAAATGGTATGCTAGTGTTTTACAAATCCTTCCAGACATCTATTTACAAATACATATGTATACAAATATATTTTCTCTCTCTTTTTTGGGGGGTGGGGGGTGGTTACTGGGGACTGAACTCAGGGGCACTCAACCACTGAGCCACATCCCCAGCCCTGTTTTGTATTTTATTTAGATACAGGGTCTCACCAAGTTGCTTACTGCCTCACTTTTGCTGAGGCTCAGCTTTGAACTTGCAATGCTCCTGCCTCAGCCTCCTGAACTGCTGGGATTACAGGCCTGTACCACCATGCCCTGCTATTTCCCCTTTTTTATACACATAAAATATTCTCCATATATTGTTCATCCCCTTGTAAAATATTTCCTTAAATAATTAAAGTACTTACATTCATCTTAATGGCTGTATAATATCCACTCTTTGGACATACCATAACTTATTGAATCTAGTTGGTGACTACTTAAGTGTTTTCTTTTTATTTATTTATTTGTTTTTTATTGGTTCTTTTAAATTATATATGACAGTAGAACCCATTTTGATATAATTATACAGCAGGGAATATATCTTTTTTTTCACACTGTAGATTCACATGAGTCATATTATCTTACATATACATAGGGTAATACTGTCCATCTCAGTCTACTATCTTTCCTTCCCCAAAACCCTCTGGTCCCATTTTCCTCTACACCATCCATACTTCCTCCATTCTTTTCTTGTCCTCCCCATGACCTCTCCCCCCTGTATTATGTATCAGCATCCTGTGATCAGAGAAAACATTCAGTCTTTGGATTTTTGGGCTTAGTTTATTTAGCATGATATTCTCCAACTCCACTCATTTACCAGCAAATGCCACAATTTTATTCTTCTTTATGGCTGAGTAATATTCCATTGTATATATATATACCACAGTTTCTTTATCTATTCATCAGTTGAAGGGCATCTAGGTTGGTTCCATAATCTAGCTATTGTGAATTGAGCAGCTATGAACATAGATGTGGTTGCATCCCTATATCTTGCTGATTTTAATAACTTTGAGTATAAACTGAGGAGTAGGATAGCTGGGTCAAATGGTGGGTCCATTCCAAGTTTTTTGAGGAATCTCCATACTGCTTTCCAGAGTGGCTGCACCAATTTGCAACTCCACCAGCAAAGTATGAATGTGCCTTTTTCCCCACATCCATGCCCCACAACACTTATTATTGCTAGTGTTCCTGATAATGGCCATTCTAATTGAAGTTAGATGAAATCTTAGGGTGGTTTTAATTTGCATTTCTTTAATTACTAGAGATGATGAGCACTTTTTGTTTGTTTTCTTTTTTAAAATTTATTTTGATTCATTGTACACAAATGGAGTACAGCTGTTTCTCTGGTTGTACGCAAAGTAGAGACACACCATTTGTGTAATCATACATGTACACAGGGTAATGATGTTTGTTTCATTGTTATTATTCTTACCCCCCAACCCAATCCCACACCTCTTTTTCCCTATGCAATCCATCATTCCTCCACTCTTGCCTCCCTCCCACCCTGCATTATGTATCATCATCCACTTATCAGAGAGATCATTTGGCCTTTGGTTTTTTGGAACTGGCTAATCTCACTTAGTATGACATTCTGATGAGCACTTTTTCATATATTTGTTGTTCACTTGTATATCATCTTCTGTGAAGTGTCTGCCCATTTCCTTAGCCCATTTATTGATTGGGTTCTTCGTATTTTTGGTGTAAAGTGTTAAATGTTTCCTTTATTCCTTTTACAAGCAATGCTTTAATAAGCATCCTGGAATACACACTCTAGGTATTTTATGTGAGAAGCTTCATAAATTCTAAATTTCTGAAAGTGGAAATGTCAGGTAATTAGGTAAATCCATTTTAAATTTTGGCAGATAATTCCCAAATAACCCTCCTCAGTATTTAAGACAAAACTGAGCAAAGATATTTATAAGAGTAAGGTTTATTCAGCCTGAAGCCCTTATGAGCTAAAGTGGGAATTACTGCAGATTACATAAAGGGAAATCTAATACCCTGAGAGCTTATGTGATGGCTCAGGGAGTTTCCTTGACTTTGAGTCAGAAGACCGCCTTTCCCAACACCTCCCATCTGGTCGAAAAACTCAAGTTTTTCTTCTAAGACTTCCCCTGCCTCTGACCCCAGGATTCATTATTGCCCTCTTGAATTTTAGGATTAATGGTGCATATGTGTTCTCTGCTGCTCACAGGCTAAAGGTATTAAACACATGATCTTTCATTTTGATGGAGAAATGAACATAGAATAGCATTGTTCTACTGTAAGAAAAACTAGTACACATGCATGACAATAGCATTCTGCTTTGCAGTCAGGAAAGCAACAGAGAGTAATGTGGTGAGGTGACAGGATGCGTAGGTACTCCCCATTCCTCTCCCCTAAGATTTTTTTTTTTTAATGTTGGCTCTGATTTTTAAACACTGATTAAAATATATATATATATATATATATATATATACTGTGAATAATGCTTGTCTCTGGAACAAAGAGACTTACTATACCTTAAAGCCTTTTTGAATTTTGTACCCTGTTCATACATTACCTATTCAAAATGTGAATTATCTCTGTAAATACTGCAGGAGCCAAATCTTCACCTTGTATGTGGCTGGCCTGCAGCCCAGATCCACAAGGTAAAGTTCACACTCCTATTCTACCCTGCATCCAAAGCCTCCTGGCTATCTGACTTTGGCCTGCCTTCATTTCTACAATATCCCTGCCTTTCAGCTGCATTCTCCTGAATACTTTTTTGTCTTTTCCTACTTTGGGGCCCCTGCTGTTCTTTTCCCCCATCTGTCTTTTAAGGACTAGCAATATCACCGCTCATCTCAACCTTCTAATCATAATAAATTACTCTTTCTTCCAGGTGACCTGAGAGGCAGCAAAGCTTGGACTTTGAGAGCATGATCTCAGAAGCCAAACCCCTTGGGTTTCAATTCTGGTTCTGCCAATTATTCCACCATTTAAATGACCTCAGGCAAGTTACTTAACTTCTCTGGGCTGTGATTTCCTCATCTCTGTTAAATGAGTCAGCAATTCTCAAGTGTTTAGAATAGCACCTGACACACAGTAAATAATAAATGATAGCTAATATTGTGCAGCTATGTTTCCTCATAGAACTGACATTATTTAATTTTGTGCTGGGGTATGTTCTCCAAATAAACCCTGAGCTCCAGAGGCTCGGGCTTCTGGCTGACTTCCCTCCGTTCTCAGTGTCTAGGATGGTCTGGCATACAGCAGGCAACAGGTAAAGATTTAGAATGAAATCACACACACACTTCCTGTATCTTTCTCTGGATTATTAATCTCATTGAGGATCATGCCTTTTGTAGACTCCATTAATTCCCAGAAAGACTACATGTTGGAGCTATGTATAATACCTATTTATTAACAGAAGAAATAAAGGCTTGAATGGGAAAACATGTTTCATCCTGGATTCAGGCAAACAGTTCACCAAATCTAGGCACATAACAGCAATTTTATTCCCAAGGCTGGAGGCAGGCTTTTCACAGCATCAGCCTGCTTTAGACGATGGTCATTCTCATATGCTTGGGTCATTTTACTGGATCTGGACTCTCCAGTAAGCCCATACTAGTTTTTGGGAGACACAGAGAAAAAAAGAATGTGGTTGGGTTAAAAAAAAAAAGATTCTAGGAGCTCTTTAGTCACCAATATGGATGTTCTCAAGGTATACTGTTAAGTAACAACAAAAAAGTAAGCAAGGTACACAAGAGCTGGGGGGTGAACACTGCCTGAAATCCCAGCAACTTTAGGGAATCTGAGGCAGGAGGATTGCAAATTGGAGGTCAGTCTGGGCAACTTTGTGAGATCTTGTCTCAAAATAAATAAATAAAATTAGTATTCCTTGCCCAGCAGCCCACCTCATACATGCACAGCCTGTGGCTTGAGCTGCTGGTGCTGCTAAACTGAGCCAAGTGCACACTGAGCCAAGTGTATAGGCCATTGTCTTTGACCTGGGCGACACACTCATTGACAAGGCCAGGTGAGCAGGAGAGGCATGTTGGAGGCAATAAAGCTCTTGCAATACAAATACCATTATAAAGAAGAGGCTGAAATCATCTGTGATAAAGTTCAGTAAAACTCAGCAAGGAATTTCTTCATCCTTACAGTACATGCATGGTAGATCTGAGGACTTCACACTGAGAAAAAGCAATCCCAGAAACAAAAGGAAACTGGCTGACGAAGGTCATTTCCTGTGGAAACCTACATATTTACAGCTTATGACTCTAGTAGAAGACCTTGGCCAAACTTCCCAAGGAAGTCCACCTACTCTTATTAACAAAAGGTGAGAAGCTAAATCGGGGTGGTGCACACCTATAATCCCAGTGGCTTGGGAGGCTGAGGCAGGAGGATCAAGGGTTCAAAGCCAACCTCAGCAAAAGCGAGGCACTAAACAATTTAGTGAGACCCTGGATCTAAACAAAATATAAAACAGGGCTGGGGATGTGGCTTAGTGGTTGAGTGCCCCTTAGTTCAATCCCCGGTATCAAAAAAAAAAAAAAAAAAAAAGTGACAGACACAGAGGGAGAAGATTGAGGCTTGTGCCTGTCAGTCCTACTTGGATGTTATTGTTGTAGGTGGAGAGCAGAAAGAGGAGAAACCAGGGCTGTGGTTGTGGCTCAGTGGTATAGCACTTGCCTAGCATATGTGGTACTGGGTTCCATCCTCAGTACCACGTTAAAAAAAAAAAAAGTTAAAGGTATATAAAAAAAAAAAAGAGGAGAAATGTGCCCCTTCCATACTTTATCACCGCTGTACAGCCTGGGGACTGCGAGATGGTTGGGGACACATTAGAAACTGAGATATATGGAGGCCTCGATGTAGGACTGAAAGCAACAGCCTGGATAAACCAAAGTGGAATAGTGCCACTGAAGTCATCCTCATTCCATATTATATAGTTTCTTACATGCTAGAATTACCTGTTCTCTTACAAAATACAGACTGCAAAGTCAGTATGTCAGTTTAAAGCACATATTTTGATCCAGTTCTAAGAATAATTTGACTTAGGATTTAACAGCCATTTTGTGACAGTCCTTCCAACCCTATTGCTTTTGACAACAACCACTGACTTGTATTTATATCTTAAAAGACAAATTGCACTTCTTGGTTTATACCCAAAGGACTTAAAATCAGCATACTACAGTAACATAGCCACATCAAGTTCATAGCAGCTCAATTCACAGTAGCTAGATTGTGGGACCAACCTAGATGCCCTTCAATAGATAAATGGATAAAGAAACTGTGGTATATTTACATAATGGAATATTATTCATCCATAAAGAAGAATAAAATTATGGCATTTGCAGGTAAATGGATGGAATTGGAAAATATCATGCTAAGTGAAATAAGACAATCCCAAAAAACCAAAGGCTGAATGTTTTCTCTGATAAGAGGATGATGATACATAATGGAAGAGAAGAATAGAGGAACTTTATATTATATAGAGAGAAATGAGAGGGGG
>JAJEJO010000338.1:266321-382951 GCA_020662805.1 Glaucomys volans | reverse complement strand
AAAGCTCATGGGGGGCACAAAAACATCATAGGCAAAAAATTAGATATCAGAAGGGACTTGGACATCGGAGTGTCAACTCTGGAAGCTAGGAGACAAAGAAACACTTTCAAAATTCTAAAAAGAACATTTACAATCTAGTTTTCAGTCCCAACCAATCTTTCAGTCAAGGATGAAAATATTAAAAATAAAGATATTTTAAGAGAGTCCAAAAAAAAAGGTAGATTGCATGAATACAGGTTATTTTTGGTTGTGTATAGTCTAGAAAACTTGAGGATACATTATTTGTTAGTCTGTGACTTAAGATTTTTTAAAATTATTTTATTATTAATCTTTTAGTATTCTGGCTCCATGACACCAAGCAGGATAGCTTATGCATGGACACATGAATACAAGTTATATGGCTTAAAAAGTAGATATTCTAAAACATGTATAGTAGAGATTTATCAAAGCAATTGGATCTGGTTCATATGAAGTATTAATTCTTGCAAATCAAGGTATTTCATAGTGAAATTATTTTGCATATTTCTTAACATCACTCATATTTTGCCTATTCTGACTTTTCTATTATAGATCTAAATTTTCTGTATGACATTTTTTGGGGGGTGATCTTTCTGTGGTGTGTGCATGACAAATAGATTGCCTCAGTTTAAAAAAAAAAAAAGCTGCTAAGATCAACATGTGGTGCTCCTTTTCCATGTCATTTTCATACCTTTCTAGAGTGAACTTGTAATTCCTTTGTAGTCTTTACCTCATGTGGAGATATTTTTACTATCTTTCCAGGCACAGTGGAGTTAAGGGGACTAGACTTGCTGGGGATAGGTACAGGTCATGTGGCAACAGAAGTCATTTTTCCTCTGGTGGATCTGTAAGACGGAAATTGCCTCCATGTGGTCTAACCAGGCAGTTTCTCTTACCCTATCTGATCTCTATGAGTGAACATTTTCACACACACATGATGAAACTAATAGAACATTGGGTTTTGCTATGAACCATTTCCACGGTGCCATTTTAATACTTGAGTGACTCTTAGGGTTAGGATCTGCCTTAAATCTGTTTTTCACATTTTCAGAAATGCTGTTTCACAAATTTCTGCATCTAATTCGGGGTTCACTTGGAGCTTATTAATTAATGGCTCCCTGGCAGAATATCAGCTGGCAACTAGAAAATTTTTCATAGGTCATGAGACTAGACAGTCCATGATTCCATTAACTAAACTTGGAGTGAAGTGGTTAATAAAGAAAAGAATGGCAAATAAGGAAATATTTTTTAAATGAAATAAAAATAAAAATTAAATAAAAGGGTGAGGGATGTAGCTCAGTAGAGCTTGCCGGGTTCAATCCCAGTACCACAAAAACAAAACAAATAACCAAAATAACAAATAAAACAAACAAAAACAACAAAACATGCAAAAGAGCTTGTCTAGTAAACTTCTTTGTGTTAAAAATGAGAAAAGATCTATGTAGTTATTTACTTGTTAGAAATCAACTACCTGTAAGGATAAATAAGAACACTAAAACATAGGCTGCCTTCAGGATAGGGGAATTGGGCAACTAGGGAATGTGGAAAGGAAGGTTAAACTGTAAACTCTTATAACTTTTTAATTTCGTTTCTTTTAATCCTTGAACCATGAAAATGTATTACCTAGTCACAAAATAAACAAGTTTTATTTTGTTTTTTTAAGGATGAAGGTTTGTTTGTTTGAGATGAGTTCTCATTATATTGCCCAAACTGGTCTTGAATTGGTGGGCTCAAGTGATCCTCTTGCCTCAGCCTGCCTAGTGGGACGTGGTGGTGCAAGCTGTCATGCCCGGCTGAAGGATGAGATTTAGAAAAAACATATATGGTTTAGATTCAGCAGTTCTACTTTTACATATCAACCCTAAAGAAACACTTATATAAGGGCCCAAAAAAGCATGTATGTGGGTATTCCTTGTTGTGTTATCTGTAGTCATAAAAATATTAGAAGTTACCCAGATGGTCATTGGGAGAGAAAAGTTAAGTTGTAACCCAACCACATCTGAAATATTATGCATCATAGGGACGCAAACTCTAAGGAAGACGTTAGAAAGAATTCTGAGAGACTATAAAAACGAAAAATAAAAACATATCATAGAATAATATGTATGATCCAGTTTGTTTTTTTCTTAAACTATGCATTTCTACAGAAAAAGACCTGAAAGGATTTATCTCAAACCAATTATTGAGAAGGTAGTGTGATTAGGGAGGGCTTAAAAAATACTAGCTCCCAAGACAGTGCTTTATGTGAATTATCTTCTTGTACCTACCCAACTACGTAAGCCCTATTATTATCCCCTTTTATATATTTGAAGAAAGTGAAGCTGAGAGAGGTTAAGTAACTTGCTTAAGTCATACTTTGAATCCCAGATTTAAATTTGATTACTCCAGTGTGTTGCTGTTTTACTTTATATATGTCTAAAGGTCGATTTTAAGTATTGAAGAAAATGAAATAAAGCAAAAGAGATGTGGTTTCTGAACCAAAAGATCTTCCCTCAGTCTGGCAGGGCCAGGCAATGGGCAGTGGGATTAGAGAAGGGTGGTCAGATTGTGGGGAGGCTCTAGGACTTACATCAGAGGAACTGGGCTCCTGTTTGGTCCTCAGCAACACGCCCTCAGCCAGGGCCCGGTCCACGGCCTGCCGGGCCAACTCTTCCAGCTGTTGCTCATCCTGCAAGAGGCTCCCCCAGCTGGTGGCCATCCCAACCTGTGACAGAGAGCTTGGTGACACATGGTCTGGGGCCCATCAACCACTGAAACTGGCAGATAATCACCCCAAAACTGTGGGACCCTGGTTGGGTCCTCTGAAAAGACATTGTCTGTGGTACAAAGGAATGAACACTGGCTAGTCCCAGCATTTAATTTCCATATGCACAAAACAGCTTGACAAAGTATTTCCATGGCTATTGTCTTTTGATTTTTAAAAAATATTTCTTCAGGTGTCAGTGGACCTTTAATCAATTAATTAATTAATTTATATGCAGTGCTGAGGATCAAACCCAGGGTCTCACACATGCCAGGCAAGCACTCTACCACTAGGTCACAACCCCAGCCCCTCTCTTTTGATTTCTAATACAGCAATAGCATTATTCTCATGAGAAGGAAATGGAGGCTCTGGAAAGTGAAGGATTTTGCCCCACATACTGACTGGCAAAGCCTAGACTTGAACTCTGGCCCTTGGACTCCCAGCCCAATACTCTTCATTGGAGAAAGAAGCACTAATGTCATATGTGATTGGGACAAGTCCCTTCCCTTCCTAGAGATGCAGATTCCCTGTCTGTGAAACAAGGGGCATGGGGGGAATCAGTTGTTTCCAAACCTGGATGAATATTCTAGGTTGCCTGGAGAAAATACATATTCTTGGACCCTTCTCCAGAGATTCTGATTCAAAGAGGTTCAACAGGAGGAAGATGTTGAGACTTGTATTTTTTATGAGTCTTCCTGGGATGGGGAACATCATAGTAGATTAATTTCCCTTCTTATTCCAACAACCAATGTCAGACAATCTCAAATAATTACATAGGAGGCAGGGAGGGAGCCTTTTGTGGAATGCCATGAATTGCAGAGGTGAACTCCTCCCTCACACTAACCAGAAGCAAACATACTAGCAGAAAACAATTATATTCTATGTATGGATATCTATTATCACAGTATCTAAAGAAAAAAAATACATTTTTAAGATATTACTTATTTTATTTTTTTAAGAGAAAATATTTTTGAGAAATCACATTAGCAGAATAGAAATGACTAAAACCACCAGGCACAGTGGTGCATGCCTGTAATCCCAGCTACTCAGAAGGCCAAGGCAGGAGGATTACAAGTTTGAGGCCTGCCTGAGCAACTTAGCATGACCCTGTACTAAAATGAAAAGGGGTGGAGATGCAGCTCAGTGGTAAAGTGTCCTGGGTTCCACATTGAAAAACAAACAAACAAACAAAAACCAAAAAACAGAAACTCAAGTGCCTACTAAAATAGAAGAAATCTGACCGTTTGCCCAAAGACATACAACTTGCTACTCATTCATTTGGCATCTAGGAATAAATGCCTCAGGAACTTAGTAAGACCTAGATAAAAATGGAAATGCCAGTCATTCATTTTGACATATCATTATTTTATTTATTTATTTATTTTTTGCACGGTGCTGCGGATTGAACCAAGGGCCTTGTGCTTGCAAGGCAGGCACTCTACCAACTGAGCTATATCCCCAGCCCCATTCATTTTGTTCTTACCTATTGTCATTTAATTTTGAGAGCAGACCATGTCTGCCCAACTCAGTGGTTCCCAAGAAGAGAGCCAGTGAATGAGAGGTAACCCTCATTGCATTCAGCTCTGCCCCATCCTCTCATGACAGAGCTAGTGTTAGGCCAATTATGCAAGTCTGCTGGCCTCAGCACAATGTTTTGAAAGAATGAGCATGTGATCTCAAGAGAGTCCTGATAACACCCCTGTTGGATGACAGATAACAACAGTCATAGTAAAGAATAAGGTTCTGGAGTCAGTCAGGCCTGGGTTTGAGTACACAATATTATTTCCCTCATAAGTAATTTCACTGTATGGATTGAATGAGAAAAGTCTGTGTGAAGTTTCTCAGCAGTGTTTGGTGCTTGTATTATTCTACTTTCTGTTACTATAATGAAATACCTGAGGCTGGATAACTTTATAAAGAGGTTTATTTAGCTCACAGTTTTGGAGATGCAAGGACTGGCACTGGCTTTAGTGAGGATCTCATGCAGATGGCATTACAAAGGCAGGAATGCAAGTGAGAGGGAACCAAAGAGAGCGACTCAGGGGCCAGCCTCATTCTTTTTGGTAGTGGGTATTGAACCCAGGGGCACTTTATCACTGAGCCACATCCCGAGCCCTTTTATGTTTTCATTTTGAGACACGGTCTCACTAAGTTGCGGTCTCACTAAGTTGCGTATGGCCTTGCTAAATTCCTGAGGCTGGCCTCAAACTTATAATCCTCCTGCCTTGGCCTCCTGAGTTGTTGGGATTACAAGCACTGTGCTCAGTCTTACTCTTTATTTTTTTATTTTTGCAGTACTGGGGATTGAATACAGGGCCTTGCACATGTTATGAGCTATATCCCCAGTCCTTTTTGGTTTTTGATATAAGGGTCTCACTAAATTGTCCAAAACTTATGATCCTCCTTCCTATCTCCTGAATAGCTGGAATTACAGGCATGTACCACCACACCCAGCCAGGCTCACTTATATAACAACTCACTTGAGAACTTTGGGTCCCACAAATACTATCTTAATTCCTTCCAAGAGCAGCTCCCCCAATGACATAAGGACCTAGGTTCCACCTTTAAAAAACAATTTTTTTTTTTAGTTTGTAGGACATACATTTATTTATTTATTTATTTATTTAATTTTGTGGTGCTGAGGATCGAACCCAGTGCCTCACATGTACTTCGCAAGCATGCTGTCACTGACCTTCAACCCTAGGCCCCATCCTCAAAAAAAAATGTCCCACTACCTCCCAACATCATCACATTGGGTATGGGGACCAAGCCACCAACACAGGAACCCTTGGGGGATACTCTCAAATGGTATACAAACCATAGCAGAGCTCTACACATGAGTTTTTTCATTTTATATTTTTTTAAAGCAGGTCACATAACAGCCAGGCAGCAGAACCAGGACAAGAACCCATGATTTTGACATTAAAGCAATGGATGACTCCCTTAGTCTGCATCTCTTCACATCTATGGGATTCCAACATCTGTCTGCTGCTGGGCTTTTCTTTACTTGGCAAACACCTGCATGTAATGCCAGGCCCTTAGTTAGGTACTAGGGACACAAAAATAAGACATAAAAATAAATCACTACAAAAAGTTCAAAGTGGGCCCTTTTTTTTTTTTTCTCATTCTATAGTCGCCGCTCTTGTGTCTTATTGCTGTTTTGCTGATGATGCTCAAACCTATATTTTCACAGCAGTGCTTTCCTAATGGTCAAAGTCGAATATCCAACTGCTTCCTGGAAGTCTCCACACAACCAGAGTGGAATGTTTTGTTGTCTCAACAAAAATCTGCTTCTCTGATGAACCTCACCCTGGCACCCAAGCCTCACGTGTACTTCTCTCCATTTTCCTGGAATCTGCTGCCTAAATACATGGTTTTGAATTCTTCAATGTCTATCTCCACTGAAAGTAGCAGAGCTCCGCCCACCGTCTTGTCTTCCAAGGGCACTAAACAGATTCAGAATGAAGCATCTTCAGTGACCAGGATGCACCAGCCTTGCTCCCTGTTCCAGGCCTTGGCAGGTGCTGTTTTCCCTTTGGAACATTCCCCTCCACTCCTGATTTAGTTTTGGTAGCCTTCCCTGTCCACTGATTTTCTCGGTACCACAGGAATTGCATTTGTCTTGATTATTTTTCTAGCTGGTACTAACGCCTAGAACTGGATTCAATGAATCGTAAATAAGTCATTCACCAAAACTTTGAAAACGCCCACAGGGAAACCCGGTCGGACTTTATCACCAGGGTGAGGCCGGTGCCTGCCCAGAGCTCCGGGCAAAGACGTTCTCCCGTCCAGGCTTGCCCTCGACGGGCCCGCTCGCGCCCACCAGGAACAAAGTTTGGTTCTAATCGCTCCCAGATTTTTGGTTTTTAAATTTTTTTCCCTTTAAATTCTGATTCTAGTCTCAATGACACTGTATCCCCGACACCCGCCCGATCTGGAAAATCTAGAATCAACACGCACCAACCCAGCCCCCCTCACTGGACATAAGTTTCCCTGCGCCTACGGTGGGTTTGAGCTACAAGATCTCCAGGCCTCTGCGTTCCAATTGCTCACCAGACCCCTCCCTTACAGCTTTCCTCCAGAGGAAACATGACCCTTGCCAGCCACCGTTGCCGAGCCCCAACCTACTAGTTCGTGGTCCCGCCGCGCACCGCACTCAGGCCCCTCGCGCCGTTACCCAGACTCAGGGGGCGTGGTCTCGGTGCGGCCCAATGCGCTTGCGCGGACCGCCCCCGTTGGACTTAAAGGGTAGGGCGGGGGAAGAGACCGTGAGCGTGGAGGTGGACGGCGGCCGGGAAGGGGCAGTCAGTGTGAGGGCGATCTTAGTTTTAAGGGTGCATCTGCTGCACCCAGGCGGACCCGGACTTGGGAAGTACGGGAGGGGTCAGACTGGGTCGGCGGGGTGCTGGGGGTATGCTTAGTTCATAGAGCGTCAGAGCAGAGCTGTCGACGTCCAGTGTAAGATGGGCAAACTAATGCTCAGGAGGGATAGTCACGACCTCAGGGACACATTGGTGATAGAGGCTGGGGTGGGCGTGGTAATAGAGCCTTAGGGGCAGGGACTGGTTCAGGGTCGTGTAGCTTGTTAGGCGCTGAGCCAGCATTGGAGCCCAGGTTATTTTCCCAGACCACTCAAATCCCAGAAAAACCCACCCGATTTTTCTCACCTAGGGTAGCAGTAGGGCAAGCCTCAGAAGCAAAAGGAAAGCATTTTTATTTTTCCTGGAATTCTGAAGTCAAGAGTGTTCGAGGGTGACCCAGTGTTTCTCAAACTCTTTGGATGCCTCTTGCATCAGGATCTTGGGCAGTTTCGGTTTTTTACATTTTATTTTGTTTAATATATGGATTTATGGTCCTAGTGCCACTTTACTCCTTGGCAGCCCCCAGTTTAACTGTTTCTTCTCCCTAGGTTATGAGAGGTTTGTTTGCATTTTGAAGCACCTAATGAGAATTTTAGTTAAGTTAAACGAAATGTATCGGTCCAAGCCCTAGGATTAACCATGAAAAAGACACAGTCCCAGTTTTCAATCCGATTAAGAAGGTAGACAGTCAGTTGTACTTTTCTGGAGGACTTGAAGGCTCTTCAGATCTTGAAGAATGGGTAGGAATGTGTTGGGGTGGAGGTAAGAGGCTGGGTATTCCAAGTAGCAAAAACAAAAACAGCAAAAGCGTATAATCCTGAGGTTTGTTGGGCTTGTTATAGAGACAAGAGTTTGGTGTAGATAATGAGGAAAACCTGGCTGTTAGGGGCTCTATCCTGCAGAGTTAGCTTCGGGTATCAGGTCAGAGTATTTGGTGCGTATCCAGTGGACAGTGGGGAGCTGTGGAAAGGTTTTAACCAGGGGTGAGACGCAATCAATTTTGTATGTTAGGAGTTGGTTACTGTGCGGCAAATAGTTTGGAAGTGGGGAGACTAGGGCTAGAGAGAACTCTAGAGACAGGGTGTGAGGCAATAAATGTGAGCCAGGCAGTGGCTATGGAGATGGAGAAAAGGAGAGGACAGATAGAGAATTTGGAGGGAACACTATGACTGATTATAAATCAGTGACCCAACTTAGGGTCCAAAAATCCTTCTAACTCCTTAGAGAAAGCATGGACAGTTTGACTACAGGACCAGCTGAGCCCACCAATATTCTTGTGTTGAAGGGGGCAGGTGTGACAGGTGATCTGTTTATTGCCAGAACAGTGTTTGTTGATGTCTTTTTCCTTGTCTGCTTCTGTACCTGAGGGGGATATGAAGTAGCATTATTGTAATAGTCCTCGACTGGCAGGAAAAAAAAGCCCACTACATTAAACAGGAACAAAAGACGTTATTTCTAGCATAGAATGAATGTAAAAATATAAAAATGTGACCTAGGGCTCTCTGTGCAGTTTCCCCACTTCCAAGATGGGTGCATGGTGACATGTATTGAGTATCCATTGGTGAGATTTGGGGAGGATTCCAGATCTTAACAGTTCTTTGATTGAATTCCCTCACATTGTGGCAGGTAAGGCTGCTTAATTCTCATTTTTTAAGTGTGGCAGCTGAACCTCAAGTTAAGTGACATGTTCAAAGTGACCCAGTCTGTTGTGGGACTAGGTCTTTTAATCAGGGCTTTGCCTTTCCTGCTCTATGAGATGCTTTGCCCCTAAAACTGGCGTGACTTAGTTCCTTGTCTTTCAGATGTTTTCTCCTTAGATGCCACCCTACCCCACCTCATCAGTCTGTATCACATAATCCTGTGAGTGTTCTTTATAGAAGTGATTAGTACCTGAAATTGTTACTTTTGTCTCTTTTCCTCTGCTGAAATGTGAGCTCCGTCAAAATTGGGCCAATATCTGTCTTGTTCACCACTTTACCTCCTAGCACCTGAAATGTGCCTGCCACCTAGTAGGTACTCATAACATTTGATGAATGATGAAAATAGGTTAGGAAGGGAGGAAGAGTGGATACTGATGTTTATTGAGAATTTAAGATGTTTTCAGGAACTTCTTACAAAGTATCTCATTTAATCCCCTTACAGTCTTTCAAGGTAAATACTGTTTTCTCCATTGAGTGGATAAGAAAACATACTAAGTGAGGTCAAGTGGTTTGTTAATTTTGATGCTTAGATTCCTTTGAGAATCTTCATTAGACACAAATTTTTGTATGTACCCTGTGGAGGAATCCACAGATCTTCTTAGGCCCTCTTGGGAATCTCTTGGATTTCCAAGATCAAGATGAATTCTTTGTTTTTTCCAATATTTTTTTTTAGTTGTCAATGGACTTTATTTTTAATTTATTTACATGCGGTGCTGAGAATCAAACCCAGTGCCTCACACATGCTAGGCAAGTGCTCTACCACTGAGCCACATCCCCAGCCCAAGATCAATTCTTGATCAATTCTTAGATCAAGAAACCCAGGATGAGGGAACTTACTCAGGATCTTTTTGGTCCCAAACCCTTGCTGGGTCCTCCCTCCATGGCAAAGATGGATTCCATTTACTGGACTACAGGGAAGCTGTAGATTCTGGAGCAGAGAGAGGTGATGATGATGATGAGTCTTTGATGTCTCAGATCTGGGTTTAAACCCTCACTCCACAACCTAGCACTGTGATTATGGGCAAGTCATCACACTTCTGAATCCCACTTGCCTCATTTTCAAAATGGAATGTTTTTTCCTATATTAACTATTCTTCATGATCTGGTCATTAAGTGCCAGGTACTTGGCAAATGACTTTACAGTCATTACATCACTTTTTGCCACAACTCTAGCAGGGGGCTACTGTATGAGGTCAGTAGTCTTATGGTGTGTGTGTCTGGTCTCCCTCCCTCTCCCTCCCTCTCCCTCCCTCTCCCTCCCTCTCCCTCCCTCTCCCTCCTGGGAATTAAACCCAGGGGTGCGATCTCCAGTCCTTTAACTTTTTATTTTTAATTTTGGAACAGGGTCTTGCTAAATTGTGGAGGCTGGCCTCGAACTTGGAGTACAGGCATGTGCCACTGTTCCTTACTATGATCTCTGTTTTACGGTGGGAGAAGTGGAGGTTTGAAGAGGTGTCCTGACTTGCTAGATTAGATTCTTGGCACTGTTAGACATTGTATCCCCCACCTCACCTACCTTAGGATATCCGTGAGCTCAGGCTTTTCCAAGCTGACAGTTGAATTCATTGAAGTCTCTGTTCTAGTTTGTGGGAACATTGGAATATAAATTAGGTGGAAAAAAAAAATACAAGGAGGGCTGCACTGCAGTGTGACTGGAGACCTGACCCTTAGCTTGGTGCCTTGTCTTTGTCCCTGGTGAGGGCCTCTTTCCAAGTCTGGACTGGGCCTTTTGAGTGGGACACCTCCCATCCACAGTGTCTGCATCGCACATGTTCTGCATCTGTGCACATGCCTGTTGTCTCTTTTTAGCAGTGACAACACCCTGCCTGGCATCGTTATTTATGAGACTATTTCCCCACCTGGCGGGGGCCACTGTTTTGGCCATTCAGGGTGGAATTCCTGTGCCTTCTGTCCCCTGGCCCAGTGGTGCTGCTCAGGAAATGCCTGTGGAATCAAAGTGAGGACTCTCCCATGTGTTGAGGATTTACTGTGTGCCAGGCCTGTCCTGACACTTTATATGTGCTATCTCATTTACACTCCTGCAGTAATGCTGGGAGGGAAAAGTTAATTTTACTGAGAAGACACAGACTTAGAGAAGTTGGACTTTGCCTTGGGCCCGCTCACAGTGACTACTGGCACCAGGATTGGCTCTAGGGCCATGCTCTGATCTTGCATGATGAACTTGTGGAGGGACTGTGGACTGAGACGCACTTCTAGGCTCCAGGAGCCTCAGAGACCTTCTACTTACAAGCTTCTAATCTAGCTCTCATTTTATTTGTGAGAAAAGAGGAGCCCAGAAAGTAAAGATGGCTCACTAATACCATTTTCTCTACTTACTACTCTCCACTTACTTTTGGACAGGATGGGATCTGGTTTACTCTTCATTGTACCACCGCTGGAGTTCAGTGTTTAATCTAGGTCTAAACTCAGTAAATATTTCTAAATTTTATTTATTTTGATAACATTGAGAAAAATATAAATATTTATGTAATGAACATCCACATACCTACTGTACAGCTTATGAAATGAAGCATTGCTAATATAGTAATGCCCTCTTATCTGTGGGAGATATATTCCAAGATCCCCACAAATAGTACCAAACTCTGTTTTTTTCTGTATGTACATATTTATGATAAAGCTTAGTTTAAAAGTAAGAGATAAACAATGGTAAGTAATAATAGAGTAATTCTAACAATACATTGTAATAGAAGTTATTTAAAACTTATGAGTTTTTATTTTTAAAAATTTCTGTTCAATATTTGCAGATCACAGTTGACCACATGTAACTAAAGCCATGGAAGGTGAAGCCCTGGATAAGAGAGGGACTACTGTGTAGCTGAAGCCCCATGTATGCCCCACCATGGCTGAACTCCCTGTGCCCCCAGGTAATGACTACTGAATTTGGTATTTATTATCCCTGTGCAACTTTGTTTTTTTGTTTATGGTGCTTAAGATCAAACTTGTGACCTTGTAAATGCTAAGTACACGTTTTACAACCAGCATACGTGCCCTATGCAACATTTTTTTTTTTTTTTTTGGTACTGGGGATTGAACCCAGGGGCACTCTACCACTGAGCCACATCCCCAGCCCTATTTTGTATTTTATTTAGAGACAGGGTCTCACTGAGTTGCTTAGAGCCTTGCTAAGTTGCCGAAGCTGGCTTTGAACTCGCGGTCCTCCTGTCTCAGCCTCCCAAGTGCTGGGATTACAGACGTGCGCCACCGCGCCCAGCCCTATGCAACTTTTTAATGAGATATAACTCATACCATAAAATTCATCCTTTTAAGGCATATAATTCAGTGGATTTTAGTATATTCATAAGATTGTGCAACCATTACCACTAATTCAAGTACATTTTCATCACCATACCGTACTTGCTTCAGCAGCACACATACTAAAATTGGAATAATACAGAGAGGATTAGCATGGCCCCTGCACAAGGATAACACACAAATTCGTGAAGTGTTCCATATTTAAAAAACCCATACCTATTTGCAGTCATTCCCCATTCTTCACTCCAGCTCTGAAAACTGGTAATTTACTTTCTGTCTCTATGTCTGTCTGTCTAATATCCCTATTCTGGATATTTCATAGAAATGCACTCATACAATTTATGGCCTTTTGTGACTTGTTTCTTTCATTTAGCATGTTTGCACGATTCAGCCATTCATTCTAATGGTAGACATTTGAGTTGTTTCCACTTTTTGCTCTTACTAATAATGATGCTCAGAGGAACATGCACAGATTTTTTGTGAATGCTTTCAGTTGCCTTGAGTAGATATCTAGGAGTAGAATTTCTGGGTTACATGGTAACTGTGTGTTTAACTTTTTGAGGAATTTCTAACGGTTTTCCAAAGTAGAAAAGTTTCAGAAAGTGTCAGGAAAGTTTCCAAAGAGTCAGAGTTCTTTACCAGTACTTCTCTAATTATGGCCATCATAGTTGGTGTGAAGTGGCATCTTACTGTGTTTTTTAAAATATATTTTTAAATTGTCAGTGAACCTTTATTTTAATTATTTATTTATATGGGGTTCTGAGTATTGAACCCAGTGCTTCACACATGCTAGGCAAGTGCTCTACCACTGAGCTACAACCACAGCCCTTATTGTGGTTTTGATTTGCATTTTCCTAATGACTAATGATGTTGAGCGTCGTTTCCTGGGCTTATTGACCATTTGTGTATCTTCCATAGAGAAGTGTCTATTTAAAATTTCTTGTCCATTTAAAAATTTTAAGAGCTCTTTATATATTTTAGATGCTAGAATTTTATTAGATATGATTTGTAAATAGTCTTTCTCATTCTATAGTTGTCTTTTCAGTTGTGTCTTTTGAAGCACAAATGTTTTTAAATTTTGATGAAATCCAGTTTATCTAGTATTTTTCTTTGGTTGGTTGTGCTTTGCATGTCATATCTAAGAAACCATTGCCTAATCTAAAAACGAAGGTTTACACCTAGGTTTTCTTTTAGGATTTTAAATTCATATTTAAGTCTTATTTTATTTCAGGATAATTTTTATATGACATGAGTTGTGCTTTTTTAATTCCTTTTCTAGGTATTTCTAAATAATATATGATTCTGTTTTCCAAGATGTTTGGATTTTAAATGATAACATATCACATGGATGTTTGTGCAGCTTTCTTTTCTCATTTAGTGTTATGTTTGGAGTTACTCATGTTGTAAGGGTAATCCTGGTTCATGCATTTTCACTGCTCTATAGGTCTCATTGCATAAAAGCACCACATTTAGTCTCTCTGTTCTCCTATGAATGACCCTTTGGGTTTTCTCTAATATTTTTTCCATTGTACATGACACAGGCTAGTAGGTACCTCTTTAAATGTTGAAGGTCATGAGCAATTTGCTAGATAACATAAAGTTTATCTCCCGTGTGTGTGTGTGTGTGTGTGTGTGTGTGTGTGTGTGTTTTGTTGTTGTTGTTTTTACCAATTTGCATTTCTGCCAGCAATATGTTAGAATTGCCCTTGTTCTAATTCTTCACCGAGATACAGAATTTTCAGGAGTTTAAAATTTTGTTTTGTTTTGTCTTTGCCAATCTAGTGATTGTGAAATGATTTCATTGTGATTTCACATATTAATAGCAAAACCTATTTTTCATTAAATATTTGCATGGTTGGGTAGATGGATGCTTGAAAGCAGAATGTGCACAGCTCTTTGATGAGGAGATAACTCTGCCTGTGATTGGAGGATGGCGGGGCTCTGGGCCCAAATTGTGTTGGTTATTTCTTGGGAGACCATGGGAGCTAGGGAATGTTGGGGCAGGTTGACAACTCTGTATGTGGGAGAGGGCAGTTATCACCTTGCAGCTAGTGAAGGCAGAGGTTAAAGTCCTGTCCTTCCATCTCCTTGAATGTTCATCAGGAGGGGAAGGGGCTGCAGAGACAGCAAGGCCAGAAAGGAATTGCCTAAGGATGAGAATGGGGGCCTATGGTCTTAGACATGACCCTTTTCCTTCTCCCAATTTCGGTGTTGGTGGGACATGCACTTATTTATTCTACTGAGTCTGGAGATGACAATGGTAAGAAAAAGAAAAATAATGATCATCTACCAAATACTTATGTGCTATGTTAGCCATTGTGGTTGTTTTTTAATAAAATATGTCTTAACCTTATTTAATTCTGTATGGGACAGGTGCTGTCTCAAAGGAACAATCACTGAGGATTTACACACAGATAGAGTCTAGAGCTCTTAAGCATCATGCTGTATTATCTTGGCTCCAGCTGAGCCCAGTAGAGTGAAGAAAGGAGAGCCTTGTCCAGGCTGGGGTGGGAGAGAAATAGGGGTCACGATATTTTCTGGGCCTTGCATGGAGGAAATAGCAAGGAGCAGAGTGAGAGGCCCATGGAGAAGATAATTCGTTTTTTTAAATTAAATTTTTTTTTGTCATAATTGGTGAGAAGATGATTCTTAAGAGCCCACTCTTAAGAATGGACCAACAGACATGGCCCATTCAGCGAGCACGCATGGCTGTCTCTTCTGTACCCAAGCCCTCCTGGCTGCTGGGGACCTAGAGTGCCATCTGCCTGTTCGTAGTTCTTTTCCTTTTTTTAAGTTATACATGGACACAATATTTTACTTATTTTTATGTGGTGCTGAGGATCAAACTCAGTGCCTCACATGTGCTAGGCAAGTGCTCCACCACTGAGCTACAGCCCTAGCTCTGCCTGCTCCTAATTTTAAAGAAATACCTAATCATGTAGTGGAGACAGATCATAAATAAGCAAGCCAAGTAATAAATATAATAAATTTAAAAATCAGGATATGTGATACAGAGAGGGATAAGAGAACATATAGAGAAAGGACCTAATTTAGCTAAGGTTGTCATCGTAGGTCCCTTTGAGGAGGTGACAGTTAACCCGAGACTTGAAGGGAAAGGAGGAGGCAGCCTTGTCTTAGTTTAGGGAAGGAGGATTCCAAGTTGAGGGAATGGAAGATGCAAAGTCCCTGAGACAGAGAGGAGGTTGGTGTAGTTTATAAGCTCCTAGAAGGCCATTGTAACTGGAATGGAATGAGCAAGAAGGTGCAGCTGCCCAAGATGAGGATGGGGCAGTGGCAGAGCGCTTGTCTACCATGTGTGAGGCATGGAGTTTGATCCTTAGCACCACATAAAAATAAACAAATAAAAAAAAAAGAAAAGAAAAAAAAATAAAAAAAAATAAACAAATAAAGGCATTCTGTTTATCTACAATTAAAAAATTTTTTTTTTTAAAGATTTCACATTTCCAGGATGAGGCTGGGGAATTGGCAGGACAGGTCATGCTGGGGCTCTTGGCTGGGGCCAACATATAGGTCTATAGCCTTCAAGTCTAAATCAAGTCCAGGACTCCATGACATTCTCTTCTTATCTCTAAGGACTGGGTGTTGACATACTTGGGAGCAGCTGAATTCTGTTATCTGGTATGGGAAAGGGGAAGCAGGTGAATACCATTTTTGGCATATGTCCTTAGAAAGCTGGAACAAGAGCTTGGAAGCTGTGTCCCACCTGATTTCCAGGTGTGTTTGGGGTGAGGGATGACCTCAGTCCCCCAGGACACCGGTAAAAGGCAGCACCTCAAGATGAGGGCTCTCCAAATACCCTTCTACACTTAAATGGCTAAACAAACTGCACTGCATCTACACCACAGATTATTATACAGCAATAAAAAAGAGCAAACTTGATATAAGCAACAAACTGGATTAATCTACAGGTAATTTTGCTTAGTGGAAAAAACTAGTCTCAAAAGATTATGTGCAGCCGGGTGTAGTGGTGTGTGCCTGTAATCCCAACAGCTCAGGAGGCTGAGACAGGAGGATTGTGAGTTCAAAGCCACCTTCAGCAAAAGCAAGGCGCTAAGCAACTCAGTGAGACCCTGTCTCTAAATAAAATACAAATAATAGGGCTAGGTATGTGGCTCGGTGGTTGAGTGCCCCTGAGTTCAGTCCCTAGGAGCAAAACAAAACAAAACAAAAAATACATGCTATATTATTTCATTTATATCCCATTTTGGATGACAGTTTTAGAAATGGAGGATGTATCAGTGTTGCCAGGGGTTAAAGATGGCAGGGAGATTGGTGTGATTATAAAAAGGTAATATCCAGCATCTTGGTGATAAAACAGATGATAAAACGAAAGAACTTACTGCATGTGCATACACACATGTGCTCACACACTAGTATGTGTAAAACTGGGAAAATCTGAATAAGATTGATAAATTATATCAGTATCAATTGATTATATCAATGATGGTATTTTTCTATATTCTTAAAACTACATGTGAATATACAGTTATCTCAATAAAAATTTCAATTAATTAATAAAATTTGTGCTGGGAGTGGTAGAGTGCTTGCCTAGCATGCACAAAGCCCTTGGTACAATCCCCAGTACTGCAACCAAAAAAGAAAAAAAGTTAAGGCCTAAAGCATTAGAACAATAGAGATAATTGTAATAATAAAATTTTTAATCCATAAAAACTCTGAAGACTGTGCTTGAGGAGGACTCCTGTCCTTGACTTTCCAGCTTCATAGAGAGATGAGCTGTATGCCCTGAGGTGGGGTAGGAAGCAAGGTACTTGGTATATTCAGGTGGAGCTTGGGCACCAGTAGACCTATCAGGTGGGTTCCCAGCTTAATCTTTTAAGTGTCTCTCTGCCCTCAGCTCCCAAGCTGATTGACCAAGACTTCAAGGGCAGAGACATAACCCACCCCACCCTTATACTTCATTTCTAGTTGATCTTCTACTGAAGAGAGGGGTTCTTTCCCTATTCTTTATTCCACCAGGTGAGTTTTAATGCTGTTTCTGGGGAGACCCTGTCATTTGTTATTTTACTGTTTCTTGGTGGTACCCGAGATTGAACTCAGGGCCTTGGTCATGCTAGGCGCACACTCTGTAGTCACCGAACTACATCCCCAGCCCTGTCATTTGTTATTAACTGTCTGTGTTTTGATGTCTGTCTCCCCCACCAGTCTGAGGTTGCTAAACCTTAGAGCAAGCCCAGCCCCAGGATGGGGAACATCAGAAAGTGTTTGTTGGATTGAACTAAATGGGAAGCTGACCCAGGTGGGGGCAAGTCCATCCTGATCTTGAGAACCCCAGGCAGGGCGTGGACTTTGGCACAGGATTTGAGGGGTGGCATCACAGTAGTTTTGCAAGATCCTGGGACTTCCCTCCTATGTGTTGGACCCACTAGGGCTTCTCTTCCAGAATGTTGGCTGACCCAGGCACTGTCTCAAATTCATCTGCAGAGTGGCAGATGCAAGGTTTCCCCCCCATAGACCCCAGTGTTCACATGGCCACAGCCTCACCTCTTCACACTGTTGACCTCTTACTGGGGCTAAGTACTGCTTCAGTTATTTCTCTCAACACTCCAAGGCAGGTACTCTTTGTATATTCATTTTGCAGAGAAGGAACTCAAGGCTCAGAGAGGTAAAGCAACTTACTCAGGGCTACTTAACTTGCAGAGCAAAGATTTGAGAAGCCCCTGAAGCTGCAAAGCTAAAAAGAAAGATTACCTGCGCTTAGGGAGCTAATGATACTGTCGGCCTGGTGCTCGTAGATCAGGCACAATCTCAACTCTTTACGTACATTATTTCATTAAATCTATTTAGCCCCCCAGTGAGATAAGGTTGTGCCCAATTTATGAGGGAAATTGAAGCTCCAAGAGGAAAAGCAGTCTACTTTAGGTCACCTAGTGAGTTGGACTGTCAGACCTCTTCTGCTACCTCTTCCCTAGACCTCCTGTTGTTGGCTCCCTCCGGCACTGACCTTCTGGTGGCCCTTCCTTGCTACTTTCTCTGCCCTCCCCTTGCCCCAGGCCCCCTGGCTAACTCATGTCCAGAGTAACCACCCTTTCATTCATATTCATAATGTATCTTGGAGCATGGGTTTGGACCAAGCTATCTGAATGGTGACCCTTGGGAATACATCTCCTACCTGAGGATGTCCTTTAGCCCTTCCTATCTCTCCCAGCTGCCTGGCAAGGGCAGTGTTGCAGGGACCTGTCACCCAGGTCCTTACCTACTCATGGTGGATAGAGCCAGCAGGATACCCGTATCAGGCAGGGAGGCCAGCACACAAAGGAGGTGGGGGTGGGATTGGGCCTCTCAGGAATGGGTGGTTCTGGAAATATGAGCAGCAGCAACTGCTGGCATTATCTGGGCTCCAAGAATAGCTCAGGCTGAAGATTGGAGGCTGGGGCCAGGGAAGAGGATAGGAACCTGCATTCCCCACCTCCCCTCTTGATTTTTGGCCTGGAAGCTGGGAAGCCTACCTTCTATCCTACCATTTGTTCTGAGATAATTTTGAATGAACCTACTTGTCTACCATTGGGCTGGAGGAAAGAGGGTACTCTCAGGGTTTAGACCCAGACTGCCCTACCTATGGTTGAAGGCAGTGAATCCATGCCTGGGTACCAGCCCTTGCCCAAGTCCATCCCCACTGATACAGAATAGGGACTTTTCTTTTCTATAATCAAGCATCCTATTGGAAGTGGCCTTTATTCAACTAGCACACATTTAAAAAATAAGTTATACATACATATGATTAAAAGGTCATGCAAGGGGAAAAACTCTGGGGAGGCTGAGGCAGGAGGATCTCAAGTTTAAGGCCAGCCTCAGCAACTTAGTAAAACCTCATCTTAAAAAATAAAAAGAGCTGGAGATGTAGCTCAGTGGTAGAGTGCCCCTTGGGTTCAATCACCAGTACTGGAAAAAAAAAAAAAAGATTGGGGATCACTGTCCCTCCCTTTCTTGGATGTTCCTCCACCATTATATTACCAGCATCTTTCTCTTTCTCTCTCTCTCCCTCCCTTCCCTTATCTCTCCTGACTCCCAACTCCCCTTTTCTCCCCATCTCTCTCCTCCTTTCCTTCCTTCCCTTTCTTTCTTTCTTATTTACAAAGTCTTTCTATGTTGCCCAGTTTGCCCTTGAACTCATGATCCTCTTGCCTCAGCCTCCTGAATAGCTGGAGTTTCAGGTTTGCACTCCCACTGTGCCTACTTTGTTACCAGCATGGAGAGTGACTTCCAGAGGTAATCTGTCCATAGATGAACATATAAATGCACAAATCTCTCTTTCCTTCTATTTTTACACAGGTGATGGCATGTCCCATACATTCTTGTACTCCTTGCTCCCCCCCCCAACTATGCTGGTGATCAAACCCAGGACTTCAAACATGCTAGGAGCATGTGATAGCACTATGTCACTGTTCTACATATCCTTGCCCTCACTTATTTTACTTAATACTCTACTTGGAATTAGCAGTAATTTATTGAGTCTCCACTAGTGCCAGGCACTAATCTAAGCACTTGAGATGTTTTAACACATATAATGTTCATCACAGCCCTGTAGGGTACGTATTGCTTATGCATATCCATTGTTAAGGGATTAAGCAATTTTCCAAGATTTCATGACTAGTGATTGGCAGAGCTGGGATTCAAATCCCGGCTGTCTGACTTTAGATAAGGTGTTCATCATCACTACTCTGGCCTGCCTCTTGAGCTGAGTCATAAGAAGTTGTATATTGAACACTTTCCAGGTACCAGGCACAGGCTGGGATTTGGCAGAGTTTAAGAAAGAGCAGGTCTCGCCGGGCGCAGTGGCGCATGCCTGTAATCCCAGCACTTGGGAGGCTGAGGCAGGAGGATCGCAAGTTCAAAGCCAGCTTCCCCAACTTAGCGAGGCCCTAAGCAACTCAGTGAGACCCTGTCTCTAAATAAAATACAAAATAAGGCTGGGGATATGGCTCAGTGGTGGAGTGCCCCTGGGTTCAATCCCCAGTACCAAAAAAAAAAAAAAAAAAAAAGACAAGGTCTCTGCTCTCATAGACCTGGCACCCCAGTGCCCATGAGTGTCTCTCAGCCAAGGCAGGAGGAGGGAAACCCACATGTTCGTGCACAGGTCTAATGTTTGGACACACCTTGTTCCCTTGCTCATGAATTCTATAGTCAGAAACCTCTGAGTTCAGAGGCCTTAGAGCTGAGAGCTCAGAGTTTAGGTGGAAATATGGGGATCCAGATCACCATGTAACACTAGAGAGCCATATCCCCTGCCCTCTGGGATCCATTTTCAGCAGGGCTAGTGGAGGATGCATCTCTAATCCAGGGCCCAACCATTGTTTGAAGTTGGGAACAATTGAAGGGCAAGGGAGCTATAGATAGACCCACAGCTGCTGTCACTTGTCCCAGCCTGGGCACTGGGCCCAAGCATTGTCTACAGTGGGGCACTCTACCAGTGAGGGCCCCTGTGGGTGGGAGGTTGGCCCAGCTGAGCTCATCTTTAGAGACAGAGACAGAAGCCAAGACAGAGAAATACAGAGTTTCAAGGGTAGAGAGAAACAAGGTAACACAGAAAGACTAAGACCCTTGAGAGATACAAGGGACTCCGACCAAATGGAGTCTGTTTTGGAGACGGGGCGGAGACAGCTATTGAGACAATGAGGACCTAAGACAAAGGTTGAACTCACAGATGCAGCAAAACAGAAACCTGGACCAGAACCACTGCTGGGTCCAGAGCACCTCAGTCCAGTCCAGATCTTTGGCCCATCCCTCTGGGATGGTTGCATCTGTGCATTGCTCTCTGGCATGGCCACATCCCAGGACTCTGCAGGGGGTGGCCAGAAGTTTGAGGACCCTTGTAAGTGCTCCAGGAGACCTTTAGCAGTCTCCAGAAACAAAAGGTCTAGTCGTAGCTTTAATTCACTATGTGACCTTAGGCAAGGATTTGCTCTCCCTCTGTGCCTTGGTTTCCCTGACTGTTCAATGACAGTTGGTTTGGATGATCATTAAAGGGCCCTTTTGTCCTCTGATGCTGTCAGACATTTCCCCTCACGTATATAACCTCCCTCCTCTTGCTGCAACAGAGGCCATAGTCCCCTCCTTTATTTGCCCTTTGTGGGGATGGGGGACAGCTGGTTCCTCACCCCCTCCCCCCAGTAACCTTTCAGTCATAAATCCATGCTGAGGCGTCTCTCCTCCGGATAAACAGCCGTGATGCCTTTTGGCTGCCCTCATCCTATTTTCTGCTTGAAGCATCAGAGCTGGGGCCCACTCTAGCCCTTTGCAGCTGCCCAGGGCCCCAGGAGGGGGACAGACCTGGGACAAGCAGGGGCCCAACCACCCCCAGGGTGCCAGGGCGGCAGGCCCGTCTTGGAACCTCACTACCTTGCATGTGGACCATTATGGCAGCCTCCTCCTGAGTGAGTCTTCCTGCCACCGGTCTCGCCCCTTCAGTTCATCCTCCACACCAGCTGCCACAGGGATCTGATGAACACATAAATCTGACCACACGGTCTGATTCCCTTTCTCAGAGCTCTTTGATGAAGAAGTAAATAAAAATGCCTTTGATGGTGCACCAACTCCTGCAGGGGAAAGCTTTAAATTGTAATCTGGCTTTTGAAGTCCTTCATGATCTAGTCCCAATTGCTCCATCCAGTCTTGCCTGCCTTTATGACCCTGGGGACCCAGCCTCAGCCAGTGTGGCTGCTCAGGCCTACCTTTATTCGCTTCTGTCTTGGACTTTGGCTCATGCTGTTTATCCCCTCTCCCCTACCTTCAGTGCCTCTATCTGTCCAGGCCCATCTATTCCCACCTGAGCCACCACAGCAGCCTCTTCAACTGCTCCCTCTTACATCTCTTGCTCCTTCCAGTCTCCTTGCTACATGGCACCTCGAGAACTTCAGGTCTCATACTTTCCTCTCCTAACAGATTCCCACTATACACTTGCAGTAAAACCCAGAGTCCCTTCAGTTCCTTCAGAACGCCAAAGGGTCTTGCCTACCTGTCTGCTCCTCTACCCTTGTAAAACTCTACCTTGTAAAACTCTCCCCTTGTTGACCACACCCAGCTGCACCACCATTGGGATAGTGCCTCAGAAATCCCATCATGTTTTCTACCTCAAGGTTTTTGTGTCTTCCATTGCTTCTTGGATGATCCTTCTCTGGGCTGAGCCGGATTGGCTACTTCTCATTCTTTGGGTCTCACCTCAGCTGTCACCTCTTCAGAGAGGCTCTCCCTGGCCAACCTGAACAAAGCACACCCCTTACCCTCCAGAGCACTGCTCTGTTTATTTCTATCATAGCACCTGCCACAATCTTTAATTCCTTCAAAAATAAATTTGCTGGTTTTATTTTTTGCCTCCCAGGAGAATGTCAGCTCTTTGATGGAAGAAACCTTGTCATGCCCCTGCCCTTGCCAGTCTGGGTGTCAGATTTGCTTTTGTCCTTCAGCCTTCTCCATTCAGACATCTTCCTTGAGTATCTTTCCTTTCTGGTCAATGAGTGTCTCTTGTTCCAATCCTGGATGCTGAGTAGAAGCTGTCAGATGCCTGTTGAGTTGGAGTCTTGTGTCTCTCCTGGCTGTTGTAGCCTTTTCACAGTGTCCCCTCAATATTTCTACTCAAAGAAGGACTCTGATCCAAAGAAGGAATTCTGGGCACTTGGATGTATTGGTGGCAAGTGTATTTTGGGCTGGGTTCTAAGATCCTGGAATTCCCAGAACCCTGAAATTTGAACAGACTTCAGAGTCACCCAGTCCAAAGCCTCAAACTCCTCACAACCTCTGCCTGAGTCCTCCTTGGTGTGGGCAGGCTCACTTTCTTCCAAGGCAGCTTCTTCTATTACTGGTTCAGAGTGTGAAAGTCCACCTTTGTGTGCATCCAAACTGCTTCCTGTCCCTGCCCACTGCTCTGCTTTTGAGGCCACACGAATCCCATAGCCTCCCTCTGCTTCAGCACAGTTCTTCAAGTATTTAAAGTCAGCACCTTATCTCCTTGTAGACTGTAGTCTTTGTTGTATCTCTCAGAGTTTTGGGTTTCCTCTTTGTTATGTTTATCAGGAGCGCCTCTCAGCAGGAAGATGTGTTCTGGGTAGCAGAAGTACCTAACAGGGCAACTCTTGACCATTTTGAGGGTTGGTTTCTCAATACCAGGTTATACATTGAGCACAGGCAGTTCTAGAATCAGACCCATGTATACTCGGCATAGATTAGGCTTATTAGAAGCTATAATTCTCTAGGCTAATTTTATAGCTTGGTCCCTGGGCAAAAAACCCTTCATTCTGAGAATCCTTCAACAGTGAAGAGCTTTCTCCACCCTCTATGCTTTCTATAAAATGGCTCAAGTTCATCCCTCCAGCCTCTGACCCCATATAGAAATTATAAACTATTCAGTTTGATTTATTCACTTACTTAGTAGATATTCATTGACTTCCTACTATGTGAAGACTCTCTGCAAGGTGCTGGGGATATAGAGCAAGCCCCGCCCTCATGGAGTTCCTTTCTAGCAGTGGGAGGCAGGCAAGAAACAACCTAAGTTCCGCAGTTAAAACAAAATGATGTCCTAACAACACAATGTTGAGAGAAAGACGAAAGGAACATATACTGTGAAATTCCACACATATAAATTCTGAAAATAGATAATCTGTGAAGTTAGTGTCAGGATTATGTTACCCTGAGGTATCTGAAAGAAGGTCCCAAGGGAATAATTTCTCATAATTTATGATATTTTCTGTCTCTTAACAGTATGTTTACTTTGTAACATTCATCAGATTGTATAAGAATGTTTACCACAACCCTGACTATAGTGGCAAAAGACAGGAAACAATCTGAATGTCTACCCAAAGGGGACTTGTATCATTTCATAACATGGGGAAATAAGTACAGGATTAATTCCTAAAAGGGCCTTAGGCATTTGAATTTTGACAGATATTACCAAATTTGACAATGCATTTTTTAAAAGTTTTCATGGAATATATAGTAAAGCACATTAATGTTAAATGTTCTGCTTCATTTGTTTCACAAGGTGGATACACTGTGTAACCACTGCTCGGCTCAGTACATGGAACATTTCCTGTATTCCAGAGGTCTCTCTTGTGCCCCTCCAGCCATTACACTCCCTCAGAGGACCACTCTTCCACTTCCAGCCCCATATACCAGTTTTACCAGTTTCTGAACTGTGCATGGTTGAAAAGGTATAAAAGAAATTACTTTTTTGTATTTTATTTGGCATATCTATGCATTTGAAGCAGGTAGCCCATCAGTACAGATTTCTCTGTATGATGTGTGTCTGACATCTGGTTGGAATCCTGGCTCTGAAACTCTCTAGTTTTGTGTGTCCAGTGTCTAAGGTTCTTGGAACCTTTGATTGTCTAATTCAAGCCCAAGAGATGATGGACAGGAAAGCCTGGAAATGTTTCTGTACATTCTAATGCCTATATACTGAGTGTCAGCACCCCAAAACCTGTTGAGATTGGGGTAAAGGAAGTTGGTTTCCTGTGAATCTTTTTCTTTTTACAGTATTGGATATGGAACCTAGGGTACTCTACCATTGAGCTACATCCCTAGCCCCTATTTTTTTTGGAGGGGGGTTTACTGGGGATTGAACCCAAGGGTACTCAACCACTAAGCCACATCCCCAGCCCTTTTTATTTTTTATTTTGAGCTAGGATCTAGTTAAGTTGCTTAGGGCCTTGCTAAGTTGCTGAGGCTGATCTTGAGCTTGCAATCCTCCTACCTCAGTCTCTTAAGTCATTGGTTTCACAGGCATGTGCCACCACACATGACATCTTCAACCCTTTTTATTTTTTGAGAGGATTTTGCTCACTTGCTGAGACTGGCCTTGAACGTAAGATCTTCCTGCCTCTTGAGTCACTGGAATTACAGGTGTGGGCCTGGCTCTTTGAATCTTGAGTGTCAGAATATGAAGGTTCCTAATTGGTCTAAATTTCCTGGATTTGCTTCCTCTTCAGCTCAATCATTCCTTTACTTTATGGTCCCAGGGCTGGTTTTCTTCATATACGGTTTCCCTTAGGTACCCTTAGAGAGCTGGAGACAAAAGCAGGGAAACAAGAGACAGTGTCCAGGTGTTGGAGAGGGATGTCACATTCTCCGTTTCTCTTTTGGATCTCCCTCCACTGATTTGTGAGGCTTGGCCAGTGTTCTTTCTCTGGGACTCAGTCTCCCTGGATGTGTAAAGAGAATTGAACTAGATGGTCTCAGAGGGCATTCTGTGGTTCCCCCTCTCTGAGTCTCTTTGTTCTCTGTTTCTGGGGGTGAGGGTCTTTCTGTGGGTGTATCAGATTTCTGATATTCATTTTCCGTCTCTGAGTTCCTTACTGCCTTGTCTCTGCCGCTGTCAGTCTCTGAATCCCAGCCTCCCTGTCTCTGAGTGGAGTGTCTCTCTCCGCCTTTGTGATCCCCTGACAATGGGAGGTAAAAATAGCCCAGGGGCCATGCTGGTGGAGATAAAAGGGAATTTGCCTTTTGTGTCCTGTGGACAGGCTGGGGGGGCTGTGACACGTGGGGATTGCTGACATAGCTCTCCTCCAGTGACCTTGACAGCAGCAATAAAAGGGGTAGCACGACTCCCTGCCCTCACCGTGGTGCCGAGGTGGGTGATCAGGGCTGGGGTTGGAGCCAGATGGATAGTTGGCAGGCAAGAGTGTCCATGGGTGGATACAGATCCATACCTGTAGGAGAGGATGCTATGGTGTGTGTGTGTGTGTGTGTGTGTGTGTGTGTGTGTGTTTTGGGGGTTCACCCAGGGAGTCACCTAGTATCAGGCCTTCTAGGTTGGAGGATCCTGCCCCAATGTGGGACCTTTGGTCCCTCAGTTTCTCGTCACTGCCATATTCTAATGCCTACTGCCTAGGACCACCTTGAACTCCCCAGATTTCCAGGCCTTTTTTCTCCACCTCTTACCGCCATGATGGATGTGAGTGAACTTGGAGAGTCTGCCCGCTACCTCCGCCAGGGCTACCAGGAACTGATGAAGGTGCACACTGTTGCATGGGATGGTAAGTGAAGGCTGGGAGGGGGGGATGGGCACAACCACAGAGAAGCCTTTCTGGACTCAGACCAGGAATGGAGAGGAGTGACACTTTGGTTTGGGCTGAAGTGGCACTCTGGTCTGACATCCTTAGCTCTGGACCTGCCCCTCAGATTCCAGTTCTTGGAGGCTAAAATCCCAGGGATCGTATGTACATCATTGTGTGTCAGCAAGCCTTGATTTGTCTCTCTATAAAATGGGATAATACCACCTGCCCCCTGGAGCTGTAGTCTATGAAGACTCAGGCTGGAACCAGAGGCCTCTGAGATGAGACCAGTAGCATGTGTGTAGGTAGCCTCAACATGTCCACAAAACCTATGCTGATCTTATTTTTAGTGCTTTCCACAGAGCCAAAGTCACTGTTTGTTAAAGACAGAAATAAAGACTACTATTTATGACCTGGATTGCTCATAGGACAATAATAACAATAGGCAATGTGTATTGAGTGCTTATTGTGTGCCACGTCCAGAGCAGATGACTTTGCATGCATCCTCTCAACAACCTGGAAGGTGGGGACAGGGCCAGAGACAGCTTCAGGGGTGTGTAACCTCTGTGGTTGCACAGGGCACTGAGCTTAGAAGGGCCTGTTGCCACCTTGAATTGTTAAATAAGCTTTTTTTTAACATATGAGTCTGCATTGTGTTGACCTGAGGCCTTCAAGTTAAGCAGACGATCCTGAAAAAGTCACTTGGCTTGCAAGTAGAAGGGAAGGAAATAGAACCTTTAGTCTGCAACCTCAGTCTGTTTTTTAACTACCACAAAATCTGGGTTACCCAAAGCTCTGAGACCAGCTGGAAAAAGGTATCAGGAAAGAACACAGGACAGTTAGACCCGAGTCTTCAGTGAAATGGGGAAGGCAAAAATCCCCTGAAAATGTTGTGCCTGATATAGAGGGACTGTTCCATACAGGACCTCAGGAAAGCCTCATGACATTCTGCATTTGAGGGAACAGGCCCAGAGAGAATGAGGGATTTTCCCCAGGTTGCAGGGCAAGTAGGGTTGAAGCAGGGATCTGAACCCACACCTGCTAGCAAGACTGTTACTCCACTCGGGATCCTTGGAGATCTCTAGGGACTCTGCCAGCTGTGTCTGGTTGGAGGTGTATTCACTGGAACTCCGGCTTCTTAGTACAGTAGTTTCTGGGAGGGGCACAACTCTATGAAAAGGCTCGGGAACCCCTCCTGGACCCTTGGAGGAGCTCAAGCCACTCTCAAAGGCCCAATGATCTTTCTGGCACCTAGGAAAGAAGCGGGTCTGGGTGCCGGATGAACAGGATGCCTATGTGGAGGCCGAAGTCAAGTCAGAGGCTACTGGGGGCAGAGTCACGGTGGAGACCAAAGACCAGAAGGTTCAGCTTACCTTTTCCTGAGACTAGTCCCTCTATTCTTGGGGGCAAAGCGCCTGACCCTTGGGAACCATACTTTGGGGTCTGGGAATGTGTAAGGGTCAGTAGGTTCCTTTGCAGCACTCACCATATGACACGCCTTCTTGGCAGGTGCTGACAGTACGCGAAACCGAACTGCAGCCTATGAACCCACCCCGCTTCGACTTGCTCGAGGACATGGCCATGATGACGCACCTCAACGAGGCAGCGGTGCTGCACAACCTGCGCCAGCGTTATGCTCGCTGGATGATCTACGTGAGCGGCGGGCTGGGCGGGGCGGACCAGGGGCGGGGCTGGAAGCAAGGTCCCGAACTGCAGTGGCAGAGGCTGGGCTTGGGGAACAGCCTAGGCAAACGTGGTGGCCCAGAGGTAGGGATCCTGGTGGGATCCTGTGTGGTGGAGGCGTATCCAGGGCTGGGGCAGAGCTGGAGGCATGGCTGCCGTCTACAGGGGTGCAACTACAGCCGCTGGGACCTGGAAGGAGGTTAACTGTACCCTGTGGTCACGGGCCGGGGGCGGAGCTGAGGACAGGTGTAAGGGTTAGCCAAGAGGATGTGGCATGGCCTGTCAGGTGGTTCCTTGAATATCGCAGGGGTCATGGTGTTGTGAGGACTGGCTCCTGGGAATGTGAATTTGCACCCCCCAAACAAAATCCTGCCTATAAACTATCTCCTCAGACATACTCGGGCCTCTTCTGTGTCACCATCAACCCCTACAAATGGCTTCCTGTCTACACGGCTTCAGTTGTGGCTGCTTACAAGGGAAAGCGCCGCTCAGAGGCCCCACCTCATATATACGCAGTGGCGGATAACGCCTACAACGACATGCTGCGCAGTAAGGGCTGCCTCCAGTCCTCTCCCGCAAGACCTCTCAAGACCCCTACCCCAGCCCCAGGGAGGCCTCTGTAGAGGGCGCCGTTCCCTCCTCTTGCACTGCCGACCATTGATGCTGCTGGAGACTAGAGCAGCCATGTGCTTCTCCAGACTGGCTGGTCCCACCTACCGTTCCTGCTTTTGTCCCTGGGTTGTTGGGGGCTGCCCCTGTGCCTTGAACACCCCAGGTGTTCGGCCTTGGCTGACTTTTCTATCCCCTCCCCTTTCCTACAGACCGGGAGAACCAGTCCATGCTGATCACGTGAGTATGGGGCTCTGGGGGTGGGGTGGGATATGCAGCAGGAGGGGGATAGAACCAAACTAATTTCCCAGCTTTGAATCCTAAGTGCTTAAGGGCAGGGCTTTTACCAACTGGAGCCAGTTGGCCAGCTGAAACTAAATCAGGCCCAAGCATTTCTACCCCCATTTGTGAATGGGGAATAGGGAAGGGATACCCAGCTCTAGTACTGCCTCTCCAAAGGGTCCAGAATCTCCCACCTTGATTCTTTGGGGGTTCTAATTTTGGCTCAGTAGAAAAGGGGGAGAAGGAGGGATTTCCTTTCCCCTTCCTCCTCCTCACCATATCTTACCTCTGATCCTTCTTCCTTTAAAGGCAAAGAAAGGTGGTAGATTTCTTACAGATCAGGTTCATGTCCAGCCAAGCCAATATGGACAATGTCTGTGTGTACACATGCACACACACGCAGAAACTTGCAGCCTGGTAGTTAAGAGCAGAGGCCTTGAAACCAGATAGACCTGGAGTCAGGTTCTCATGTTTCCAATTCCTGTTGTGTGCCCTGGGCCTCAGAGCCTCACCAATAAAAATAGAACAATCCTACTTACCACGTAGAATAATAAGGAGTCAGTGAGTTGATTAGTGTGCCTGGCACACAGCAGAGACAGTCCAGAACTTTTGAGGCCCATTTCCTTATGCATAAAATGATAATGGTACCTGTCTACAGGGTTTCTTTCCTAAGGCTTAACTGAGCCAGTGGAAGTCAAGTACTTGGCCTGGAGCTAAGTTAGTGCTCAGTGAACAGTGGCATCCTCATGAATATTATCTCACAGGAATGGGCTGCTGGCTTGCTTTATAAAAACACCTAGAGAGTTGATCTATCCCTGAGGGTTTGGATTTGGGGGTCCTGAGTTGGGTGCTGAGTGATGGGGGAAGGAGAGAACGGTGTGCTGCTTGAGGGATAGGGCATTGGGGCTGGGGGAACTAGGCCAGATGGGCATTGGTGACTCATGTTTGTGTCGTCCAAGCGGAGAGTCGGGGGCCGGTAAGACGGTTAACACCAAGCGGGTCATTCAGTACTTTGCCATCGTCGCTGCCCTGGGAGACGGGCCAGGCAAGAAGGCCGTAAGATTCGCCCACTTGGGCACAGATTCCCACTGCTTCTCGCTTTTTCTTTTCTTTCTTCCCCTTCTTCTTCTTTTTTTCTTCCTTCTTTCTTTTTTTCCTTTTTAAAATTTTGACTCCCCAGAGTTCCCAGCCCTGCCTGAACCTCTCACCTTGGTGGGAGACTCTGGCCTGAGCAAGGCTTGACCTGAAAAACTGTGGCCACCTAAAACACACTGCTGGCCCCATACCTGCCTGCCACAACATTCCCTCCTGTCACAGAGGGCGGCGGTGCTATGATGCTGTTCCTAAACGTTTTTGGGTGGTTTTTCTATTTCATTGTGACATTCATATTTTGAGAGCGCTTACCAAATAGGGTGTTTCTCCTACTAAGTCATTGTTTTCTTCTTGGTTTTCACACACCAAAGACAGTTGCCTGCTCACCCAGAGGGAACAGGCTTTACACACATTCAGTAGCTAGAGCCGAGGGTACTGGGTGTTCTCAATGATTTTGTGACCTGTGATAAGCTGAGGTTTTTGGAAATTTCTTAAACCAAGGAGGTGTTTTTTTTTTTCCCCCCATTTTGTTTGGTCTTGTCTTTATTCCTAGCTCAGGGGCCAGCGGTTCAGAGTTCTGTGGCTCTCCCCTCACCCCCACACATCTACCCCAATATGGGCTGCCTTTCCTTCCCGAAGCCTCCTGCACAGCCCCCACTCCTGGTCCTGTTGAGCCTTGCTTTATTCTGGGGCATTTTTCTTTTTTCTTCTTCTTTTCCACTTTTTATCCCCCCCCCCTTTTTTTTCCCTATTTTATTTTCTTGGTTTTTGATTTTTGTTTTAGTTTTGTTTTTTGGTTGTGGCCGTTGTTGTTTTTGTTGTTTTGTTTTTTGCCGTTGACTTTTTGGTATTCTTCCTTCCCTCCCACCCTGTTTTCCAAAAGGCCTTTAGGGAGATCTACAGAAGGTTGGGTAGGTCCAGCAATAGGAAAGATGGCAGGGGAAGGCCAGAGCTGGCAAGGACAGAACTGGAGAGGTTTGGGGGCAGGGAGACCTGGGCAGAAAGGAGTCCAGGGTGAAGGGTCAGGCACAGAAGTACTAGATGGGAGAGTGGAGGGGGACCTGCCATTTCCTTCCTGCCTCTGTCTTCTGAACAATGTCTCTGGGGGCATTTTTAAGTCTTGGGTTCCCTGGAGGTGAGTAAGTGAATCCTGAAGTCCTTCTCTCCAGAATCCATTCCTCCCTCCCTCTCTTTTTCTTCTCAGGTGTGTGGCATCCAAGGTAGGGAAGAGAAGGCAGGAGAAAATGGAGGGGAGAGAAGGATGAGGCTAGGAAGGGAAGAGGGAGCCAGGCTCAGCTCTTAAAGACCAGTAGGCATTGAGGGAGGCAGGAGGCCTGGGTTTGGCCTACTCTACCATCCGCTTGAGCAGATCAGCTCCCAGTTCTAGGTCTTAGGTTCCTCATTTGCAAATTAGGGCTCATGACATGTGCCTGGTAGGGCCATTTTGAATAACAGTAGGTGTACAGCATACAATGAAGACACCTAATTACAATACCAAGAAGTGGATAGAAGGGCCATCAGAAGGAGGTTAGGGTAGGACCACTCAGAGCAGGAAAGAGGTCTCCTCCAGCCACAGAGCATCAGGGAGGCCTTCCTGGAGGAGGGGATGCTTTGGGCTCTGGAGGGGAATAGATTTTAGTCAGGAGCCCCTAGGGCTTGGGATGGGTGGCACTGCATAGGTGTGGAAAATGAGGGAATACTGAAGAGGCAGAGACAGTTGAGGCTGTGAGGAGACCCTAATGCAGCCCCTGCCTGAAGCTGCTGGCCAGGGTTGTGCCCGCTCTCCCTTTCTAACATTGCTTCTAACCGCCCAGGGGGCCAAGCTGTGGGGAGTCGGGAGAAGGGCCGCTGCATTTACTGTTAGTAAATATTTGGTGACTAACATTCACCATCCTTCTAACAATTCATCCCCACCAACACCCGGGGAGACCTCACTTTCTCTAATGTGGTATTCCTTCTCCCCACCCCCTAGCAATTTCTGGCAACAAAGACTGGGGTAAGTATGGGGCCAGTGTGAGAGGGCAACAGTTATGAAGTCCTGAGCATCCCCCTTCCCTTTCACAATCAGAGGGTCCATGGGCTGCCCTGCTTCCCGGTCAGCAGCCCCAGGACTGAGAGATCCCTCATCCCCTACCCCCACCACTAGGGCACCCTCGAGGATCAAATCATCGAGGCCAACCCTGCCATGGAGTCTTTTGGCAATGCCAAGACCCTGAGGAATGACAACTCTTCCCGCTTTGTGAGTGGCCACAGTGGGAGTGGGTGACTGGGGGTGGAGATCAGCAGCCAGGAGGACCCATGTGGTGGGAACCTTCAGTGGGTTGGGCAGTGGGCTGAGCCCCTTGGCTGAGGGCAGCCCCTCTGCCTGCAGGGCAAGTTCATCCGCATTCACTTTGGTCCCTCTGGGAAGCTGGCCTCTGCAGATATTGACAGCTGTGAGTCGGGGTGAGGGGAGGGTTGGGGTGGGGAAGAAGGGACAGAGCTGGCTTGAGCTGTTTCACTCAGATTTAGCATCCCCCTCAAGTCCTCTGGGCTCCACCTGCCCTAGGTATTTTTCACCATTGTCAGACCACTGCACATTTCAGGCCACCTTACCTTTCACCACAATGTCATACCAGCTTCCCTGGGGGCTCCCAGCCTCACTCCTCTGCTTGCTCTTCCAGCCACAGTCTCTCTGATCCTGACCTGTCCCTGCTTAAAAACCTTCCCTAAATCCTGTCACCTGAAAATAGCCAGTAAGCCTCCTGTGATTGGGCCCTGCCTGCATCCCATCCTTTCCATTGCCCCCATCAGGGCATGTCTGCCCTCTGTTCCTCCTGCCTCAACCTTCTGCCTACACTTAAGAGTCTCCCACCCTTAAACCAGAAAACCTGCTAGGACTGCTCCTAACACCTCCCTACGTCATTGCTTATCTGTCTGACACAGTCCAGTTACCCAGATACCAGTGTCTGGGCCACACAAATGGATCACACCCACAGAAAGATTCCCACCTTTGGATGCATGTCAGATCCTGATGGATAGGTACATGTGAACTAACGCACCAGCAATAAAAATCTATACACACACACACACATCTGGCCAGAGATACAGAGGTATAGACACATCCCACAGAGCAACACAGGTGCTGACCTGTGTGTGGACACAGCAACCCTACACATTCCCTGCTCCTGTCACTTCCTCCCTACCCCTTGTCCCCTCTTGGAGTATCCACTCTGGGGAGGTCTAGGAGATGGCAGGTCAGTGCCCCTTTTCTGCAGATCTCCTAGAGAAATCTCGAGTGATCTTCCAGCTGCCTGGTGAGCGTGGCTACCACATCTACTACCAGATCCTCTCTGGGAAGAAGCCAGAGCTGCAGGGTGAGGGCCAGGGATGGAGTGGGGGAGTCATAACCCAAAGGGACTGCCTGGAGTTTCCTGGCCCCCATCAGGCCAGGCCCTGGGATGGCCATTCTCTCCTGGGCACTCAGAGCCCGTTCTGTTTCTGCACTCCTGTCTGGGACTTCTGGTTATTATTGAGTTCTTTCCTTCCTGTGCCAGGCAACAGGCTCCTGGTTCTGTCGTCCTGCCAGTGTTATATATCTTCTCATAGAAACTGAAGTCCTGGACTGGGGTTGTGGCTCAGTAATAGAGCACTCGCATAGCATGTGTGAGGCACTGGGTTCAATCCTCAGCACAACATAAAAAAATAAAGATATTGTGTCCGTCTACAGCTAAAAATTAAAAGAAAGAAACTGAAATCTTTCCTTAGATTAGAGCCCCTGACCCATACCACAGAGGACCCAGTATCCATCTATAATTTCCTCCTTTGCAAGCCCCTTGAGGGCAGAATCTAGTCTTCCTTGTGTCCCAGCACTAGGAATCTGGGCCAGGGGTGGCCATGAGGGATGGGGGTTCATTTCTCAGTGAAGCATAAACAAAGAATACCCCCCAAATTAAAAAACAACTAATAAAAGGGACTGGGGTATATATCAATGGTAGAGCTCTTGGCCTAACAGGCATAAGGCCCTGAGTTCAATCTCTAGTACTGAAAAAAAAGGGAACAAATAAAAAGAAAGAAGGCATGGGGTTGGGGATCAGAAACAGGCTTTGGACAGGTCTTGGGAGGGCCCTAGACTCCTGCTGGCTATACCCCCTAAGGTCCGTCATGCTGGGTAGGGGACATAGCCTGATCTGCCCTTTGCTGCCCCATGTCTACAGATATGCTGCTTCTGTCTATGAACCCCTACGACTACCACTTCTGCAGCCAGGGTGTCATCACTGTGGATAATATGGATGATGGGGAGGAGCTCATCGCCACAGATGTATGGGCTGTGGGGCAGGGGAGCTGAGCAGGGTGCCTGTGGTGTGGGGGGCTCATGGATGTGTGGGCTGGGTAGGGATCAGGGAGCACTATCAGTGGGCAGTGCCCAGCTGGATGCTGGAGGGACCCACACTTCTCTGAACCCTCTGTGCTCCCCATACTCTTAGCATGCCATGGACATCCTGGGCTTCAGTGTGGATGAGAAGTGTGCCTGCTACAAGATCGTGGGTGCCCTCCTGCACTTTGGCAACATGAAGTTCAAGCAGAAGCAGAGAGAGGAGCAGGCTGAGGCTGATGGCACTGAGAGTGAGGGGACCCTAACCCTGGTCTGACCTGGCCTTCACATTGACCCCATTACCATGTCCTGTCTATGAACCCTCACTCTTGTCTACAACCTTTGACCTCAGTCTTATATGCTTCTGACTCAACTCGAGACCCTTACCCTCCAGAGGCTGGCAGTGTGCTGGCCCTGAACTTGACCCTTCCCACCCGCCTCTTAACGCCAGGCTGAGGCAGTAAAGCCAAGTGTCCACATTGTTGCCCTATTCCTTTCTTAGCCAATCCGTGTGCCCTTCCAGGTGCTGACAAGGCTGCCTACCTGATGGGTGTCAGCAGTGGGGACCTCCTCAAAGGCCTTCTGCACCCTCGGGTGCGTGTGGGGAATGAATACGTGACCAAGGGGCAGAGCGTGGAGCAGGTGAGTGGAGGTTTAGTGAGGCTGCCTGGAGGCCCACCTGGAGACAGCTGGGGCAGCATCCCCTCCTTACCAGGTTCCAGCCCAACCTTCTTCCTCCCCCAGGTGGTGTTTGCTGTGGGGGCTCTGGCCAAGGCCACCTATGACCGGCTGTTTCGGTGGCTGGTGTCTCGGATCAACCAGACACTAGACACAAAGCTGCCTCGGCAGTTCTTCATTGGGGTCCTGGACATTGCTGGGTTTGAGATCTTTGAGGTGAGAACAGGCCCGCACCCCTGGCTGTGTTCTCTCTGAGGTGGGGCACCATGGGTGGGAGGGGGCAGGGTGAGCTTGTGCCTCTATATCCCATCTGCTGAGCCAGACACCCCCCCTCTCGTAGTTTAACAGCTTTGAGCAGCTGTGCATCAACTTCACCAACGAGAAGCTGCAGCAGTTCTTCAACCAGCACATGTTTGTGCTGGAGCAGGAGGAGTACAAGCGCGAGGGCATTGACTGGGTCTTCATTGACTTTGGCCTTGACCTGCAGCCCTGCATTGACCTCATTGAGAAGGTGGGACCCAGGGCAAGGGCACTGTGAGGAGGAGAGTCTGTGCTTATTTGTAAGCAAGCCTGTAAAAGTGTGTGTGTGTGTGTGTGTGTGTGTGGTTGTGCATTGAAGTAAGCATATGCATGTGTGATTGTGACTGTGCATGCAGGTATGAATGGGAACGTTTGCATAGGTGTGCTGGATTGGATGTGAATGAGTGTTGGTGTGTGTGAGCAATGGAAGTGTGAAAGTCTGTTGGCAACAACCGCCCCCACCAACGTGATTTTTTTTCCTTTTGCGGTGCTGGGGATTGAACCCAGGGCCCCTTGTGCTTACAAGGCAAGCACTCTACCAACTGAGCTATGTTTCCAGCCCGGGTCCACATGATTTTGCAGCCACAGTTTCACTGTGTCCTCCCAATTGCCCTGGGCAGGACTATTTTCATGTTATTTAATTGTGAAACATTACATATATTTTTCCCATTGTACCAAGAAAATTAAATTTGGAAATAAATATTAGAAATAAAGGGGTAAAAATGTTTTCCTCCAATTTTACTACAGCTTGCCTTGGCCCTTGAGTTAATTTCCTCCAAATCCTTTGTCCTGGGTTTGTTTTCTTTATGGACACAAACTTGGTTTATATCTTTCTTCTGCACATGTACTTTGAATATTGTTGAGCAGACTAGGTGAAGGAGCAGATGATTCTCATATAATCCCCAACTGTTGACGCTTCAGTGATTGATTTCTTTTGTTATTCTTATATTGACACTGATGATAATCATTTTCCCATTTAGCAGTTTAGGAAGCTGAAGCTTAGTGAGGCATAAGGTCCCCACAGATCGTGAGGAAGCCATATGGACTTGGTGGCCTCTTTTTTTTTTTTAACATATATTTACACTTGAGAGTGTGTGAGTCGTGGATGTTGTGGAGGTGAGAATGGGTAGGAGATGCCAGTTTTGGTGTGTACACATCTCATGAGCAAAGAAAATTCAGTTATTGTGAATTATACATAAGTGGTTTGGAAGCCAACACTCGTTTTTCTCTCTTAGAAGTTGGGGCCCCCAGAGTAGGTTTAGTCTCTGATCTTTTGAGGAGATGGCTGGGATTGGGGATCTGGAATGGCTTCCCAGAGGGAGGTGGTCTGGGAAACGGGTCCAGCCCAGCCAGGATGGGCTGGCTCTTCAAGCTTATTCCCTGTCCCCAGCCACTGGGCATCCTGTCCATCCTGGAGGAGGAGTGCATGTTCCCCAAGGCCTCAGATGCCAGCTTTCGGGCCAAGCTCTATGACAACCATGCTGGGAAGTCACCCAATTTCCAGCAGCCTCGTCCTGACAAGAAGCGCAAGTACCAGGCCCACTTTGAGGTGGTCCACTATGCAGGCGTGGTAGGTGCCTGTTGGAATTGCATCCCTCAGCACTCCCCTCCTCGGGTTCCCTCGCCTTGGCTCAGCATTTGTCTTGCTTCTTCCAGGTGCCTTATAGCATTGTGGGATGGCTAGAGAAAAACAAGGATCCCTTGAATGAGACTGTGGTCCCCATCTTCCAAAAGTCACAGAACAGGCTCTTGGCCACCCTCTATGAGAACTATGCAGGCTCCTGCTCCAGTGAGTACTGAGGAACAAGCTTGCCACTCCCGTAAGGGCCCATGGAGTGCCATTCTCTGGAGTGTCTGACTGGTCCTGTGTCTCTCAATAGCTGAGCCCCCTAAGTCCGGGGTGAAAGAGAAGCGTAAGAAGGCAGCATCATTCCAGACGGTGTCCCAGCTGCACAAGGTGAGGTCCAAAGTGGGCCCCGGGCAGACCCTTGCTTTCACCAGCCTCCAGCCCATCCTCTGCTCCCTGCCATGTCCCCTGCTCCCTGGGCGGGCAGCTGTTAAGACTTGCAGTGATGTTTAACTCCTCTCCACGTGAACATCACAGCAAGTCTGTGCTGCTACCCGTCCCCACGCTGCCTAGGCAGGGCTGGGGGGAAGGGGAGGGAGCCCCGGGCCTCTGAGGGATGGGGATCTGGTGGGGGTGGGAGGTTTTGGTTGTGATGATGGGAGAGGACCATGCCACAAAGAGCAAAGAAAGGTGCAGGGCACATTTAGGCACCTCTGATGTGGGGTTTTTTTTTTTTTTTTTTGGCATGCTGGGGATTGAACCCAGGGCCTCATGCATGCTGGGCAGACACTCCACCACTGAACTGGAGTCATTTAGGACCTCTGCCCAGTCCTCTCCAGCCCCAATTCAGTGTGGCATCCAATTGTGGTTCTCTGCCTTCTGTACCTTCTCCCCACTCTCTCCACTCCCAGGAGAACCTCAACAAATTGATGACCAACCTGCGGGCTACGCAGCCCCACTTTGTCCGCTGCATTGTCCCCAACGAGAACAAGACCCCAGGTAGTGTCCCCAGGGCTGACTTGGGGTATGTGGGGACACTGGAGAAAGGAAGACGGTCTTCTTTCCTGGCTTTGCAAGGTCTACACAGCCTCAGAGTAAACTTTGGGTCTAGACTATTCTCTATGACACCCGAAATATATCCTTAGACCTCTGACCTTTTCCTTTTCCCCACCATGTCCAGGGGTCATGGACGCCTTCTTGGTGCTGCACCAGCTACGCTGCAATGGAGTCCTGGAGGGGATCCGCATCTGCCGCCAAGGATTCCCCAACAGGCTGCTCTATGCCGATTTTAGGCAGAGGTGGGTGGCTTCTGGCCCTGCCTGGCTCCTTCTCCAGTTCCACCCTCAGCTGCCTTCCCCTGCTCTCAGCACCAGGCGGAGGCTGCAGGAAAGGTTTATATTAGAGCCTATGGGATAAACAAAGGTTCCAGTCCCTGAAGAGGCGGCCGGGGACAGTGAGGGGCCGGGCAGGCCTCCCTGTGATGGCTCAGATGCAGGAGGCACCTGGGGAGAGGAGTGAGTAGACTTGGGGTATATATGGGAGGTGGAGCCACCAGGGCTTCCAATGACTAGGATCCAGAATAAGAAAAAGGAAAGAATATGGTGACTCCCAAGTTTGGGGCCTGAGCAATTGGGAGGTTGATGCAAGATGCAAGGCAGGGTGTTTTGACCTGGGGGAGTGACAGGGTAGTCACTCTGAGCATGGCAGATTGGAAATGTCCGCAGCAGACAGCCCGAAGAGAAGTCCACGGGGAGATTTGCTTTATTCTGGAGCTCAGCAGAGCTGGGCTTCACGACGCCTGATGTGGTGAGCGCTCAGTTGCTGCCATCAGCTCCCTTCCTTCTTCCTTCCCTAGGTTTGATTTTGTTAAACTACAGGTATCCAGAGTTCCTTCCCCATCTAGAAGTAACTGGGCATCCACACAGTCCTTTTTAGAGGATGTCTATACAAGCACTGTTCATGTTGGCGTGTGTACTCTCCCATCTTGTTTTCATGTAGCTGTCAGTCTTGAAGATTGTTCCTTGTCAGCAGGCCTAAGTCTGCATCATTCATTTTATTTTTTTGGCTGTATAACATCCCATAGTCTAGTGAACTGTGTGCTTTGCTTAATGAGTCCACCTAGTGAAGGGCCTTTCATGTTTCTGGGCTTTTTCCTTCCTTTGCACATGCACAGGTGTCCATTTAAGAAATGGACATGCTGGGAAACCTGGCTGTTTGTAATTATTTTGGTACCAGAGATTGAGCCCAGGGCACTTTACCACTGAGTCACATCCCCAGCCCTTTTTATTTTTTATTTTGAGACGGGTCTTATTAAATTGCTTAGGGCCTCACTGAGTTGCTGAGGCTGGCCTTGAACTTGCAGTCTTCCTGCTTTTGCCTCTTGAATCGCTAGGATTACAGATGTGCACCACCATGCCTGGCCCCTTACTCATTTTAAATAGAATTTTTTCAAATGTTTCTTCACTTTGTGGAGAAACTGGGTATCTCCTTTTAATTTTCTGCCTTTAAAATAATTATAAAAGTAGCAAATACCTTTTGTCAAACCAACATTTGCTTAAAGAACTTCCTCCGTGTATTTAGACACACCCTGAGGGTTTCAAGCAGAACGTGCCCTGCCCCCCAGTGTGGCACTGCCTTCCCAGCCACCTTGTTCAGTGAGCCTCTCTGGAACTTCTCTTTCCACTCTGAAAGGCCAGGAATGGTTCCCTGCTACCCAGTTACCTTCTGTCTTTGGCTTCCCCATTCTCAGTGGTCTGTGCCCCGTCCTCTCACCAGCCTTTCCCTGCTTTCCTAGGTACCGCATCCTAAATCCCAGTGCCATCCCAGATGACACCTTCATGGACAGCAGAAAAGCCACAGAGAAGCTGCTGGACTCACTGGACATTGACCACACCCAGTACCAGTTTGGCCACACCAAGGTCCAGGCATACTGGAGTTGGGGTCGATCCTGGGTGTGGGATCACACTGGGCAGGAGTCACATCTGGCTGCCCCCTCCACCCCCAGGTGTTCTTCAAGGCTGGGCTTCTAGGTGTCCTGGAGGAGCTCCGAGACCAGCGCCTGGCCAAGGTGTTGACGTTGCTGCAGGCACGGAGCCGGGGCCGCCTCATGCGACTTGAGTACCAGCGCATGCTGGGAGGCAGGTGGGTGTGAGACGAGATGGGGACAGGATGCGGGCTCTATAAGCCCTGTCATGTTGCCCTGTGGTCAAGTTACCCTCCCTATGGCTTGTTGGGGTGAGGATCTATTCTGTGCCCCCAAATGCTCAGCCTCCGTTTCTATGCCTCAAAATTTGAGAGCACCCATCACTCCACTGCATGCCAATGGTGTCAGGGCTTGGAGGGGTGATAATGGCTTTCAATGTTTTCCAGGCCTCAGGACAGATACCTTATTTGCATTTTCTTGATTAAATTTTGAGGCAGTCCTAAGAGGTAGGTGTTATGATTGCCTCCAGCCCCTCAGCAGAAGGGGACCAGAGTCGGATCCAGTAAAGAGCCAGTGAGTGCTGGGCAATAAGCCCAGGCAGCAGACCCCACCACCTGGTGGCTGAGCCCCCTCTGCTGTCTTCAAGCACTTGCAGAGGCTGCCCTGGACATGTGGGGCTTGTGAGTGCCTCCAGGAGGCAGACCTGTGGGGCCCACTCCCTGAACTTTGCCCCTAACACAGAGGCATTAGGACCCACTCCAGAGGACCATCAGGAAGACTAGATGTGGTAACATGGTCTTAGTGGAAGGCTAAGGGTAGGTGCTCAAGGAACTTCAGTCACACCTTGAAGTGGGCAGTCCTGGGCCTGTTTCATGGGCTGCCTCTCCCCAGGGATGCCCTGTTCACCATCCAGTGGAACATCCGTGCCTTCAATGCTGTCAAGAATTGGTCATGGATGAAGCTCTTCTTCAAGATGAAGCCACTCTTGCGCTCAGCACAGGCTGAGGAGGAGTTGGCGGCCCTGCGAGCAGAGCTGCGGGGTCTTCGAGGGGCACTCGCTGCTGCTGAGGCTAAGCGCCAGGAGCTGGAAGAGACTCACGTCAGTGTCACCCAGGAGAAGAATGACCTGGCCTTGCAGCTACAGGCGGTACGTGGTAGTGGAGTGGGAGGAGGATGAGGAAGTTCCCTTGGTAACCTGGTGTCTCCTGGCACTTTGAGAACCCCAGGCTCCTCTAAGAAACACCACCACAAGATCCAAAGCCAGGGTGGCCCTGGAATGCTCCAGCTGCTCAGGTCTTAACCTGGGTCTGTCTTCCTACTCTGAAGGTGCCATGTAAGGAGGCTGTGGCTTGTGTTCATACCCAGTCCTCCATCTGCAGGCCTTGTCTGTCTGTCCTAAAGCCCTCATCCCTCGTATCCCCTGAAGCCACAGGTGGTAGGTGACAGGGCCTTAACCAGAGGTAGGGACCAAAGGTCTGGAAACTCCCCAAGTCCACAGAGCAAACTGTCCTTCCTTCAACACAGTAAGTATTGCTTGTGTGCCAGCCCCAGGTCAGGTCATCCCAGGTGCTGGAGATGGTTATGCAGCCGGCCAGTGAGGAAACAGGGAAAGAATATCTGAGCCCCTTCAAGGACAGCCTCTGGGAGTCCCTCTGGCCATGCAGGGCTCCACATGTCTGCCACTGCCCAACCTGCCCCTCAAGGCCTCAGCCAGTGCTTTTTAGGCCTCTCTCCATGGATTGCTCCAGCCTGTCTGATGTTACTTGCTTCACGGTGCCACTTCTGCCCCATTAGGGCCAAGAGTAGGTCAAGGCATGGGTTCTCAGGGCCCAGCCAAGTGTGGGTGTCAAACCTTTGCATGGACAAACCAATGGCCTGGCTTGCTGTCCCTCAGCTGGCCCTGAGTCAGCTTGGCTTCACTCTCTGTCCCCTCCAGGAGCAGGAGAACCTGGCGGATGCTGAGGAACGCTGCCACCTGCTGATCAAATCCAAGGTGCAGCTTGAGGCCAAGGTGAAGGAGCTGAATGAGCGACTGGAGGATGAGGAGGAGGTGAATGCTGACCTGGCCGCTCGCCGGCGTAAGCTGGAGGATGAATGCACAGAGCTCAAGAAGGATATTGATGACCTGGAGCTGACTCTGGCCAAGGCTGAGAAAGAAAAGCAAGCCACTGAGAACAAGGTGTGGGCAGGGTCAGCTGTGGGGCAGGGCCTCAGCCTGGGGACTGAGGGGAGCCAGGCAGCTGCAGGTCCCCCTCCTGACTCTCTCTCTGTTGGGCCTCTATTGTATGATCTGGGGCAGGCAACTTACTGCCTCCTATGGGCCTCAGTTTCCTCATCTGTCAGATGAGAGTAACAGAACTTGCCTCAGTAGGGTAGCCTAGGGTTCAGCATGTAAATGGCCTTCACTGAAGGTCTCCACAGGGCTTCACACACTAGGAGCTCAGCAAATGCTAGCACTTTTCATCCAGCCGGACCACTTGATCCTGGAGGGCAGGAACCTGTACCCCCAGCTCCGATCCCCCATGTGGCTTCTATCACGAATGCTTACGATGGTGGTTCACAGCATTGGGAGTACTGGGAGCATTATGCAGGGGGAAGGTGAGGCTGGGGGTGGAGGGTGCTTGTTAAGGTTCTCACAGGTGCTTAGGACTAGACAGGAGTAGGACCAGAACTAGCTTGAACATCTGTGGACACCACAAGCGGCTGATACAAACCAGTCTCTTACTCTGGGCTGTGCACTGTGCTCAGGGCTCAGTGTGCCTTCACCCATTAATTCCTCCACTCACCCTGAGAAGGCTCACAGTGAAGTGACTCGCCTGAGCCCTCAGCTGGAAGGGGCAGTTGCTCCCACCTGGTGGGTGGTGGCTGCTGAGGCCAGAGTACTGGGATGGATTTCCCCTTGGTGACCTTGGCCTTGGCACAGGTGAAGAACCTGACAGAGGAAATGGCCACATTGGATGAATCAGTGGCCCGGCTGACCAAGGAGAAGAAGGCATTGCAGGAGGCCCACCAGCAGGCCCTGGGCGACCTACAGGCTGAGGAGGACCGCGTGAATGCACTGGCCAAGGCCAAGCTGCGGCTGGAGCAGCAGGTGGAAGATGTGAGTTAGGGCTGCTCAGGGGTTGTGGGGTTGGTGGGCAAGTACTGGCTGGCTTGAGGCTGAGCCACCCTGCTCCACAGCTGGAGTGCTCCTTGGAGCAGGAGAAGAAGCTGCGCATGGACACAGAGCGGGCCAAGCGCAAGCTCGAGGGCGACCTGAAGCTGACACAGGAGGCAGTGACGGACACTGCCCAGGACAAGCAGCAGCTAGAGGAGAAGCTCAAGAAGTAGGTATGGGACCTGACCAGGTCCTTCCCTTCTGGATCTATCGGTTCTGTTACTGTGGAGGTTCAGTGAATGTGGGGTTGGGGTTGATAAATGGGTCACCAGGGCAGGGGTAGTGTCCTGCCCTTCCTGGTTCAGGGATGAGAGCAGGAGGTACACAGGAATGAGGCCACTTAAGAGTCTCAGGGAAGGAGGTTGCTTAGGGGTTAAGGGGGCCTGAGCTGGCTCATCCCACCCTGTGTTTCCAGGAAGGACTCAGAGCTGAGTCAGTTGAACCTGCGGGTGGAAGACGAGCAGCTCCTGGGTGCCCAGCTGCAGAAGAAGATCAAGGAGCTGCAGGTGCATGGAGGAGGGTGGGCAGGCAGACCAGGCCTAGGTCAGAGACCCACCAAGCTGATATGGCCACCCACCTACCCATGTAGGCTCGGGCCGAGGAGCTGGAGGAAGAGCTGGAGGCTGAACGTGCAGCCAGGGCCCGGGTGGAAAAGCAGCGGGCAGAAGCAGCTCGGGAGCTAGAAGAGCTGAGTGAACGACTTGAGGAAGCTGGTGGCGCCTCAGCCGGGCAGCGTGAGGGCTGCCGCAAGCGCGAGGCTGAGCTGGGCCAGCTTCGGCGGGAACTGGAGGAGGCGGCACTGAGGCATGAGGCCACAGTGGCTGCCCTGCGGCGCAAGCAGGCGGATGGTGCGGCTGAGCTGGGGGAACAGGTGGACAGCTTGCAGCGGATACGGCAGAAGCTAGAAAAGGAGAAGAGCGAGCTGCGAATGGAGGTGGACGATCTGGGTGCCAGTGTGGAGACGCTGGCCCGAGGCAAGGTATCAGCCTTCTTCCTCACTCTGACCTCTGACCCCTGGCCCATCCTGACTCTAAATCAGGCCTGACTCCCCCTGAAGATCCCTGGCCACCCCATGACCCCACAGCAGCCTTCACCCTGAACCTGACCATGGACCCATTAACCAGCATCCAGCCCTTCCCTATGAGACCTGATGATTCCTCATCCCTGATGGCTCTAGGACATTTTGACCCAGCTTCCAATTCTAACCTCAGACCCTTGACCCAACAGTAGTTGTGACCCCAGCCTTTGACTCCTGAACTCAACTAATACCTGTCCTGATTCTCCTGTTCTGAACCCAGCACCCGACTTTTTGACCCATGAACTTTTGACTTCTGGTGACTGTCCTTTGGACACCAGATCTAGTATTCTAATGTTCACCTGGCCCATTTGCTTTGGGACTGGTCCAGCCCTCTCACTCTGAGTCCTTAGTTAAGCTATGAGCCTAGCAATAGAACCCCTGACCCTGCACATGGGTCTCTGATCTCTCCTTGATTCCTGGGCCCATATCTAGCTTTCCAGTTCCTGATCCCAGGTTCCAGTCTCTGACTGGAAGCTCCAGATTCCTGCCCTCTGGTGCACAAACTTATCTTGATCCCTGACTCTGGGTCCCAGGCCAGTGCAGAGAAGCTGTGCAGGGCCTATGAGGATCAGCTAAGTGAGGCCAAGATCAAGGTAGAGGAGCTGCAGCGGCAACTGGTGGATGTGAACACCCAGCGTGGGCGACTGCAGACGGAGAATGGTGAGGCCAGGCTCAGCTGGGCCACACTGGGTGGGACCTAGGTACTACCCCTCACCCACCTGATCTGTCTGCTTGCCCTTTGCCTGTAGGGGAGCTGGGCCGCCTGCTGGAAGAGAAGGAGTCTCTGATCAGCCAGCTGAGCCGTGGGAAGGCCTCAGCCGCCCAGAGCCTGGAGGAACTGCGCAGGCAGCTAGAGGAAGAAAGCAAGGTGAGCTGGTGCCAGCGATCACAGAGTGGGCAGGTAGATGCTGGGGCCATCAGCATGGACTGATGATGAAGTCCCGGATGTCCCTGCAGGCCAAGAGTGCGCTGGCCCATGCTGTGCAGGCTTTGCGGCATGACTGTGACCTCCTGCGGGAACAGCATGAGGAGGAAGCTGAGGCCCAGGCTGAGATGCAGCGGCTGCTATCCAAGGCCAATGCTGAGGTGGCCCAATGGAGGAGCAAGTATGAGGCAGATGCCATCCAGAGGACTGAGGAGCTGGAGGAGGCCAAGTGAGCATCTGGTGGCCAGGCCATCACCGCATTTATGCCTGTGCCTTGGGGCCAGCAGGGGGCGAGGGGAGAGGCTAGGGCCTTCCTTCTGCTGGCCTCCTCCCTCCATAGTCCATACCCTGTCTGGTCCATGGCCCAGAAAGAAGCTGGCCCTGCGGCTGCAAGAGGCAGAAGAGGGCGTAGAGGCTGCGAATGCCAAGTGTTCGTCACTGGAGAAGGCCAAGCTGCGGCTGCAGACGGAGTCAGAGGATGTGACCCTGGAGCTGGAGCGGGCAACCTCAGCAGCTGCTGCACTGGACAAGAAGCAGCGGCACTTGGAGAGGGCTCTGGAGGAGCGTCGGCGGCAGGAGGAGGAGATGCAGCGGGAGCTGGAGGCGGCACAGAGGGAGGCCCGTGGCCTTGGCACAGAGCTCTTTCGGCTGCGCCACAGCCATGAGGAGGCGCTTGAGGCCCTGGAGACGCTCAAGCGGGAGAACAAGAACCTACAGGGTAGGACATGGAGTTGGAAGCACCTTAGGGTCACCCTTGGCATTAAGAGTGAAGAAAGTGACCTGGGTTGTGAGGCCTGGTGGCCCCTCAGCACCCTCTCCATTCTGCAGAGGAGATCAGTGACCTCACAGACCAGGTCAGCCTCAATGGGAAGAGCATCCAGGAACTAGAAAAAGCCAAGAAGGCACTGGAAGGGGAGAAGAGCGAGCTGCAGGCAGCACTGGAGGAAGCCGAGGTCAGGACTAGCTGCAGGGGTGGATGGATGCTGACCTGTCTCCCTGCTTCCTGAACACTTACCCCTGCCCCCACCCCGTACTACCTACTCTGCATTCCCAGGGAGCCTTGGAACTGGAGGAGACTAAGACGCTGCGGATCCAGCTGGAGCTGTCCCAGGTCAAGGCAGAAGTAGACCGAAAGCTGGCGGAGAAGGATGAGGAGTGCACCAACCTGAGGTCTGGTACCTCTCCTCCCGGCTCCTGAGGGAGAGCAATGATGGAAAGCAGTGTTGCTATGCCCATGGCAGCATACTGGCCTAGACATCTAGTCTGACTCTGCCACATGACTTTCTCAGGTTGGGGTTGTTCTCTCCATTCTAGAAGTGAACCTTCATGAGGCTAAAATATGCCCCAAGATCACACAGTGGGGTGGAGCCAGAGTTCAGTCCATGTGTTTCAGGACCTCACTTCTGTCTGTGAGCTTGTCTTGGTGGACAATAGGCAGCCACGATGGGCTTTACGACAGGGAGGGACAACTGTTCCCCAAATGAGTTCTTATCTCCAAGGGTCCTTGGCCTATGGAGAGGCAGGCGCGGAGCATGCTCTCACAAATGCTGAGTCTGACCTTCATCCTGCCCTCCCACAGGCGAAACCATCAGCGTGCAGTGGAGTCTCTGCAGGCCTCCCTGGATGCAGAGACCCGAGCCCGCAATGAGGCACTGCGGCTGAAGAAGAAGATGGAGGGTGACCTCAATGACCTGGAGCTGCAGCTGGGCCATGCCACCCGCCAGGCCACAGAGGCACAGGCAGCCACACGACTGCTGCAGGCCCAACTCAAGGAGGAACAGGCAGGGCGTGACGAGGAGCATCGGCTGGCTGCTGAGCTCCGTGAGCAGGCGCAGGCCCTGGAGCGCCGCGCAGCATTATTGACTGCAGAGCTGGAAGAGCTGCGGGCTGCCCTGGAACAGGGCGAGCGCAGCCGGCGGCTGGCAGAGCAGGAACTGTTGGAGGCCACTGAGCGCCTTAACCTCCTGCATTCACAGGTGGGGTCGGGATAAGGAGGTCCACAAGGATTGCGAGGGGCAACACAGAGGCCTGCTGGCCAGCTGACTCTGCTTCCCCACAGAACACAGGGCTTCTGAACCAGAAAAAGAAGTTAGAGGTGGACTTGGCCCAGCTGAGCGGGGAGGTGGAGGAGGCTGCCCAGGAGCGACGGGAGGCTGAGGAGAAGGCCAAAAAGGCCATCACCGATGTGAGGCTGGGCCAGGACTGTGGGGATAGGGGGAGAGCAGAGGCCAAAGGAGCTTCCCTGGGACTGGGCCTTTCCTGATCATGCCCCCCTCCTCCCTCACAGGCGGCCATGATGGCTGAGGAACTGAAGAAGGAGCAGGACACAAGCGCACACCTGGAACGGATGAAGAAGACTCTGGAACAGACAGTGCGGGAGCTGCAGGCACGCCTGGAGGAGGCGGAACAGGCTGCCCTCCGGGGTGGGAAGAAGCAGGTGCAGAAGCTGGAGGCCAAGGTGTGTGCAGGCCCCTAGTCCTTCCCCAGCAGGGTGGGTGGGTGGGCAGGTGGCTGAGAACTGCCAGCAGGTCCACCCTGTCTGCAGGTGCGGGAGCTGGAGGCTGAGCTTGATGCAGAGCAGAAGAAGCATGCTGAGGCCCTCAAGGGTGTGCGCAAACATGAGCGCCGGGTCAAGGAACTTGCATATCAGGTGGGTGATGGGGTCGATCCTGTCAGGTGGCCCTGGAGCTGGCCCAAGCCAGGTAATCCCTGAGTCCCCTTTGCCTGCCCAGGCCGAGGAGGACAGGAAGAACCTGGCTCGCATGCAGGACCTGGTGGACAAGCTGCAGAGCAAGGTCAAGAGCTACAAGCGCCAGTTCGAGGAGGCAGTAAGTACACTGGGGTCTGGGAACATGGGGGGACTGGTCAGATGCCAGGGGTGACCCAGTTTCATCTGTGGCCCTGGGGTCAGGTGAGGCATCAGCAGCAGGCTGTCCTATTCTCCAAGTGCAGTGACCACCCTGCCCTCCACAAGAAGAGAATTTCCTGAGAGCTCCAGAAGGGACTAGACAAAGCTGTCCCTGGCCCTATGTGCTTTCCCCTGGCCAGGCTTGGGGGTTGCCTCTGATGGGCAGGTTGACACTCAGGCACCTCCTGAAGTGGTCTCCACTTCCTTCTTCCTGCTGTGGTTCCTGGTGATGAGGGAGGCTGGTGGTAGGTAGAGTAGAAGACCAGGAGAAGCCAGTTCCTTCTGGGGATGGGGTGGGGACCAGAATGACCATTGGTTACTACCAACGGGGAAACCAAGGCCCTGTGTAACCCCCAGGAGCAGCAGGCTAGCACCAACCTGGCTAAGTATCGCAAGGCCCAGCACGAGTTGGATGATGCGGAGGAGAGGGCAGACATGGCAGAGACCCAGGCCAACAAGCTGCGGGCACGGACCAGGGATGCCCTGGGCCCCAAGGTGAGGGGTCTGATGGGCACAGCCTCCCATCAGGTGTGTGGGTTGGGGGTAGCAGGTGGTACAGCTCACTCATCTGCCCTCACCTCTTAGCACAAGGAGTGAGAACCTGAGTCTCAAGCCCCTGGGCTATGAAGAGGGACATCTGTTGTTCTATGGTTTCCTCACCCCCTTTGGCTGACACTCCAAACTCCCCCAAGCCCTGGACCACCCTGAATAAAGGCCATCTGTGCAGCAATGGCTGTTGTTCTCATTTCTCGGGATTCAGTGGAAGGGAACAGAGTCTCATGGACAAAGTCAGGTCCACAGCAGTCATTTAAAATAAAGTTCTTTAATAGTCTCCATTTACTTGTTTTATTTGCTGTTAATAAATTGGCAACACAGGAGGGGCTAAGGGTGAGCTCCAGCCAAGCTCCTGTGTCTGGGCTCAGGCAGGAGATGCTGCTCTGGGGCAGGGCAGGCACAGCCACCCTATGCCCCAAGGGATGGAGAGAAAAGGCCCCCTAACTTCTGGAGGAACCCCCTGGGATGAACACAGCGGCCAGTGAGCAAACAGAACCAGAGGAGCTGAAGGAAGACGAGGGAAGGACAGATGGGTAGGCCTGGGGGAAGGCAGCATTCTCTGGCACCCCCACCCCTGTCCAGGAGCCTCTGCCTGAGGACAGGGGAGGCTTGGCTCATACATGGGGGACCCTGTCTCCCTCCTTACCCCAGGACTGGCAGCCAAGAGACCGGGCAGGAGCTCAGGGTGAGCTCTTTTTGCAAGTTTTCTTCCTCTGGGCAGGCCAAGAGTCCCAGGATTATGAGGGAAGGGTGGGCACGGTGCCCCTGTCATCATGTGGACTGTGAAGGAACTAAGGCTCCCCAATGACTGGGGCCCTGGGACCCAGGGCTTCCAGGATGCTTCCTCCCACTGAGCCTGTGCCTAAAGACCTGGGGCAGGCAGAGAGCAGCAGGGGAGAGACGGGATCAGGCAGGGTGTGTGGCACATGTAGCCACGCTCACCCTCACTGGCCCTGGCCCAGCAGCCTCCCGAGGCCTGGCCCAAGGTCACTCCTCAGTGAAGTCCCTGTCTATGTCCATGTAGGGCTCCTCGATGTAGCTGACAAGGGCAGAAGGTGACTGGCGGTCTGGGTTCAACAGGATAGACACTGTCTCCTTCCAGTATGAGAAGCTGATGCAGGAACTCTGGGCAAAAAGAGAGGGGTTGAGGGGGTGCCTGGAGAATTCAGCTGGTCTAGCACCCCTGGGGAGGTAAGGAGACAAAAAGCAGCCTGCCCCACAGCCCAGCTGGGAACTGTGCCCTGGATACTTCTCAGAAGCCCTAGGCCTACAAGCCCACTCCCCACCCATTTAGGCCAGGGCACTCACATTTTCCAGGCAAGTGCTGTCCTTGTCCTTGTGCAGGTAATGCTGCTGCCAAAAGCGCAGCAAGTTGTGGAAGTTGTTGAGCAGGAAGCCAGGATACTTCTTGCTGTGCTCCATGCGCTGCAACAACCGTAGGTACAAGGGCAGCCGCTCTTTCCGCCGGGCCAGCATCAGGATCACCAGGCTGGTGTTGAGGCAGCTGACGTTCTCCTGCAAAGCCGCGGGCAGCTGGGCTCGGTGCATGCCAGCAGTCCAGTGGCCTCTGGTGAACCTGAGCTGCCCCTACCCAAGCATTTTCCTATTCCCCATGCCCACCCTGATGGCAACATCTGTCCTCATTGAGATCTCAGCTTGGGCATCACCTCTTCTGGAAACTTTGGTCACCTGGCAGAGTTGGGTACACATACTAGGTACAATTGCTCACTTTAGAACTTTCATTGCACACTAGACTGTGCCTTGGGAGGAAAGTCTCAGTCTCTTGTTCATCAAGCAGCCCCCACCTGGGACCCAGCTTCCCTACAATGTTAGATGACAGAATAAAACAATCACCTCCGACAGATACTAGAATTGCCCCATTTTAGAAAACAGGTGTGAGGCTTGGAGAAGCCACACTACTCATTAGGAAGTTGGGGGCAATCTGGTCCAATTCCACAGCCAGTATTGCTGGAGGGGTGTGCACGTGGGACGCTGGGGAAGAGCACTGGACTGGAATTCAAAAGAACATCGTGCCAATCTTGACTGTGCCCTGACTTAGTCTGTGACCTCAGGAAACTTGCTACCTCATTGTTGGCCCTTTTTGTAAACTGGGGCAGTGGGCAAAGCACTGCGAAGAGATGCATTTCTAGAGCAAGGGTGCTGCACTTCAGGAAGAGGGAATGGGTTCCAGTCTCCCTTATCTGGTTGCCCATCAGTGGGGCCTCTCACCTGGGTCAGCGTCTGCACGTGGATGATGTTGATGAGGCGGAAGAGAAAGGACATCTGGGTGGGCACCTGGGATATGTAGGCGAGTAGGCGGCACTCGGACAGGACCTCAGCCACTGTGGAGGGAGGCACAGGTGTCACAGCAGGCTCAGGTCCAGTGCCCAGGCCATCTATGCCTCTGCTTGAGCTCCCCTCGGGCCCTGACACTGCAGCCGGGAGCCTCTCACCAGAACAGCTACAAGAAAAGTTGCTGGAACAGCTATTTCACCACCAGGCTAAACTAAGCCTCTGTTCTCAAAGCCCCATCTGGTCCTTCAGAACCACACTCAAGAGCAGCCCTGTTCCCCAGCCTGGCACCAGCCTGTAGCTCCTCTCCACAGGACAGTGTGCATCCACAAGAAAGTAGACCCATGGTGCTAATTAAGAAAAACAGTAAAGGAAAGTTGAAATCATTTTTTAAACATTTTTTTTAGATGTTGATGGATGCTTATTTTATTAATTTGTTTATATGTGGTGCTGTGAATTGAACCCAGTACCTCACACATGCTAGGCATGTGCTCTACCACTGTGCCACAACTCCCGCCCCTGAAATCATTTTTCAAAGCTTCTAACTCAACTGGTTTCCCACACAGCTCCCACATGTCCCTGCCCACTATCAAGGTCATAATACACAAGAGCACTGAGCAAAGAGCAACCATACTATAGGGTGAGGGACATGATGGCTGACTGTACCAAAGTCCTTGTACCCATTCCCCTAAAATAGATCCTTTAAGGGCAGAAACAGTATGCAAATGGCTAAATTACCAAATGACCAGGATGCTGTATTTGTTTTTTGTCTTGTTTTCTAGGCGATAGTGGGTGTTGAACCCAGGACCTCTTACTCGTTAGGCAAGTGCTCAACCACTGAGCTATACCCTCAACCTTTTTATTTTGAGACAGGGTTTTGCTAAGTTGCCCAGGCTGGCTTTGACTTTGTGATCCCCTGCCTCAGTATGCTGGGTAGCTGAGATTACAGGTGTGTACCACCAGGATGCTTCCTGCTGTTAACAATAGTAATGATCACAAGGGACAACCTTCTTTTTTTTGGAGGGTGTGCTCATAAATTTGAGAATCTGCTGGATGCCACAGACTCTCCTAGAAAAAGAACGCACACATATGCACATAATCATAAACATAATCATAAACATGTGCTTGGTGCACACAATTCTAGGTGAGCCCCACCCCAGCTACAGCTCCACACTCCACTCCGTGTCCACACTCAGGGAGACAGATGGAAGGGGTACCACTCACCCCATCCTAGAAGAGGCAAGTGGGCTTTGTTGTTTTGCATTTTGCTGGCAACAATGGCTTTTCTCCTATATCAAAGTGTTGTACATACTCATCAAAGGAAACAAACAACAGGGAATCAGCTGAGACCATCACCTGCCAAGCACCATGTGTCTAGGGCAGCTGCTTCAAGTGTTCCATCTCCTGGCTGAAGGCCGGGTGACTAACCCCAGTGCAGTCACTCTGCACCCACTTGCTGTGGAACCCTGGCCTTTTCTCACCTTTCATGTCCACCTGGTTTTCGAATCGGTCCAGTGACAGAGTGACACAGCGTACTAACATGTTGGAGTCTACCAGGGAGCTGTTGATCTGCTTCAGGAACACCTGGAACTGGAGCAGAGATGGCACTCAGGAGAGGCAGTGGGTTGCTGGCCAAGCTGGCTGTGGCCCAGGGTGGGCAGTTGCCACCATAGACCTGAGCCATCCTCTATCCCAGCCCTTCAGTTTTATAGACAGGCAACCTGAGTGACCTGCTCTCCCCAGCTGCTGCTGATTCTGGGACACTTCTCAGTGGTTCTGCACGGAGGGTGCTGGCTCCTCTCACTTTTACTTCAGCAAGTCTCAATTGAGTTTGTCACGCTCAGAGAGCCTAACCCTCCAGGCCCAGTTCTCCACTCTGGGCCTCCCACTGCAGCACCCACACCTCACACCTGCAGTTTCAGGGTCTGGCAAACAGGAGGTTGCTAGTGAATGTTTGCTGAAGACTCCCACTGAATCCTAGCACTCTCCACCTAAAAACTCACACTAGAAGTCTGTCGGATCAGGGCTCCAAGATAACTTGGGAGCAATGCAGCCAACTCCATAGAGCAGAGGAGCCTCACCTTTGCATCTGTGTTGATGTATTTATTGAATCTCTTGAATGCATCAACGTTGAACTTCATCAGCTCCCCCAGGAGGTCAAAGTAGCTCTGGAGCACATCCCTTGATTTGCACTCGCTGTCCACAATGCAGTACAGGATATGCTGGTGTGAGGAGGAGGACAGAGTGAAGGTGTGGATATGGCTGCCCCACACTAGTCTCCCACTGGGACCTGGCATGGAGCTCAGACTACACATTTGCTTTAAACAAGTATCCAAATCTATAGAACCTGTGGCCTTGTCTAGATTCTCTCTGAGGATGCTGGTGGCTCCAAGGACAGGACCAGGATGACACACCTCAGCAGGAGGGGGCAGTGGGTTGGGCATGTGGCGCTTGCTCACAGTTGAAGCCTTTGACCTGCCCTGTGGTCACCAACATAGCCAGAGCTCTCCAGTTCCTGGGCAGCAGAGCTGTCACCAGATCTAACACTGGTCATTGCCCTAGCACTGAGGCCAGAGGCCAGAGTTTAAGAGTGCAGGGCACATTTTGACCCTATGGATGGTCTTCATGTTTATACCAAAATTAATAAATTTTTATCAAGAACATAAAGTCAACTCTTTGATAAAGTTTTCTATGACAGTTGAAGTGTTTCAAAATTTTCTTGAAGTTATAATGATTTGGATCAATATAACTTCTTTTCCATATGGATTTTACAATTCATGAGTTCTTGTCCATATCGATTTTTTTAAAAACCAATTGAACTGGCTATTACTCAATGAAGAAAAATTAACTTTTAGTCAAAATCAAAATATCCTCAGGGTCAAAGGCTTTGCTGGGTAATGCTAGACTCTTACCCTCTTACAGAGTCACACACGAAGTCCTGGCATCAACCCTGAAGCACCCATGGGGAAGCCATGGACAGAAACCCAGAGCAAACACGAGGGCAATCTGCACTGACATTTTAAAATGCTGAGATTTGTTCTGCTCCTGATGATCTAGTTCACAGAAGAGCAATGTGGGGCCAGTGGAGGATGGCCACCCAGCACCCTGGCTTCTCCAGGCCATACCTCCAGAAGGCCTCGCTTCAGCAGGAACATCTGGTCTGCATAGGAGGTGGTCCCTCGGAGGAAACTCTCCACAGCTCGTGCTTGCCAAAACCTGCGACCCAAATAATGACCCTAGGCCCAGGTGACTCCTGGCCTCAGTTCAATTCCCCCAGAGGTTGGAAGATGTTTATTTAACAGACATTTGCTGAATATCTACCAGGCTTTGGGCCTCACCCCAAGCCCTGGGGATAGAGCAGTGACCAAGTGAATCCTTATTCCCACAGAGTTGACAGCTCAGTGAGGAATAGTCTTCTATATGGGTCTGTCTGGAAGGAGTTGTATCACAGAGAAGGGAGCATCTAGGAACAAAGAGCTGGCTGTTTCAGCAAGTCCCACGTGAAAATACTCCAGGCCCTTTCAGAATGGGAGGACATCAGAACTGGGAGCCAGGAATGGGTGTGGGAAGCAGAAGAGTATGTGCAGACAGGCCACTGAGCTCACATGCTGGGCTGGCCTAGAGCATGGCTGACTTTAACCAAGTGGCCCAGAGGGCTCAGCTGGGATCATGATAGGAAGTCTGGATAACAGGGTCACACTTGAGGTGGAGCCTATTGACAGTTTCACACCCTTACCTACTGGAATTCCTCCTGCATACATCCTTCAAGACTCAACTGTAGGGGTCTGGGAAGTCCAAGCAGGTCTGTCTGTGTCCACCCTCACCGGCCCCCAGCAGGGGAAGGGCTTTCCTTTGCTCCCAAAGGCAGTACCCCCTCCATTCCTTTCCATGCTTCGTGGAAATGGCTTTCTTTTCATGCCTGTTCCCCACAACCCCAGAGAATGCCACACAGGCAGGGTCTGCGTCCCATTTCTCTCCCTCCTTTCTAGCACCAACGTAGAAGAGGCGCTTGGCAAATAAATGCTCGGTCACCTCTTGGCAGGTCCTGCAGGTCTGCAGCAGGAAGGCAGTACTGACTTGCTGAGTCTCATAAGGCCAGAATGGCTGTCAAGCCACCTTCCCCAACAGTGACCACATTTCAAGGGTGGGTGCTGGGGACTAATGGTGGTGTTTCTAACATCTGGGAAACACTTGGTTCATGGGCCCCTCAGGAGTGATAGATACCTATTCTTAGGCTCACCTGAAAGAGGACTCAGCTGGCTCCTTCTTCATGACCTGCAGCAGACGAGTTAACAAGCCCCTCTTCCCGTCACACACCAGACTCCTGAAATAAAGAGCATCGGGGGCAGATCTGAGAGGTTAACAGGGTCTTTGGGACTGGGTCACTCTGCTGGCTTAGATGGGTTAAAAAAAAAGAGAGAGAGAGACATTTCTAAGTCTGCAGGGTGCTCTCCTAAACCACCTGGGTCCAGAGGCCCCAAAGACTCCTGTGACCATCAACTGAACAGCCAAGTGCATTCCCACTGCACCTCAGGCCAGCTTGCCTTTCTGAGACCTGCTGGTGAGAGGCCTGAGCCACATCCAGAGCCAGATGGGGCTCAGAACTGCTAGAGGCAGGGTCATTTACACAAGAGGGTCTGAGGCCATGATAGAATCTGCCAGATGGGGAAAAGTCTGTGCCAACAGGGTGGGGCCCAGGTCCTCCCAGTCCCAGGTTCGGTTCCATCTGGGCTGTGGATAAGGGCTTGGCTTCTAGAATATGAAGCAAAGGTGGTAGGTGAGGAAATGACTCAGGCCCACTGTTGAAGATGATCAAGTTGGCAGGGGTCTTGACCCTTAAACTCCCCTCAATATAGCAGCACTACTTCTATCTCTGCAGACATCAGGGCCCCAAGTTCAGTTTGACCTGAGTGAGTTCTGCCCTTCAATCCCTTCACAATAAGGCTCAGAAGTCATGGCTACGGCAGCTAGAAAAGGTCCACCCTATTCTGGCTCCTATGACTCTTATTATACTGTTTCCAAAGACAGGCAAACAAAGTATAAAAGGATTTAACTCTCAGCAGGGGAAGAAGGGGCAACTCTTCTGTTGCCCTGCTTGGCCAGCTACCACTAAGCAGGAAAGGTCCACATCAGCTTGAGTGCACATATGCATGTGACAAGGGGAGGGCAGACTACAGATGCCCTTTGGCAGGTGACTTCTTGGAGCCTTTGTCCCTCATCTGTAAAGAGGAGGTCATGAGGGCACTCCCTCCTAGGGCTGCTGTGAGGCTGCAACGAGAAATATAAGAAACCTGAGGATGTGCCAGGCACGCAGAAGCTCTTGGGACATTAAGCTACATGGGAGACAAGGCGAGTGTGTGCACAGCTGTGAGCTGAGGCACACTGGCAGCCAGAGGAATGTGGCCAAAGTCACGTTCACCTACACTCACCTGTCAGTGTTGAGGACAGCTTCCACTTCAGGGATGTTGGCCTTGAGAGAGATGGCACTGAGTTCATTCAGCTCCTGGTTGTTGAGTAGCAGGTACTTATTCCTTAAACAAAAGGGTTGTGGGGTGAAGGACAGGAGCTGGGTGGGGCTGCCCATCAGCACTGTGCCAGGGGAGAAAGCCTCTTGCCCACTTCCTGAGGGGAGAGGGAAACTGAGAACCCATGGATGCCTTCCGCACAGAACCTTGCACCCCTGAGTGGCATTGTGCAGGAGGGCACTGAGGCCCCCACTTCTCTCTGTCACATCACTAATGAGGCCCCTTCTCTCAGCAGCTCCAGGCTTTCCTGCTGCCCACTGAACATTTCTATTTGAATTCTCGAGACAACTGCACCTGCCATATCCAGTCACACCTGCTGCCATCCTGTCCACGCCTGGCCCTGCTGCACTATTCCCAGAGGCCAGTCACATGAGCAAAGGCCTTACCCATGATGACACCCCTCCCACTCCTTCTCATCCAGTCTGTCCTTACCCGAGTCCGATACACAGTGCCAGTTTCCTAATCAGTCCTGCAGGAATCAAGTCTTCTCACACCTCCCACAGAAGCATTCAGAATAGATTTTGACCCTGTTGCTGCATGTAACACTCCCTGACTTTCCACTGCTTTAGGACATAAAATATCCAGGGCTATGAATGTGCCCCACAGGCCCTGTGTGGCTCAGCCATTGACTGCCTCTGTGATTGCACCTAAGTAGAGCCTACATCTGGTTATCTGGATTTTCCTGGCCATGCCACATTCCCTCCAGCAGGGGCTTCCGTGTGGTCAGGGCACCTGGCTCAACCACACACCCTCCTGTGCTATCTTCATGACATTTACTACTACTGACCTTGCAGACCTCAGCTGACAAGTTATTTCAGCAAAGAAGAATTCCTGAGCAATGACTGGCCAGATAGGACTCCTACCAACCATCCTCTTACAGACCCATGCTCTTTCCCCCAAATAAAATGTCCATTGGCCACCACACATCCATTCACTGGGGACATTCTCTGATCAATGTCCAACCCCTTGCTGGCCTGTATTCTTCATGACAGGTGCTACGGTTGTTCTCATTCATCAATGTATCCCCTGATCTCTGCACATAAGTGCTAATGGAAGTGTCTGATGAAAACTAGGGATTCACTTTCTCAAACCAAACCAAACCAAAACCATACACTTTTGTAACCTATCAGTGCCCTCAGTCAGAGCAACTCTCACATGGGACACTCACATGTGATGAGAGGGAAGTTGTAAAGTAGAGGCATGTGGGTCACATTTGTTCTTAGGCAAACATCAGCTTATACAATGTTCTAAAAGAATTTAAACCAGGGGCTGGGGTTGTGGCTCAGTGGTAGAGTAATTACCTCGCAAGTGTGAGGCACTGGGTTCGACTCTCAGCACCACATATAAAGAAATGAATAAAAAATAAAGGTCCATCAACAACTAAAACAATTTTAAAAAAAAGAATTTAAACCAACATTTAAAAATCAGAATTTGATCCCCAGCACTGTAAAAACAAACAAACAAAACAAAACACCAAGACCTTTCATATAAATCTTTTTTTTTTTTTCTACAAGGGATTGATTTCAGGGGCATTGTACCACTGAAATACATCCCCAGCCCTTTTTATTATTTGCTTACTTTAATTAATTAATTTATGTGGTCTTGGAATTGAACCCAGGGACTTGCACATGCTAGGCAAGTGCACTACCATTAAGTTACACCTCCAGCCTCTCTTTTTATTTTTTATTTTGAGACAGGTTCTTGCTAAGTTGTTAAGGCTGGCCTCAAACTTTCGAACCTCCTGCCTCAGTCTCCCAAGCCACTGGGATTACAGGCATGTGTCACTGTGCTCAGCTTTCATATGAATCTTAACTTCTGGCTTTCCATGAGGGAAAAATCCAAAGTCAGTAACAGTGAAACTAGTTCTCTGTACATACACAGCAGCTGGGGCTGAATGGCTGCCTGTCATTCCAGTTCACCAAGCGCCATCATTATGCTAACTAAGGTCAAGAGTTAGCTGCTATTCCTTCCTGCATTTCACTATTTTCCTTATAGCAGAAAATAACTTTCTTGTACATTTCCCATAAAAGGTTGAAAAACAGAAAATGAGAGGGCAGAATATATCTCAAGAAAAATGGGGAAAGCACAAGGTAAAAATATCCCCTTGTGTCCAATCTGCTAGCTTTGCCTGAGATCATAGGATAGTTGGTAGAGAGATGTGTTGTTTCCAAGGGTAGGAAGGAGCCAATAATGTCTGTCCCTACTTATCAGAGTGGATGAGGGAAAGCTCTGCACCTGGTGAGTCAAACAGCAACTCATACTGCAGGGTCAAAGAAGCGCAGTCATTGCCGGGCATGGTGGCGCACGCCTGTAATCCAAGCAACTTGGGAGGCTGAGTCGGGAGGATCGTGAGTTCAAAGCCAGCCTCAGCAACTTAGCGAGGCCCTAAGCAACTCAGTGAGACCCTGTCTCTAAATAAAATACAAAATAGGGCTGGGGATGTGGCTCAGTGGCCGAGTGCCCCTGAGTTCAATCCCTGGTTCCAAAAATAAAATAAAATAAAATAAAATAAAAAGCAGCACAGTCACACTTGGTAACATGGAGGTGACAGTGGGCTCCCACCATTTCCCATATCCTCCCGAGCAGACAGCAGTCACAAGACAAAGAGAGGCCTTCGGGAGAGAGTTGACAATTCTCTCTACAGGGACACATATGCGTACTTATTCATGGTGTGCGTACTTACTCATGGTGGTCACTGAAACTCTGGAGAAGCCTCAAAAACTGGATCTTCAGGGTGATGTCCTAAAATATATGTTAATACCACAGTCATATTATTTCTAAATAAGACAGGGCAATACCAGTCACCGGGGACCACGCCAGTAGTCCTATCTACTTGGGAGGCTAAGACAGAAAGATCACGTGAGTGCTGGGGAGTGCTCCCGGGAGTGCTGGGAGTGATACTGGCTAAATTGTATACTTATAGGGTGTGCACATATGAATAAGTAACAACAAATTCCATCAGTATGTACAACTATGATGCATCAATAAAAAAATGTGGGGGTGGGGCAAGGAGGAGGATCACTTGAACCCGAGAGTTTGAGGACAGTGTGGGCAACAATACAAAGACCCCCTATCCAAAAAGAAAAGACTCTGGTGAGACTCTGGGCATGTCACTCTGCTTCTAAGCTTCTGTCCTCACCCACAATGAGGACTTTCCTTTATTAGAAAACCATCTAGTCAGATCTCTATATCTAACCAATGGCAAATTTAATTAATGTGGACCCTTCCTGCTAAAAACACCTCACACATTGAATTTTTAAAAAAATCACCAAAATACTTTTAAATGTGAGACTAAGTCCATAAGCTAGAAAGGGAAACCTGTAGGAATGGGACATGAAGACAGACTTGAGGCCGAGCAGCAAGCCCTGGTGCTGACACCTGGGAAGCTGAGGGCTGTGTGTAGAGATGGGGGCCTTGTCACACCAGGGCTGGGATTCTAAAGCCCTGCAGCACATGTGGAGGTTGGAGTCTCCTAGGAGAAGCACAAACCTAGGCTCATACTAACAGAGCAGCAGGGTCAAGAACCAAATGTGAAATCAGGCCCCAGGGATAGATGCTCCCCCAGAATACCTGGCAGATGAAAGCAAAGGTGCCCTGTAGAAGTACTTCCAGGGCAGAGGCTATGCAGGTACCAGGGAAAGCAAGCCCTGTTCAAGGCAGCCTCTCCACAAACATGAAGCAAAGCTCCACCCTGAGGGTCTGAAGACCCAAATACAAGCATCATCACTCCATGAACAATTAAAAGAGACTATAAGAAAGTAACCTACAAATAATACAGAAAAAAACATGCAAGAGTAGAAAACACAAGAAAGATTATATTTGCATGAACAAAAACCAAGTGGTTTTTGAAAAGGAGTCAGAAAAAAATAAATGCAAAATATATTCACATGAAGTTAAAAACTCAAATGGATAGACAGAAAGGCATATCTGACAAGGCCAAAGACAAAAATGGCAAAGCAGGAGTTAATATCCTGAGAAAAGTCCTAGGATGAAGGGGTCAGGGGGCTCATGGCACTGGGCCTAGAAGGCTGCACAAGAGCACTTTCCCTCCCACATTGTCAGGTGGGCCTCAGGTCAGAGGTCACCAAGAGTGGGAGTGTGATTCTCCTTTTGTAAGAGTCTTTGTAAGAAAACAGAGACTCAGTAACTCATTCAAGCTCTCCCAATAAGCTGAGTGGCACGAAGGCTTCCTGACTCCCAGTTCAGTGTTCTGTTTAGGGCACTGAGATATACAAGGCAGAGAGGTGAGTCCTTGGCCTCACCTCAGAAAACCAAAGCATCCCAAAGCTGTTTCCTGAAGTAGGGTGTTGGTGGTGCCTGGAGGCAAATCAAGTTATAGAGGATGGAAGAGCTGGCTTCCAATTGTGGCATCATAAAACAGGACTCTGAGTTCTTCCTACTCCCAAATAGAAGAGGTCAAAGGCAGGTCTTGAAACAACTGTTTCTAGCAAATCCCATATGTGTTCCCTGGGTTCCCTGCTCACCGGACTACAGTCACAGTTCTGGTTGTGACCATGGAGGACAAGGGCAGATGCTGAATGTTTCCTCCAAATCAGCTTGTCAAACAAATTATTGAGTCCAGGGATCAGCTTAAACTCTGCAATCATTCTGTGAACCTGCAGGAGTGGGAGGGAAAACAGTAAGACAAAACGTGCTTAGAAAACATGCCAAAGCCTCATATTCAGCACAGACAGTCAAGCTCTTTGGGACTAAGAAAGCAGTCAGGGTGGCATGTTGAGGTTTAAAGAAAACATCTACACATGCCCTACCCCAATCACCTCGCTTCACACACTTTCTGACTTTACTCATTACTGCTCATGGCAATCCTATAAGTCACACTATGTAGAAGGTCCTATCTTAAAAGCGTGAGTTTTGGACTCAGATAATCCTATGTTTACTCTTAGCTCCACCATGGGTAAACGCCAGAACTTTAAGAAAGTCCCTTAAATGTCGGTATCCTTGCCATATCAAGAAGCTGAAATGTGGCTGGGCATGGTGTGGCACATACTTTAAATCCACACAACTTGGGAGCCTGAGACAAGAGAATGGTAAATTTAAGGTCAGGCTCAGCAACTTAGCAAAACCATGTCTCAAAATAAAAAATAAAAAGGGTTGGGGTTACAACGCAGTGGTAAAGCATTCCTGGGTTCAATCTCTGGGACCAAAAAGGAAAAAAAACAACAACAACAACAAAAAAAAAGAAAAAAAAAAAGAAAGAAAGAAAGAAAAGAAAAAATGCATCATACTTTACAATGGGATAAATTTCAACTGGGGCAAGACACAAAAAGAAACTCTGCTAATAATCCTAGAAAAATCTATGTGAAAACTTAAAAAATAAGTAAATAAAATTGACCCAAGAGTGGGTATAAAAGATTAACTAAACCTGGAAGTCAAGAAAGGAGACTGTTGATTTCAACCACACAAATCTTTTAACATTCTGTATCACAAAACTCACAATAAGCAAAATTCACAAGTCAAATATGACAAATGGAGAATATACACTGGTACCTCGTATCACAGGCAGAGCAAATTTCCTTTAAGAGGAATCCTATAAATCTCAGACAAAAAGACCAATCTGTAAAGCACTTGCCTAAGCATGTATGAGGCTCTGGGTTCAGTCCCTAGCATTGGGGAGGAAAAAAAAATTCCACAGAAAAATGTGACAAAGGATATAATATAGACAGAAGAGAAAAGGTTCTTTTTTTTTTTGACCACTGGGCCACATCCCCAGCCCTACTTTGCATTTTATTTAGAGACAGGGTCTCACTGAGTTGATTAGTGTCCCGCTTTTGCTGAGGCTGACTTTGAACTCCCGATCCTCCTGCCTCAGCCTTCTGAGCCACAGGGATTATAGGCATGTGCCACTGCACCTGGCAGAAAAGGTTCTTAAATATATGAAAAAGACTTAAACCTCATTTACAACTTTAAGAGAAATTAAAATCCCAACTGATTTTTTTCACATGGGCAAAGGAGACAAAGTTTTATCTGACTTATGGCATCATTTTGGTGACTAGGCACCAGATACACTCACATTCTAGGGGTGAGAGAGCAGACAGGTACTACCTGCACAGGGAGGATGATCTCGCAAGCCCGCTAAAAATTTTAATCACATACCCCTTGACCAGCAATTCCATTTTTTTATTCTCAGAGAGAAACTTACAAATAATAAATGACATATTTATGACATTACTGTAGAAAGCATTATTTATAATCCCCCAAACCAGACATAACCTACACTTTTATCAACAGGGATTAAATAATGTATATCCACACAATGAAATACAAAGCACCAGCAAAAAATATCAAGGTATTTTACATGGAGTTGAGCAATTGCTAATATACAATATTAAGAAAGCAAGTGGCCAGGCATAGTGGTACACATCTGTAATTTCAGTGACCTGGGAGGCTGAGACAAGAGGATCATAAATTCAAAGTCAGCCTTGGCAACTTAGTGATGCCCTAAGCAACTTAGTGAGACCCCACCTCAAAATAAAAAAATAAAAGAGCTGGGGATGTAGCTCAGTGGTAGAGTGTCCCTGGGTTCAATCCCTAGTACCAAGAAAGAAAGAAAGTGTGTACATGCTGATATGCTGTATTACTGACTGTGTGGAAAAAACCATTTACTTTTATAAACATACATACCTCTAGAAGGACTCACTAACAACTGGTAAAATTAGCTAATTCATGGAAGACACAGAAAATTGAGGAGTAGAGGGAACACAGGCTTCACTGATACTAATTTATGTCAACTCTGAGGATTATTTGCTTATTAAATTTTTTTACATAACATGAAACAAAGCTGTTGTTACCCCCATCTTAGGTCTGTCATACAGGTAACACTGGAGACTACATGTGAGGCCAGGAGCATAGCTTAATGCTCTGGTGCCACTGCTCTGCAGGGAAGGCCAGCAAGGCCAGCTTGGGCAAGCTTGGCAGAGGACATATCACCTAACTCAGGATCTCATCCTGAGGTCTCCCTTTTTCCAGCCCACCATTGGCATCACTGATACTGCAAGACCAAACCCAACAAATGCACTGCCTGTGACTCCACTCTCATGGATGTCTGTGGACACAGAAGTCAATCCTCGGCCAGTGTGAGATGGGCAGCCCGGAATCTGTCAGACTAACAAAGTGAAATGATGTCTGCTTTGCTATTCAGGCCTCTGTAAAACCCAGCCTGACCTACTTTGCCTTGCTTACTGGGGAAGGAAAGTGGGGCTGACTCCTATGGTGGTCACCAAGTCAAGTGTCTTCTGTCTTACTGAGAAGAACCCTAAGCCCTACTCAGATCAACTTTAAAAAAAGCTGACACTTAATGGCCCTGAAAGTCAGGGTCTGAATGCTGCACTGTACAGACTCAAAATCCAGGTTCAGGGTTACGGGTTTGAGTGGTGGCATGAGCCTAAAATTCCAGCTACTTGTGAGGTTGAGGCAGGTCTGGGCCTGAGACCCTGACTCAAAAAAAGTGGAGGGGTGGTAGGGTGGTGGTAATGGTGTGAGTCACAAGGCCCAGAAGAGATGGGCCTTCTGAGGCAGACCTGGATTTCACCCCATGTCTCCTGAAATCCAGGCTAGCGGCAGGTTAGAGGTTTCTCCTGTGATGCTTCTCTTTTCACTTGAAAATACCAGCTTCTTCAACTGTGGGGCACATTTTACTGGTCAAATGCATCTTTCCTACTCTCAGGTCCAGCCCCTTATTTGACTCCACACTGGATGGTGGAAAAGCAGGCAGGTGGTCAGGATGGAGTGCCATTCCACCTACAGAGATGGGGAGGGGGTGGTCAGATCTCAGATTCAGGAGCTGATCAGCTCTAGGCTCACAGGCTAGATCTGGGCAACGTTCTTCTTTGACCCTAAGTCCCTTGATGGAAAACAGGGGACAAGGGAGCTACTGAAATGGCCCAATGAGGTAATGTGGAGAAAGGGGACAGAAAAAATGACTGCTATGCTGATTATGTTCACTAGTACCAAGATAAAACTTATGGAATTTGAGGAGTCCTTCCAATTTGGGGATTTCAATTTGCCCAAAACTGGTCAAAGAACTTGACTCAACTTTACATTAACAAGGCCACATTAGGAGGAAGCCTTCTAAAGGAAGCCAAGAAAATCCTTCCCCTGGGTACCCATTCTAGGCAGGATCCATGAATCCATTTTACAGTGCCTGGCATTTACAGAGGCACTTGGTGGGGCAGAACTCCAAGGCCAGTGAGTGTCTCTCCCCAAGGAAGCAGTGCTGTTACCATATAATTCACCTAAAGACCACAATGACTCATAGCAACTTGGGAACAGGAAGCCTTAGGAAAGAGGTGGGGGGACAGCGAGAAGAGGCGGGACAGGGACATTTACAATTCTGGCTCTCCTAGGGCCTGGCCACTGAGAACACAGCCTATTTTGTACCTTGGTTTTCTCCAGCACTGAGCTCTAGGAGAGTGGGTCACCACCTGCCGTGTCACTTACCAAGTACCTAAAAACTAAAATTGAATAACTGAAAGTGCCTCAAAATAGTAAAAGCATTCAACACATGGAAGCCATCACCAATATCATTTCTTGTAACAAACATGTTCCATACTGAAGGAAGAAGCACCAAGGCTATGGAAGAAAGTGTGTGATCTCATTCAGTGTCCTGTTTTTACCTAATTGTATGCTAAGGACTACCAAAGCAACTCATCTACCACAACCTCTCCCCAACTCCACCTGCTGGTAATCCAAGTGCCAGTTCCAACTTCCACCTAATCCTACCCTGTTCAAAACTAAACTCATCTTCCCTAAGCCTGCCCTCCATTCCTCACCCACCAGTCTTAACCATCGCAATAAATGGCAAATGTATCCCCAGAACCTTGGGACTCATCCTTAACTCTTCCCCTCTCTTATGTCTGCACCCAAATCATCAGCAAATCTGTTCTGTTCATCTTCAAAACATCCAGAATGTAACCCCTTCACACCAGCATACCCCATCCCATGCTGGTCCTAGCTACCAACTTGTAGCTCAATTACAAGGGTCCCTAAGGGGTCTCCCTACTCCCATTCTTGCTGACTCCCAGACTGTCACAAAGTAGTTAGAGGAACAACTCCTCACTTACTCAGAGTAAAAACCAAAGTCTTTTTCAAATGGCCTATGACATCCCAATGCAAGTTGGCCCATGATCCCTCAACTCTCCTCTCTCACTGACTATTCCAGTCATCTATCCTGGTCTCTTTTCTTTCCACCAACCTACAAGGCCTACTCCCACCTCAGGGGCACAGCTCCCTCTAGTTGGTCAGCTGTCTCAGGTCTCAACATGCAGGTTCTCACTTTCCTCAGGACACTGTTATTTCAAATGTTATTTTTTAATGAGTCTTTTCCCTGGGTACCCTATCTGCAGTTGTTCTTCATTTGTAAAATGAAGTTAACAGCACATCTGTCATCTAGAGATAATGTGACGATCTAGCATTTGACTCAGAAAGATGCAAGAGGACTACTGATTGCCTAATCTCTCAGCCCATAGAAGTCTCTCCTCCCAGTATGCCTGGTTTTCTCTCTACAAGAATGGCAGAGTTACTAGAAGAGGTCTCGTTCTCATCAGTCTTGAAACTTCCTGAGCCCTCTTTCTGCCACTGCAAGTTACACACACTTGTTCCTTTCTTCTGCTTGAAGGCTCAGGAGACCCTAAGACATCTGGAATTCTCTGTACTTGCCCAGATTTCATAAGCGGACACAGCTCTGAGCTCTGCCCCACCACCCTGACCTTGATTCAGATCAGTAACTCTTCCAGCACATCTACAAGGCCAGTCTTTATTCTTCACATTATTGAGGTAAGATGCCTGCTTCTTGTCTATGTGCCAATGCTGTCTAGAAAATGCTGGCTACAGCAAGGTACCTGAAAATACCCCAAGCTCTGGAATGAGCCTGGTTTCCTTACGAGAAGGAAAACAACCCATACGCTTTGCTGGGCTAGAGTGAGTGTCATTCTAAATGAAGGCTGATGGAAGGGCACCCAGCACACCCCGAGCTAGGCAGCATCTGCTCCTGCCTCCCCCTGTCCTGGGATGTTAGGGAGGCGCCCACCTGGTTTCGCTGACGCCCCATCAGCAGCACGCAGAGGACATAGAGCACTTCCAGTTTGTACATGATCTCATGCATAATCTTCATCGACTGGGGCAGCTGGGTCCTGGCTGACGTATGAGGTAGCCCATTCTCCTCAGAAGAGCCTGGAGGAGGGAACACAGTGGAGGCTGACACAGCCCCAGGGAAAGGAGTAAGTCATGGCTCCTGAGGAAACATGTTCTGCCCTCAAACCCGCTCTGAACAGAGAGGAGATACAAAGCCATTACCCTGGGCCTAGGCCTGCATCAGACTTTGAAAGCCTCCAAACTCCCTCAAACTCTCAGAAGCTAAGCGAACCAGAAACCTAGAAAAATAGACTATAGTTCTGGTCTGTTTCACCAACTTTAACAAAGTCACAATATTCTGACGTAGTCAATGCAGTGCCATATTCTATCTTCCCCACTAGTACTCCTTTTGCCCCTAAGCAGAGGCCCCAGAAAGAACTCAGATGTCTCACAGCAAGCTGTGAGAAACTCTTCATGTAACTAAATGACTCTGAGTCCTTGGTTCTGTCTAGATTCCATGAGGGTACACTGCTGAAAGCCCAAGGGACTGGATCCTTTTTTGAAGGTTTCCCCCATTTTTCAAAGAATGACCTCAAGTTTTCTAAGGCTTAATTTCTAAAGCAGACTGGGTTTTACAACTGATAGCAGAGATATAGATGAACATTATCTACCAGCAGATTTTCATTGTATAGAATCTCATCATTACTAACAGCAGCAGATAAGTAGTATGTATGGGACACTTGGTACCTGTAAGGTACTGCACTCTAAATTTACTTACTCTACTATCGGTTGACAAAACTGTCTGGTCCACCCCAAAAAGGAGTTTACCTTTTGGGAAGGTAGGAAAGCAAAATAATGAAAATGGAGGGTTCTGGAATTGAAATTTGCTGGCTATGTGACTCTGGCAAATCATCTCATCACTAGGCCTTAGATTACTCTGAATTACTACAGTGGACAGAGAGGGTTACCATGAGGAACATAAGAAAAGCCCAACACTGGATTCCTAGGAAGCCTCAGTCACCATTGGATCCCTTTTAAGAGGGCAATGGTCATAGTCTGGAGAGGCTGGGTGACTTTAGGAGAATCGCTTCTTTTCAGTTTCCTCATCTTTAAGGTAAAAGGATGAATCAGTAACTGCTAAGATTCTTTCAAGTTTCTACTGGACCTATTTCCCTGGAGGCCTTTTGCAAAGGCCAGAAGAACTATGTAGTGACCAAACCCATTCAGGGAAGGCCCACCCAGGAGACACTGATTTTTGCAGGGTGTCATAACGTAAGCGCCTGACTTATTCCACCCTGTAGACCTAGAACAATTTTTTCCAGTCACATTATATCACCAATATAAAATCATAACCCTGGAAGAGGACAAGCTGCCAAATGAAGCATGACTTAGGAGGCAGCTCGGCACAGTGGGTAAGGGCACAGGTGCTGAAATCAGACTGCTGAGCTGGAAACTCATTCACAAGCTAGGAAGCCTTAGTTGACCTTTATGTGCTTTAGTAGCCATCCTCATCTATAAAACAGAGATAATGACAACAGTACACACCTCCTAATAATGTTGCAAAGATACGAGAAACTAATATTTTGGCGGTGCTTAGAACAATGGCCAGCACAAGTTATCAACATATGCTTGCATGTATTAAATAGAAATAAAAACTGAGTTCTTCTGTTTCCTTTTTTAATAAATTTAAATTCATTTGAAACTGATACATAAAAATTATACATATTAATGGGATACCATGTGATATGCTAATACATATGAATATGCTATGTAATGCTTAAATCTTTGAACACATTTATCTTTTCAAACATTAATCATTTCTTTATGGCAAAAATATCCAGAATCCTTTTTCCTTAGTTTTTTGAGATAACAGAACAATTATACAGTACATAATTATTATCTACAGTTACCCTACTGGGCAACGGCACACCAGAACCTCTTACTTATATCTAACTATAACTAATTACCCACGTTTCTTCTTTTCAATCTTAATAGCAACTAAAGTGGCAGTAGGCAAAGACTAAGGAAAATTTTTCCAGAGACAATCTAATTAAGAAAATTCTATCTATTCACATATATTTTCTTGCACCTTGGAGAAAACCCAGAATTACTACGTCGATTTTGGGACTCCTTGGTCAGTTCCCAAGCCATGTAAGAGTCCAGGGATCTGTGAAGACTCTGGGGAACCAACATGCAGAATCTGCCTCTGCTGCACACTTGCTGGTGACCTGGTAAGCCCCAGCATCTGCACGACCTGGCTTGCCTGGCTCAGGGGACTTTAGAGAGGCCTGCAGGAGACTGATGGCTACGAAAGGAGTAGGTGCAGTGTGGGGCGCAAAGGCACCCTCAGAAATGAGTATCTGTGGAGAAAAAGACACCGCCAGCTCAGATTCTGCCCCAAGCCACAGCCAACTTTTGGTGCTGGGCTTGTACAATCTGACAAACTCTGTGGGGATAAATATTTGAGAGAAAGTCTCCAAAGCAATAGCTAGAGCTTAGCAACAAGGTCATTTCCAAGGATGAAGAAGGAAAAACTAGTTCAAGAGGCGTGTCCTTCTCTCCAAATCTCTTCAGCTCTGTAACACTGATGAAAGTGGTGACCATTCTCCGTATGACTGCACTGCCCTGCGCTCTCTGGGGCAAACTAACTCATCAGTTTTAAAAGCAACTTTAAGCTACAATTTGCATACCATCCACTTCACCCATTAAATTAATCACAGTTCACTGACTCTTAGAATATTCATAGTTGTGGAGTCATCACCAGAATCATTTTAGAACATCTTCAATACCCTAAAAAGAAAACTTGTACTCATTAGAAGTCACTCTCTACACTTCCCACTAAAGCCCTAGCCCTAGGCAACCACTCAATTAATTTCTGCCTCTATGGGATGCTTCATATAAATGAATTCACATAATATGTGGTCATTTATCACTGCTTCTTTCACTTGGCACAATGTTTACAAGGTTTATCCATATTGAAGCATATATCAGTATTCCTTTTTTAAAAACTGATGAATAGTATTCTATATGAAAAAAAAAACACATCCTATTTATCTACTTATCAGTTGGTAGATGTTTGGGTTGTTTCCATATTTTAGCTATTACGAATAAGCTGTAATGAACATTCATGAAAATGTTTTTGTATAAGCATGTTTTTGTTTCTCTTGGGTATATAGCTAGGATTAGAATTTCTGAGACAGATGGTAACAGGAACTGCCAGACTATTTTCCAAACTGGCTGCACTACCTTACATACCATCAAAAGCAAATAAGGCTGGGAACAGTGGTACTTGCTTGTAATCCCAGCTAGTCATAAGGCTGAGGTAGGAGGATTGCAAGTTTAAGGCCAGCCTGTATAACACAGAGAGACCTCATCTCAAAAAACAAAACAAAGAAAGAAAGAAAAAGAAACTGAATAAGCATTTCATTATCTCTATATCCTTCTCAAGACTTATTATCTGTCTTTTCTACGATAACCATCCTGAGGAGTATGAAGAGGTATCTTCGTTGTAGTTTTGACGTGCATTTCCTTGATGACTAATGATCCTGAACAACTTTCCATGGTTTACTGGCTGTCTGTGTATCTTCTTTGAAGAAATGTCTTTTTGGATTCTTTGTCTAGATTTTGAAATGCACTGTCTCATTATGAAATTACAGGTGTTCTAGATTCAAGTACCTTATTCAATACATGGTTTGCAAAAATGTTCTCCCTCCCTCATTCTTGTGATTTTGTCTTTTCACTTCCCCCACCACACCCATCTTATGTGAGCCACTTCCTCACCAAGGTCAGAATACCATCCTGGGGAAGTACGCAGTCTTCCCCAGAGGAAGCCCTAGCTCATGAATGGTTAGGAGGGAGCAGCCAGGAGACACTAGCCAATGTCCATTTCTAGATCACAAAACTGGACTGGAGGGGAGGGACTGGGAAGGAGAGACAGGTCCTGCCTAGCCTGTTAATGGGCTTTCTCTGGGTCATGCTGCCTCCTGCTGGCTGCAGTCACTGCTGTCTTTCTCCTTCAGATTCTAATCAGAGGCTAGCTTGGGAGGGAGAACTCTAGCTGCTTCTATTTGGTAATCTCCTTTCCCACGGGGAGGTGTGGCACGTCCAGTTGGGGCTATTGTGCCTCATGATCGACTCACTGCCACTGATTCCTGGAACCCAGACCTAGGAACTGGAGCCCAGGTGGGAACAGGCAAGACTTTCTTGCTCTGGAGGCAGGTCTGTAGGGAGTAGGTCACAGGTCTAGTCACACCAACTGTCTCCCCCTGGCTAGTGTGGCTGGCTTTCTGCAACCAAGCCCAGGAGCTTCCTATCTCACCTGCTAAGGCAGGAAGGTACTTAGCCCAGCCAGAGAGCTCCAGATGTGGTTTGACCTCTGAAGCCTGGTGGCCCAGCCCAGGAATCTTCATATCAGTCAGTCTCTGGGGCTGCTCAGATGAGTCCTGCACTCTCAGATGAGTGAGGCTGCAGGTCACACACACCTGTGAAGGTGAAATCTATGGAGTGAGGGGCTTATGGCCCAGGGTACTTGTGTGTCAGCAAGGAGGCCTACCTATTTGTCACCCAGGCCAGATAGATCACCAGGGTCTCAAGCAGCTGCTGTGGATATTTCTTGGCCAACACTTCCAAGTCTTTAAGGACAAAGCCCAAGTCTGAGATGGTCTTCTGCTAGATCCTCCAGGCACTGGTGAGGCAGAGGAAAGTGGCAGCATAGAAGCTGGTCACCATGGCAATGACCTTTTGCTGCCAATTACACTCCCTGGAGAGACACTCCTCTCTCAAGGTCTAGATGGTGATATGGGTAATGTTCATGGACATCAAACTGCAAGAGAACTGCTGGAAATGGTGACAAGATGGGAGAAATCTGGGCCATAAGCAAGGTCTTTGTGCCCATAACTAGGTACAGCAGATGTAGGAGGGCAAGAAAGCCCACCCCTCTAAGATCTATGTCTAGATTTGCTCCTTGAAAGGCCAGTCCTCCCAGGGGTCTTTTTAGAGGGTGCAGTCCAGGTTGGAGCCTGTCAGCTTCTTGTTGATGGTCTGGTGGAGGTGGCCATGCACTGCGTCATGGCTGTCCAGGCCACCTGTCCCAAACACACCTACACTCTCTGCTAGATTGTCCCTTGGGGGAGGAGTGGGTGCTCAAGACACCCTCCTTTCAATTCCCACCCTCACTTGCCATTAAGGTGCATGCAAGAGCCCTGGCGTGGCTTCAACTGAGGTGGAACAGTACTCTGTTCTGACCACCTATGCAGCATCTCCCCTGTGGCAGCCCTGACAGTCACACTGAGCAATGGTCAGGAACAAGCCCCTTTCTTTCCAAAAGTCTTGGCAGAGCTTTGGAGACAGCAAGCCCAGTCCTTTGAACAGTTGGCTAGATTTTCTTCTTGAAAGAGGAGAGGTCCAGAGTCTGGAAGTGTTTCAGGGCCTCACCAAAGGAGATGAGCTGTCCAAGCTCCCTGGGTCTGGTTGAATGGTATACACAGCTGCCCATTCCTCTTGGATTCTGAGCACCTCTGCCTCACAACTGTTTATCTCTTAACTCTTTCTCATTATGGAAAAAGCGAGATTTTTCATTCAAGACTCAAAATCACTTGTTCAAGCAAGCTTTGTTCATGGCCTCAAAAGGGGGGTTACTGAGGTCTGAGATCTGATACCACAAGGAGAGCCAAAGGTCCAATTAACCGCTCTACCTTACGCCTTTCTTCTGGTAGTCATTCAGATCAGGAGTAAGAAAACACTCCTGTACCATCACCAGGGTGTAGCTGGTTTCTGTGAGTAATGAAGAAGCGCCAGCTCAACACGGTATATACAGCAGCCGCTGGCCAGCCTGGCCACTGCTAGATGGGGTTTCCAATGGTGCAAGACAAGTGCTCCATCACCATAATTGGCCCTGCACCAACTCTGTCACCTCACATGGAGGATATCAGCCTCCAGGGAAAGGCCTGTGAGGGTCAGACCTCAGGTGGAACTGGTTACAGATGCCCATCACAAGGCCCTGGGCCACCAAGGTGGGTGCTCTGCAGACATGGGGCTCAGAGTGAGGTGGTGTGTCCCTGAGGCCTGCACTCCACTGCAGGACAGGGTTGTTTCCTAGGCCAGCTGTTGTAGGCACCAGGGTAAAGGCAGCAGCCCTGAAGTGGACTGTGGAGGGCCACCGGTCCCTGGCCTCAGCCTGCTCATCTGCCTCTTTTCGCTTTTTTGATGGTGTTTTTTTAAGCATAAAACATTTTAATTTTGATTAAGTCCAATTTGTCTATTATTAATCTTATTGCTTGTGTTTTAGATGTCACATCTATGAAACCACTGCCAAATCCAAGGTAAAGATTTACTCTTTTCTTTGGGGGGTGGAGGTGGGTACTGGGGATTGAACTCAGAGGCACTCTACAACTGAGTAACAAATCCAGCCCTATTTTGTATTTTATTTAGATACAGAGTCTCAGTGAGTTGTTCAACACCTCGGTTTTGCTGAGGATGGCTTTGAACTCATGATCCTCCTGCCTCAGCCTCCGGAGCTGCTGGGATTACAGGCATGTGCCACTGCACCCAGCAAGATTTACTCTTACGTCTTCCTCTGCAAGTTTTATAAGTATAAAGCTTACATTTAGGTCTTTCTTATAAGTTAATTTTTATATATGAAGTGAGCTACAGGATTCAACTTATTCTTTTTGAATGTAGATATTGAAGGTCCCAATACCATGCATTGAAAAGACCATCATTTCCCCCACTGAATGGTCTTGGCACCTTGTTGAAAATCAACTGACTATATGTGTATGGATTTATTTCTGAGATCTCAATAATATTCCACTGATCTGTAGAAGTCTATTTTTTATGCCAGTGGCCACCATCTTAGTTACTCCAGGTCTGTATTAAATTTTCAAATCAAAGTGTAAGTTCCCTTACCTAGTCCTTTTTGGAGGTTGTTTTGGTTATTCTGGGTACCTTGAATTTCCATATGAATTTTAGGATCAACTAATATCTTTCTTCAAAGCAAGCTGGAATTTTTGATAGGGACCACAATGAATGTATAGGTCAAGATGAGGGGTATTGATATTGTGATAATATTGTCTTCCAAATCAAGGACATGGAATTTCTTCTCATTTATTAGGTCTTCTTTAATTTCTTTCAATGATATTTTGTAATGTTTAGAGTATAGGTTTTGTACTTCTTCGTTAAACTTATTAAATATTCTATTCTTCTTGATGCTATTCTAAGTGAAATTGCTTTTTTAATTTCATTTTTGGTTTGTTAATATATAGCAAAACTGTTGATCTTTTTAAATATTAATCTTGCCTCCTAGAACTTTGAACTTATTATTTAGTAAAAATTTTTTTTAAACAAATTCCTTAAGTATTTTCCACATACAAGATCATGTCATCTGTGAACAGAGAGTCTTCCTTCTTCCTAATTTGGAGGCCTTTTTCTATTTTTATTTTTTTGGTACTGGGGATTGAACCCAGGGGCACTCCACCACTGAGCCACATCCCCAGCCCTATTTTGTATTTTATTTAGAGACAGGGTCTCACTGAGTTGCTTAGGGCCTTGCTAAGTTGCTGAGGCTGGCTTTGAACTCGCGATCCTCCTGCCTCAGCCTCCCAAGTGCTGGGATTACAGGCGTGCACCACCACGACCAGCTTAATTTTTTTTTCTGTCCCCAACTACCCTGACCAGAACCCCCAGGATAATTTAAAATAGAAATGGCCAAGACCAGACATAATTGTCTTATTCCTGTCTTGCAGGGGAAAGTGTTCAGTATTTTGCAATGAGATAAGATATTAGCTATGGGTTTTATGTTTTTTATAGATGCCCTTTACAGGTTAAGGAAATCCCTTCTATTCTGAGTTTGTTGTGGTTTGTTTTGTTTTGAAATCATGAAGAGGTGTTGGATTTTACAAATGCTCTTTGTGCATCTATTTAAATGACCATGTAGTTTTTATTCTTTATGCTACTGTATCGTGTATTACATGAACTGATTTTCATATGTTGAACCAGTCTTGAAAAAATCCCATTTGGTCATGGTATAAAATCTTTCATGAATGTTACTGTATTGGGTTTGCTAGTATTTTTTTTTATTTGAGTATTTTTGCATCTATATCTGTAAGATATTGGTCTATAATATTCTTTTCTTGTGATGTCTTTGTCTGGTTTGGGTATCAGGAAAATAATAACCTTAAAGAACAAATTGGGATATGCCCCCTCCTCTTTCTTTTTGTCTATGAAGTACTGTTGTTAATTCTTCTTTAAACGTTTGGTGGAATTCACTGAGTGAATTCACCAGCTCATTTGGCAGAAGCCATGTGGTATAGGGCTTTCCTTTGTAGGTAGTTTTTGTATTACCAATTCAATCTCTTTACTTCTTGTATGTCTATTTGAACTTTTTATTTTTTCTTGAGTCAGTTGAAACAGTTTGTCTTTTTTATAATTTGTCCATTTCATTTAGGTTATCTAATTTATTTGCAATGTTTACTGTTTTGCCTTGGAGTCCTTTTCGTCTTTATAAGGTTGGTTATGATAATTTTCATTCCTGATTTTAGTAATTTAAACCTCTGTTTTTTATCAGTGTAGCTAAAGGTATGTCAGTTTTGTTGATCATTTCAAACAACCAACTTTAGTTTTCTGGATTTCTCTGTTGATTTTCTTATTCTCTATTTCGCCATTTTCCATTCTAATCCTACCATTTCCTTTCATCTACTTGCTTTGGAATTGGTTTACTCGTATTTCAACAACTTAAGTTTAGGTCATTGAGATTTTTAATAAATGAAAGCATTTATAGGTATAAATCTAACCATGCTTCAGCTATATCCTGTAAATTTGGTATAGTGTGTCTTCATTTTCTTTTGTTTCAAAATATTTTCTAATTTCCTTTGTTTAACCCACTGATTATTTAGAAATACACTGCTTAACTTCCACATATTTGTGTATTTCCCAAATTTTTCTTCTTACAATTAATTTCTAAATTTACCACACTATACGCTGGCTGTAGTGGCACATGTCTATAATCCCAGCAACTCAGGAGGTTGAGGCAAGAGGAACACAAGTTCAAGGTCAGCCTCCACAACTAAGTGAGATCCTGTCTCAAAATAAAAAGGGTTGGGGATATAGCTCAGTGTTAGAGTGCCCCTGGTTGATTCCCCACACCACCAAAAATAAATAACTAAATAAAAATATAAATTTGTCCTACTGTGATTTGAAGACACACCTCATACAATTTTAATCCTTTTAAAATCAACAAGGCTTTTTAAGAAATAGCAATGTATATGGTCTAGTGTGAAAACTGTTCCATGTGTACTTAAGAAGAAGGTGTATTCTGCTGTTGTCAGGTGCAGTTTTCTATATCTGTTAGTTCTAGATGGTTTATAGTGTTGCTCAAGTTTTCTATATCCCTACTGATTGTTTATCAGTTACTGAAAGTGGTATATTAAGGTCCCCAATGATTAGTTTGTCTATTTCTCCCTTTAAATCTGTTTTTTTTTGTTTAATAAATATTTTGGTCCAGTTATTAGATACATATAACTGTTATATCTTCTAAATGTAATCACCTTTTATTATTACAAAATATCCCCCTTTACCTCTGATAATGGTTTTTGTTTTGAAGTCTCTTTTAGTACAGCCACTCTAGGTTTCTTATGGATGCTAATATGCATGATAACATCTTCTCAATCCTTTCCTTTCAATCTAGTTTTATCTTTGAATCAAGTGTCTCTCCTATACATTTCATATAACTGGATATTTTTAGTTTAATCCAATATTAAAATCCCCTTCATATTTCTGCCATTTCACTTGTTCCTTTCTATATGTTGTGTGGGTTTTTTGTTCCTCTATTTCTCTCCAGGTCTTTCTCTCTTCTTAGCTCTATGGGGTGGGAGGGAGAAGTTTGAACCTAGGGCCTTGGCCATTCTAGGAAAGCACTCTACCACTGAGCAACATCCCCAACCCCACATTTCTTAACTGTTTATTCACTGGTCTTCAGAATACTGGATCTTAATCTATTCCTCAAGTTTTTCAATTCTTTCTTCTGCCAGTTCAGATCTACTGCTGAATTCTTCCAATGAATTTTTCATTTCAGTTATTTTACTATTCAACTCTAGTACTTCCATGTGACTCTTTTTCATATTTCCATTCTATTGTTCTCTATTTAATGAGACGTCATCACCAAAGATCTTTTTTTTTTTTTTGTACTGGGGATTGAACCTGGGGGCACTTAACCACTGAGCCAAATCCCTCGTCCTTTTTGTATTTTATTTAAAAGGGTCTCGCTGAGTTGCTAAGGCTGGCTTTGAACTTGCGATCTTCCCGCCTCAAGGGAAGCCAAGCCACTGGGATTACAGGTGTAAACCACCTTGGCAGGCACTTTTTCTTTCTTTCTTTCTTTTTTTTTTTTAACTTCTACAAATATAGTTTCCTTTACTTTTTAGACCATATTTATAAAGGTTGCTTTGTAGCACTGTTAAATCTCTTATCTGGGCCTCCATAGGCAATTTCCATTGCTTACTTTTTTGTGTATATGGGTCACATTTTCCTGTTTCTTTATAAGTATCATAATTTTTGTTAAACACTAACATTTTAGGTAATATATTATAGAAACTCTGGATATGGTTCCCCTTTAGGGCTTGTTGTTATTTGTTTAGTGACTTGGCCTATTTTAGAAAAGTCCATGTCCCCAATAGTCTAGTGAAGAATACTGTTATACCTCAGAGAGCGCAAGCACACAGTCTCCCTGGGATGGTTTTCTCTGACTGGCTCTTTCCTGATCTCTGTTAAGCTTTCTGCCTCTTCTGGTATCATACCCAGAAGTTAGGCTCCATTAAGTGTTGGCTGAATACTGTTTTTGATAATGCCCTGGGGCATAAATTGCATCCAAAGTCTGATTTGGTTAAATTCGAACAGGGAGCGTTTTTTTTTTTTTTTTAATTTTAATATATATTTTTTTAGTTGTAGATGGATATAATACCTTTATTTTTATTTATTTCTTTTTATGTGGTGCTGAGGATTGAACCCAGTGCCTCACAATGCGAGGCAAGTACCCCACCACTGAGCTACAACCCCAGCCCCTAGTAGGGATAGTTTTTGAGGATGAGGTTAGTTCTGACTTTAGGAGAGTTCTTCTTAGAGGTCTCTTCCCTTGTGTTTACGGTGAACTTGCTAGATTATTATTTAGTTTGTTGCTTTTAATTAAGAACTACCACCCTCCTTTTATTTGCTTATCACCAAAATCTCTATTGTTTTTGAAATTCTTACCCTTAGGTATGAATCTCCCCAGGTTCTGTTCTTACTAAGTACCTCTTCCCTTATACGAAACCTCTGAGCCACTAGTCTGAATCAAGGTGATAGCCTCTACTTCTCTCCACTTACCTCTCCTGGTGTGAAATCTTTGGAAATAAGTGAGCTAGGGAAAGAGCATTTGAAGCCATAGTATTCTTGGCCTGAAAAACATGGAGGAGAGCTTCTACACTATGAGTGTAGTACACAGTTGGGTTAAATCATACTCCCCAGGAACTCAGTTTCTTCAATTTGGGAGTTGGAGGGGATATGAAAAGTTGGCGGCCCACCATCCCAGGGAGGTACCATATTCCTTGTTTGGAAGTTAAGAATTCCTGGATTTGTACAATCTGACTCTACCTACTGACCAGAGTCAAATGCTTCAGTGTGAGCACCTGACTCAGGATGGGCCAGAGTCCATTACCAGGAAGATGGGGCTTACACAAGGAGTCTGTGCATTCATCAAGCTACCTAGTCCCATCAAGAAACAAGAAAAAGGCAGGGCAGAGCAAAAACGAAGACTAAGAAACATGTAGGATGAACATATCTGTTCTAGTGACAAGAAAGATTTCCTGAGTTCCTAAGAATGCTCTGGTTATTGGCCACCATCAATATCTAAACATCGTCGCCTCAGATTCTACAACAAAGCATTTTATGCAATCAGTCACTGTGAGGAGTTCAATGAGGCTGCTGTAATCAGCTATCAAGAGTCTTGGGCGGGGGTTGTGGCTCAGCCATAAGAGCGCTTGTCCGCTACGTGTGAGGCCCTGGGTTTGATCCTCAGCACTTCATATTAATAAATAAGTAAAATAAAGGTCCACAGTCTAGGATAATTCTTTAGGAGAATTCTACTTTCAGCCAGTCTCAAATAAATCCTTCTTGGAAAGGTGGTTAAGAATGTCTTCAGGTCCCACTCCCCAATGAAAAACAGCTCACTACTCAGGGGACCCACCCGAAGTACCTTGATTGTGCTCAGACTCCTCATTGGCCACTCGCATCAGGGCATCCAGCACCAAAGCGTTGTCTAGCCATGTGTACCACTCCTCCAACTCCTGAAGGAAGCTGGCTGTACCTGTTGACTCTGACACCTTTCGAGTTGCCAGTTTGCAAAGCCGCTCAACAAAGCCAGGGATGCTCAGAAGGGCCGCTGTCAGGGATAGAATGAGGGAATTTTCAAAACAAGCATCAGCAAAGTGAGATCTAAAGCACTCAACAATATGCATGCTAGTAAACGATTTTTACTGTAATAGCCGTTAGTCAAAGTTGCTCTTTTAAGAAGAAATGCCAAGCCAAGGTAAAATAACAATAAAATTTAAGAAACAAGTTTAATTTTTAGCAAGTGCAGGGAAAATGCAGATCTCTCTTATCTACTGGTGCAAATATATACTGGAATAACCCTTATGCCTTAAATTTGTGTTTCTTTGAGCTAATAGGTCATAAGAAAATATACAGTTATATGTACAAAAATATCTGTATAAAGATTTTCATTGATGTGGTTTTTGGAATAGTATAAAGGTTGAGATAACCAAATGTTCATTAATAGCAGATTGATTAAAAATAATGATAAATCCACATAATGGAATTCAACACAGACTCTGAGAATGAGAGTCTTTACATACATTTCAGTGCATTATATGCATTTCAGTTACATTTTATTGCATTATATGAGCATACCATAATTTATTTGATCAATGCCCTGTTGATAGAAATTCATTTCAAGTCTTGTTGCTACAGGTAATAACTTTGTGTAATAGAGTATGATGTGCTTGGTGGCGTTTGTATTTTAAACTTAGGTAAATGTTGACAAATTAATTTTTCCTAGTACAAGGTATTTTCAGATCTTAATATTTGCCAAGCTGTTGGGTAAAACAATGGTTTTACCCAACAAATCTTTAAACAATGACTCAAAAAACTTTTTAAATTTACTTGTTAGAGAAAAAAGTAAATTATTAAACAATATTGATTTAAGCTCATTTTCTTCAAAAATTTAAACATTTGTTTCTTTAAAACATACAACTAAAAACATATTTAAAATATATATGTGTACACACACACACACACACACAAAGAAGAAAAGCATGTACAAGGTATATACTGCGACTGTTCCTAAGTAGGAGAGTATATAAATTCTCCTTTAAAAACGACTTATTTTGGTCCATGTGTATATAATATGTCATGCATATCTAAAAAGAACAAATTTTAAAAGGTACTTATCTTAGCTTTTTTGAGGCCCCTGATTCAACCCCCAGTACTCCCTCCAACAAAGCTACATATCTGTAGTTTCTGACTTTTCTGAAACAGTTACCAGTAGAAAGAAAACAAGCACCCTTTTTAAGGATAAAGACACTAAATAATTTCATCTCCTATTTCTACTAATTCTATTTCACTCATATAAGGTAGAAATTATGATCAGTTTAAGAGAACAATAAACTTTAATGGCAGGGATATTGGGTTTAAATCCTGGCACCATCGTTTAACCTTCTTGAAAATGAGGCTAATGTCTATATATATATATTTATTTGTATATATAAATATATATAAACATATATTTATATATGTATTAAATCTCCCAGGAAAGACGGAAAAGAAACCAACAGCAGTAGATGTCATAAGAAACAGCCTCAGGAAATAGCCCAAATGTCCATCAAACTGGACAGAGGGAATTAGGTCACTGGGAACAGGAGTGAATGAGAAACTTTTAAGCAAACACCTTTTAAGTGAAACTTTTAAGTGAACATCTATATTGTAGATTTTTCTGAACCATGTAAATGCATCACATAACCAAAATTAATAAATAAGTAGACCAGCCTAGACAACACAGCAAGACCTTGTCTAAAATCAAAAACACTGAAATGTATGTAAGTGAAATTATCTGATGTCTGGGATTTGTTTCAAATTAATCCAAAAGGGCTCGGTGTGTAGCTCAGTGGTAGAACATGTGTTTAGCATACATGAAGCCCTGGGTTCAATCCCAGCCCCAAAATCAAAAACCCCACGAAGTAGTGAATGGGACTGGAGATAAGATGGGCCATCAGTTGATAATTATTAAAGTTGGATGATAGGTAAACAGGGATCATTATAGTATGTATTCTCTCTATTTTTATCCGTGTGAAGTTTTCCATAACAAAAAATTTTAAAAGAAAATACAAACGAATACATTACATTTTAAGATTTTTTAAAAATAGCCGAGGAAAGAGGATTACAAGTTTAAGCCAGTCTCAACAACCTAGTGAGGCTTTATGTTGAGGTCCCATCTCAAAACAAAAATACAAAGGGCTGGGGATGTAACTCAGTGGTAAAGCACCTCTAGGTTCAATTCCCAGTACCAAAAAGGGAAAAAATTAGTTATTCCTAATAATTACTATAGAAATTATGAGGATTATATGCAGTCATATAAATTCAGTGCCCACTGCAGAGACTGGCAAATAATTAGTCCCCTTTTCAATCTCTATAAAATGATAAATGGTCTTTGATCTCATTCAAAAATAAAATAAAGGGCTAGGGCTGTGGCTCAGTGCTACAGCACTTGCCTAGCATGTGTGAGGCACTGGGTTCAATCCTCAGCACCACATAAAAAAAAAAAATAAAGGTACTGTGTCTTTCTACAACTAAAAATAAAAAATAAAATAAAATAAAACAAAACCAATTAAAACTAGATTGAGGTTCCTCAAAAACTTAAAACATAAATTACCATATAACCTAGCAATTCCACTCCTAGGAATATACCCACAAGAACTGAAAACAGGTACTCAAACAAGCCATAAAAAGGAATGAAGTACTGATGTGTCACAAATTGAAAGAAGCTTGAAAACATTGTGCCAAGTGAAAGAAAACATATACAAAAAGCCACATACTACATGAGTCCTCTCATATCATATCCAGAACAGATAAACTGGCAGAGACAGAAAGGAAATCGAAGGTTGCCAGGAGTTGGTAAGGGTTATAAGGACTAACTGCTTAATGTTGTATGAGGTTTCTTTTTAGAGTGATGAAAATAATGTAGAACTAAGCTGGGCATAGCGGTATATACCTTGTAATCCCAGCAATTTGGAAAGCTGAGACAGGAGGATAACAAGTTCAAGGCAAGCCTTAGAAACTTATGACTGTCTCAAAATAAGAAAACAATGTGGAACTAGACAGAGTGGGGTAGATGTGCAACATGTAAATACACTAAATGCCACTGAACAGTTGACTTTAAAATGGTTCATGTTATGTTATGTGACCTTTATCTCAATTAAAAAACAATTAAATTGAGATAGCTTTAAAAAAAAAAACCATTGTTTTACCCAACAGCTTGGAAGATATTAAGATCTGAAAATACCTTGTACTAGGAAAAATTAATTTGTCAACATTTACCTAAGTTTAAAATACAAACACCACCAAGCACATCATACTCTATTACACAAAGTTATTACCTGTAGCAACAAGACTTGAAATGAATTTCTATCAACAGGGCATTGATCAAATAAATTATGGTATGCTCATATAATGCAATAAAATGTAACTGTAAGAAGGAATCAGGGCTAGGGTTGTGGTTCTGTGGGATAGCACTTGCCTAGCACATGTGAGGTACTGGGTTTGATCCTTAGCACCACATAAAAGTTAATAAATAAAATGAAGTTATTGTGTCCATTACAACTGAAAGTATTTTTTTTTTTAAATTAAGAGGGAAACACATGGGGCTGAGGTTGTAGCTCAGTGGTAGAACACTTGCCTAGCCCATGTGAGGCACTGACTTGGATCCTCAGAACCACATTAAAATAAATAAATGAAATAAAAGTATTGTGCCCATCAACAACAACAACAACAACACACACACACACACACACACACATACACCATAAGTACAAACAAGAGTCAATCTTTCCCTCTCTCCCCAACCCCATAATTGGCTCATATAGAGACCTCTGGAGAAGACGTAATAAATTACATAGAAAGGAGACAAACTTTATACTGCACATTTGCTGTTCCTTTTGTATTGTTTGGATTTAAAAAAAAACAACTTAGGTATGTCTTCCTTTTCTAAAAATAAACAAAAAAGAGTTTGGGTTGTATACAAAAATCTTTACCTCATTGGATTTTTCTTGTATCTCTTTTCTCTAATATAAATAACTCCAAGTTTCTTTGTTCAGAATACCCACTTTTCCCCATTCTTTTGTTGTTGTACCTTTATTTTATTCATTTACTTATATGCAGTGCTGAGGATCGAACCCAGTGCCTCACACATGCTAGGCAAGTGCTCTACCACTGAGCCACAACCCCAGTCCAACTTTTCCCCATTCTTGAATACTGAATACACCTCTTCAGATGTGATCTGCCCAGCATTCAGGGTTATAAGGCTCTCACTTCTCACCCTAGAGATTCCTGGGTAGAGCACCCCTGGCTTCCATCCTCAGTACCACCACCAAAAGGAAAAAAATTAAAAAATTAAAAAAAAAGGAAGAGACATCAAAGATTTCTCTTTCTCCTTGTATCCACAGAGGAAAAGCCCCAGAGGATGCAATGAGAAGGTGGTCAACTGCAAGCCATCTCCATAGAATAAAGGCCTCACCAGAAACCAATCTTGACAGCACTTTGATCTTGGACTTCTAGTTTCCAGAACTGGGAAAAAATAAACTGCTATTTAAGTCCCTCAGTCTATGATATCTCATATGGCAGCCACAGCTAATACACCTATATGCATTTTAAAGTATTCAAAATTGGAGTTCAGTTAAAAAATGACAACACCGAGGTCGTTCCCATTACTTCCAGGTAAAGCAGGTAGCTCAGTGTTTGCCACAGAGCAGGAGCAATGTCTATGTAATGTGTGTTTAATTCGGCTTTAAGGTATAATTCAGTTATAATAAAATTCACATTTTTTAAAGTATTATTTTACAACTTATTACAATGAGAACTCCCCAAAAGTCATATGAAAGGAAGAAACACCTAACAGACCAAGGAAGGCCTTGCCTCTAGAGATACAGGAGGCAAAGCAAACCTGCAGGGAAACACACTTAACCTAGGGTCACAGAGTCCACGTACTCATGTTGTTTACACATGACACGAATGAAAGGAGTAAAATTTATTACTAAATAACCTACAAAGCTGCCGGGCGTGGTGGCGCATGCCTGTAATCCCAGCACTTGGAAGGCTGAGGCAGGAGGATCGCGAGTTCAAAGGCAGCCTCAGCAACTTAGCAAGGCCCTAAGCAACTCAGTGAGACCCTCTCTCTAAATAAAATACAAAATAGGGCTGGGGATGTGGCTCAGTGGTGAAATGTCCCTGGGTTCAATCCCCAGTACCAAAAAAAAAAAAAAAAAAAAAACCTACAAAGCACATTTATGACCATCTGGACCTTAACAGAGTTAATGGAGGGCACATTCAATATTACAAAGGGAGACTGCTGTGTAGCACTGCAGCAACTCTGCAGAGCCAGTCATGGAGTACAGAAACAAAGTATTGTTTTCTAAGCACCACCAGAGCTACCTTGGGATGGTCAGAGTTTTCTAGTTCATTTTTATTATTTTACCTTTTTGGTTGTTGTTGTTGTTAACCCTAGGGTACACAGTGATATGTTTATTTATCAACAATTTGATGTCTGAATTTCTAGTTGTTAACAGTCAAGAACTAGCTTTTTAAAAATTAGTACATTATAATATTATACAAAACAGTGGAATTTGTTGTTACAAATTTATACATGTACACAGTGTGACAGTAACCTCCCCTTTCCCTTCCTTCTTCCCTCCCACTGGTTTCCTTCATCTAGTCTACTGACCTCCTATTTTTATGAGATGCTTCCTCCCCAATACACACACTTTTTTTTCCATTTTCCTTCTAGCTTCCACATGAGAGAAAACATAAAACTGCTGACTTTCTAAGTTGGTTTATTTCATTTAACATAATGCCCTCAAAGGAACTAACTGTAAAGATAGTTAAAAAAAAAAAAAAATTATCATCTATACTTTTACAGCCAAATGTATACCCAGTTTCCCCAAAATCTTCCTAGGCCAGAATAATACATTAGCAATAGAATAGAGTTATTCTGCTACTGAAAAGAAATATGTGGGGTAGATTGGTCAGAATAGTTTTTTAAAAAATAATTAACATACGCATATGGTTCTAAATCAAACACATAGAACTATTACTAAGAAGTCCCAGTGCCACTGATGACACTGGTCACCATTATCAGCCACTTCCTAGCAGGTAACCACTTCAGGTTTCTTAGGTACCCTCTGTTTATGCACACTGTACGTAAGCAAACAAATATGTAGTCTTAGTCTCCCCTCCCTGTCTAATACAAAAGTATCATATTATACACAGTGTTCTTCATTTTCCTTTTTATCATTAATAAATCTTAGAGATTTTTTTATGGTAGTACATAGAGATCTTTATTTTTTAAAGCTATACAATTTTCCATTATATAAATATTATATAAATTAAGTAGTCTCTTATTGATGGACCTTTGGGTTTTTTCCAGACTTTTGTTTTGTTTTGGTACTGGGGATTGAACCCAGGGCCGTTTAACCACTGAGCCACATTCCAGCCCTATTTTGTATTTTTTATTTAACTCATGCTCCTCCTTCCTCAGCCTCCAGAGAGCTGCTGGGATTACAGGTGCACCCAGCAAGACTTTTGTTATTACAATGTTGCAATGAATAATTTTGATATACATCTATAAGATAAAGGTTCAGAGAGGCTTAGTAGGTAAAAGGTATAAATATTTGTAATTTTGATAGTGGGTTTGTTTGTTTTTTTAGGTAAACACAGATACATGTAAATTTCATATTTTAAGTGGATTGTCAGAGCCCTCAATCTCAAGAGATATTCAAAGAGCTCGATGATTTAGGAAGGGTCTCAGAGCTATAATCTCAAAATTCTGAGAATTTGGGAGACTTTACCTTGGTTGATTTCAGCTGCAGAAGGCCCCAAGCTCAAACTCTTCTTGTGCTGAGCATTTTTGGCAAGAAGTGTGTGCTTGTCATCATTCCCTGTATCCATCTCTGAAATGGTGACAGCCAGAATCCGGCAGAAATTAGCAAGCTGTTGCTGATCGAAATTGGATACTAATGAACTCAGATTGGGAACTTCATCTAGTCGGATCATTTCCTACAGAAGATACAAATGAAACAATTCCCATGCTCAGTTGGCTCAAGAGATTGTTATGTGCCCTTGTGCATTTCTCCGAAATGGGACTCAGTAGTGAGACCACTCAGTGTGTAAATCTCTGCTCTACGATTTGCAGTTGTGCAAGATGAGTAAATTATGGTACCTCTCATCTTTCCTTGCTATCTGTAAAATGAGACTAACCTACTTCCTAGGAGTAGTCCAAGGGTTAAATTTATCCTTTGAGTACCACAGATCACATGCTCTACCTTTGCTCTTGTGATGCATTTTTGGCTATTTTTTTAAAAAGGGGGGCACCAAATTACATAAATCATAAACTACCACCACTTTTGCTATAGATTTTCAGAGCCTCACGCACACTTGGCAAGCCTTCTACCACTGAGCTATATCCACAGCCCCTTTTATTTATTTTTATTTTTGAGACAGGGTCTAAGTTGTCAAGGCTGGCCACAAATTTGGGATCCTCCTGCCTCAGCCTCCTAAGTATCTGGGATCTAGGCATGAGCCACCATGCCTGGCTTAATTTCGTTCTTTTTAAGGAATAACATTTTTTTAAAACAACACTGGGGATTGAACCTAGGACCTCACACATGCTACACAAGTGCTCTACCACTAACCTGTATCCCTAGCCCCAGGTAACCATTATTTTGAACTTTGTGTTTGTTACTTCCCGGGCATGCTTTTATTCTTATGAATATTTTCATTAAACATTATACTACTGCTCTGCATCAGTGTGATTATGACACTATACTTTACTTTTGACTCATCAGTGAGTTTATCTACATGGATCCAAATAGCTTTCATTCAATTATTTTTTCCCTCTATTCCACAATTTAAATGTTCTCCTTTTTATACATTTAGGAAAGTACAACTTTTCACTATGAAACAATGTTACAATGCATACTTCTACAGGTGTTCCTTATGTACTTGTATATACCCATGTATGTAGAGTACAAAAAAGCAGGTATTCTTATTTTTTTCTTGACTTTAATAGAAATATTTTCAAAGTTTCAAATTTAAAGTATACTGTAAGTTTTAATAGATACCCTATATCAAGATAAGGAATTTTCTGTCTATCTCTAGCTAGTTTTTGTTTTGTTTTGTTATAGATGGACACAATGCCTTTATTTATTTTTATATGGTGCTGAGGATCGAACCCAGTGTTTCACACATATTAGGCAAATGCTCCACCACTGAGCTACAGTCCCAGCCCTAAGTGCTACAGTTTGAATATGGTCTGTGCCCCAACAAAGGCTTCTATACTGGGAACTTGATCTCCAGGGTGATCCTATTAAGAGGTAGAACCTTTAAGATGGGGGGACTACTAGAGGTCCTAATGACACTGGGAGTGTACTTTCACAAGTTATTTCTCCTGGGACTCCTTGGTCATTCTTGGGAAAGGGTTGTTAAAAAAGGTCTCACCCAGGTCTGTTTCCTACCACAAAATATAATCTTCTTGCTCCCTCTTACATACTCATACATCGCTACCTGTCCTGAGGTGATACAGCCTAGGGGCAGCCCTTGCCACAGACCCTGTGCAATGCTCTCTGGACTTTCAGTTTCCATAACTGTGAGCTAAATAAGTCTCTTTTTCTTCATAAGTAGCCTGTGTCCAGTATTTCATTACAGTGACAAAAAGTTGACTAAAATACTAGTTATTACTATGAATGAGTATTGAATTTTTTTGAAATGTTTCTTATTATGTTCTTTTTCCTTTTTTTTTTCCCTTGCTTAAACTCTGCAAATATAAAAAAAAAAAAAAAAAAGAAAAAAAAAAAAAAAGAAAGAAAGAAAGAAAGAAAGAAAGAAAGAAAGAAAGAAAATCTGCAAATGCAGTCAGGCTATAATCGCAGCTACTTGGAAGGCTGAGGCTGAGGCAGGAGGATCACAAGTTCAAGGGCGATTGAGTTCAGATCCTGTATCTCAGTAAAAATTTTAAAAGCGCTGCTCGATGGTAGAGTGTCCCTGTGTTCAATACCCAGTGCTGAAGAAAAAAAAAAAAAGGTCTGCAAATATGTGTACTATGTGAGCTTTCCTTATTTCAAATGGGTCTTACATTCCCCAGGTAATACCTGCTATCCTTCATCCTATTGACTTACTACACTTCCACTGGATCATGAATTTCTCTAGCACTGCACATAACATAGACTTGTAATTATTTGTTTCTGCAACTTTTCCCAAATAATTGTGATGCTACCTTGAGGGAGGGGCGTAGTTTACCTTTTGTCTGGAGCCCTAAAGCATAAGACCCAGCAGGGAAGGAATCAGTAAACATGCACTCAAAAGCCACTGCCCTCTATTTCTGGAGATGGAGGAGGAGAGGAATCTGCTGTGGAGGAAGCACTGGAAGCAGTTGCTTCCACCTTTGTCTTTCCTTTCCCTAGTCAGTACACACAAATGTTAGCTAGTCTTAATATAGTAAACCACAACTTCCAGCTCTTCAGTTCCTCTAACCCTGTTGTATTGGTTGCAAATCAGATCCCACCACCCCAAATCCACTTCTTTTTACAATTTTTGTTTAATATTTGATATATACAACATGTTCTGAAATAACAAAATGAATATCTCTATATGCCTTTCCTGTTACATCTCTCTGCTTATGTCAGATGTAACCACTGCTGTGAATTATTGCTTTGCCATTAAAGAGTTTTATTGTACACAGAATCTGTTTTTATTTTTGAGCTTTATAAAAATGAAATAATATTTATAGTCTTCTACCACTAGCTTCTATCAATCATTTCCATTACTCAGCTATGTTGCTGCCTAAAGCAACTGCTCATTCACTGATAATACTTCATAATATTCCATTGTATAAAGAGACATGGATCACTGACTTGCTTTCAGATTCTGTTCTGAAACAATGATGCTATATTCTCATGTTACTTGATGCACAGAATAAGATTATATTTTCCATCACATCCTAATAAATACACATATGGGAATGTATCAATATGAAAAAAAAAGTCTTCAAACAATACCCTTGCATGGCACACTTTGATTTTTTCTATTTAGTTGTTAGACCCAATAATTTCATAACCCTTCTGAGTTCAATCTAGCACTTTCATCTCTAGGAATCACTGTTCTGAGACTAAGCTTTCCCACAGTGTGTTCAGGCACAGGTTATAAATAACCAATGGAAAACACTAATGCCTCATCCCTGAACAAAGCTTCCCTAGGTGCATGTTCAAATATAAAACAAAACAAAAAGTAAAAATAAATTCTGCTGATATAAAAAAATTAGCAGTGGATAAGCGTTTCCATGAATATACATTTTCACCAACATTTTCTCCCTCTGTCCCTAACTATGGTATGGAATTTCCATTTCCATGTTTATCAATGAAGTTAGCCATCTTCTCTTACATTTATGGCCTACTTGTTCCTCTTCTGTGAGCTATTTGTTTTCATATCACTGTTCATTTTTCAACTAGGCTACTTTTCTTTTTCAGTCTGATTTGTAAGAATTCTTGATAAATTCTGAATAGCAATCCTTTGTTTGCTGCATGAATTGCAAATACATTTTCCCAGTTTGTGTTTTGAGTTTCCACTTTTCTTTTGGTGTCTATACCCCTTGCAAACTGTGCCAAGATACCCATCAAGTTTAGCAGAATCCATCATCATTTTTGGCAACAAAGAAATGAATGAGATGGTATAAGGAACCAGGTGGGAAAAGTCATGAAGGAGCCATCATTGCCTCCTATGCTGAAACTGCCAGAGTTTCTACCATGAAGGCCCCTCTCACACACAAGCTAGAGCACACAATTACTGGGAAAATAACAAAGCCTTTTCATCAAAGGGCACAAAGGGCTTGTCTGGGGCCTGCACACATCTCCAATGTGTTCCTATAGACAATGGGCGATTTGTGCTACTCCTGCCTGGACAATGACAAGCAAGTCCTCAAAAAAGCATAGCAGAAAGACAGAAATGAAAGCTGGGGTCAACGTGATGCACACGAGTACCCTATTCCTTGCAACAGCAACCTTAAGGAGGCTGCACAGCCAAAAGGGGGAAGAAATCTGCCAACCAGAAACCAAAACAGAGGCTCAGAAAAGATAAGGACTGGGGAAGTAGGCTGAGTCCTAACAAGGATCTCACCAAAATTCTAACATAGTGAGTCTCTAACAAAGGTCATTTTGGGGGGGAAGGTCTGTAAGTTCTTGATGAGAAATTTTAAAATTACTGTTTTCATGTGGATCATAATTTTTAAATTTAATTAATTTTTAATTTTTTTGTGGTACTAAGGATTGAACCCCAAAACAATCTACCACTGGGCTACATCCCCAGCCCTTTGTATTTTATTTAGAGACAGGGTCTCACTAAGTTGTCCCAGGATGACCTGGAACTTGCAATTCTCCTACCTCAGCCATCCAAGCAGCTGAGATGAGAAGTATGTACCACTGCATCTAGATGCTAATTATAAAAACAAACAAACAAACAAACAAACAAAAAAGAAAACTATGGACAGTTTGAGTTTATACCTTATAACCAAGTAGCAGGATTTCAGGGCTCACATTTTTGTCTACTATGTTGATAGCAATTAACCAATCTTAATCATTAAAGACATATAAGAAAAATTGAGGTGGACTTAATAAGCAAAGGCCAAACATTACCACCATTGGAAATATACCCTAATGAATAAAGGTTTTACAGCAGTTTCAAATACAGAGAACTGGTTCTAAATTAGAGTTATTGCACAGCATATGATGTATAAGTATAGATATGCTAAAAAGAATATGTGCCATCATAATTATCGAGGGGCAATTTTATCTTAGCAAAGAAACACTGGCTATCACACTAAATTCACAAAGTCAATTTCAAGTTTTGAGTTTTTTAATTAGTTCGATTCCAATTTATATACTTATTTAGGTTTCACAATCACAAAAGACTCACTGATAAAAGGAGCATAACCTAGTTTTATACCTGAATATATCTAAGTAACACCAAAAATAATTTAACACTACAAGTATGAAAGAACTTCTTTTGAAGGAACTCTGCACATTATTCAGGTTTGAGTTTCTAATGATCTGATGTATGCTCCCCCACCTATTCAGCAACCTGCTGGAGGACACAGCTTACCTTTTTAACACCCAAAATATCTTCAATGAGGGTTGCTGTTTGTAAGAATGTCTTCTTACTTGTCATCAGTGTAAACAGGAAGATCACAAAATCATTCTTTTCTGCCAAACGCTTGGTAACGCCTTCCGTCTGTCACAGGAAGAGAGAAGAAAAAGCAAGGTTGTGAATAGGTTGTGACCATAAAACATAAACAGCAAGGCCTTCCTTCCAGGTGCTGAAAAGCAATCCCACCTTGGAAAACTGGTACCCCAATAAACCTAGGACATCATTTGTTAACTGTGGGGAACAGCTGCAAACACCCCAGTCACGCATCAAAAAGTCTCTGACACACAACAGGGAGCCACTCTAAAGCTGAAAATGAGAAAAGCAAGAGACAGTGGCCTCAGTTGGCCTGTGAAGTCTAAGCCACAAATTTAGAGAACAAACAAACATGATTTGGAACAGAAACTGGTGACTAATGTGAGTGATTTCACTCAGAGCTAAAGAATTACTTTAAAATTCTGCCTCCCCAATATTTCTATTTGATGGTCCTGGTTCTAAGGCACACATAAAATGAATCCAATTCTCTCAAATGTCTTAAGACAGTTCCTGTGCCTACACCCCCACTCACAGATTCCTTTCTTAACCACTAAAGATGTGGTAGGGAGATAGGTCGTGCCCCAATGGCATTGGTACTTACACAGACACAGGTATTATACAGGATGCTCAGGCAGTCCTTGGACATTTCATCACTTACTGAAAGGGAAGGCATAATAATTGGTTATTTTTCTCGCTAAAAGGACAGTATAACATTATTACACTTTTTGAAGAACTATAATAATTCTCTCCAAGATGATTACTTTTCTTTTAGTATATCTCCTTCCAGTCTATCAAAAATTTGTCTGTCAAAGATTTTCACAGTGCCATCAGAACCTAAAAAAACAATTTGTATGAGACTTTCTGGTTTGATATAGCAGCCAATTTCCTACTGTGCACCACATTCTTCACATTCAGTCTGCTGTGGTGCCATCACTCAATAGAGCCATTTTTCCTTTGGGTCTTGTTTAGGATAAGCCAGAATTTTGAGGGAGGTTTTGCTATTTAAATAGACTATAAATAAGCAATTTAATATATGTGTGTATGCTCTTTATGCCTGGGTTCAGTTTTTTCCTCAAGATACATTTTCAAAAGGAGAACGACTAGAATCCAAAGTACAAGCATCTTAATTGTTCATTATGATTTCCAATGGATGTTCTGCTAACAGCAAACAAAGGTACTACTCTGACTAAAGATTCACCAACTGTTTTTTTTTAATTGCTGTTAATTATGTTGGACAAATAGTTTTTAGTGTTTGACCTACGACTGATTCCAACGAATTCAGTATTTCTCTGTAAGCAGAACAATACCACAAAAAAGTAAACTTAATTTTCATGACCCCAAAACCCAGAGATGATAAAACTAAGTACGACACATGGACAAAAGTATTTTGTCTTCCACTGCTTTTATTTTTTAAAAAACTGTCTTAATTCTCTCCTATGCTGCCAAAAACTCTCCCTGAGATCCCAATGAGCAGTTCTGCCAAGCTGGCTTGACCAGATAAGTTGCCTCATATATCTTGAGACAATGCAGGTGCTCTGTATCCCTCATCACTATCTCTCAACCTATTTCAGCCTTTTAGCACCTACTCTAAAACAGTGGTAGCAAAAGAGAGAGAGAGAGAGAGAGAGAGAGAGAGAGAGAGAGAGAGGGAGAGAAAGAGAAAATCTAGTGGGAGGAAGAAGAAAATAAACAAGTGCACCACCAAGTAATTACAAGATGCTACTTGCTGTCAAGGTAGAGAACTTGAAGGACTAACAGTACACAACACTAAGTCATTAAAGATGAACAGAAATTTTCTTAACCACTACTGTGTACACAAATGAGGCCTTATATAGTATGTGTTATTAATGTTAAGGGTAAATTTTTTAAAAATTTAAAAACATATATGTGATGCTTGTAGAAGGGCATTCATCAAATATTAATTGAAGTGATCTCTGGCTTTTAAGACTACTTACTTTTTAAAAATTAAATATTGAATACCTAAAAAGAACATCTGTAACATGTAAGTTACAATTAATAAAAGAATACCCATATACACACCACTCAGATTAAAAAATTATACACTACCAAAAACCTCTGACTTTTTATCTTATGTGTTCTGGTAATGACTGACCTTTTACAAAGAGCATGACGACCTTTCTAACAAAAATCTAATAGGTTTTTTCAAAAACGTAAATAAAGTGATTGTTACCAGGTTATTCCTTACTCTCAGCTAGCTATATATATGAAATAAGAATTTCAAAAAAAACGTTAAGTTGGATCAAACACCTACTATAAGGTTTACAGCAGCTAAGGAGACTGACAGCAGCTCAGAAGGCAGAGGCAGGAGGACTGCAAGTTCAAAGCCAGGCTTAGCAACTTAGCAAGACCCTAAGCAACTATGTGAGACTCTGCCTCAAAATAAAAAAATAAAAAGGGCCAGAGATGTGGCTTAGTGGTTAAATGCCCCTTCATTCAATCCCTGGTACAAAAAATTTAAAAAGGTCAAAAAGTTTAAAGAGGCAATTATTTTAATCCAGTGATTTTCATGCTTTCTTTTGTTTTTGAAAGTGCCAGGTCTATATTTCTATTCAGTATGGAATGAAGGAAGAGTATTGCTCAGTTGGGGATAGAGAGAGCAATGCAGCTGAATATAATAAGACTGTTAACAGTTAGGAAAGAAGAGCAATCCTGAGGAAATGCCATCATACTGGTACTTTGGGAAATGAGAAACAAATGCCTGACGAACATACTTACTTTTTAGTTTCTGTCCCCGGATAGAGATTGTAGGTCTCATAAGAATTTCTACAAGGAGCTATTTAAAAACAAAAACAACAACAACAAAAAAGGAATAAAAATCTGAAAAATGAATTCAAAGCACAAACTATAAAACAATCTTTGCTATCACAGCTCATGGCCCAAGTAGCTGCCACAGTATTACAAGATCTTCCTGTGCCAGGAGACGATGAGATTCAGTGGAAGGAGTGTCGTAATCAGAGTCAGAAAACCTGTTCCAGTCCCAGCTCAGTCACTTATTTTTCATGTAAACTTACGCATGCCAATGCCCCTATTTGGGCCTTAGCTTTCTCATTTTTATAAATAAGTTAGAGTAAGGTGATCTCTGGGGTCTGATGTGGCTTTAATATTTGAAAAGCTACAAAACATTATTACTACCATGACTCTTCTTTTACTTAAAGAACACTTGTATGTTTATTAAAAAGGTCTCAAAAGGTATACCATAAATTGTTGGCACTGATTTTTACCAAGGGCTGGGGGTGATATGCATATGTTTTTCATTTTACATACTTTTAATAGCGCATGCAAGTTTCCTTAAACTTTAGAATAAATATGTATTTAAAAATTCATTCTGTTAGAAAGACAATTTATAATTGATAAAATGGTTAATCCATCATGAAGATATAAATGTTATAAATAAACACACAGTTCACAACAGAGCCCCACAGTACAAATGCAAATGCTGACTGAACTAAAAGAAAGAGACAATTCAAATATAACAGGTGGAACCGGTCATGGTGGTGCATGTCTGTAATCCCAGCAACTCTGGAGCTGAGACAGGAGGACTGCAAGTTTGAAGCCAGTCTCAATAACTTAGTGAAGCCCTAAGCAACTTAGCAAGACCCTGTCCCAAAATCAAAAATTAAAAGGGCTAAAGGTGTAGGTAAGAGGTAAAACACTGCTGGGTTCGATTTCCAGTACCAAAAAACAAAACAAAAGCAAAACAGGAAGATACTTGTTATGGTTTGGATGTGAGGTGTCCCCTGAAAGTTCAGATGTGAGACAATGTGAGAAAGTTCAGAGAAGAAATGATTGGGTTATGAGAGAGCCTTAACTCAATCCACGAATTAATCACTTAATAGGATTAACTGAGTGGCAACTGAAGGCTGGTAGGGTGTAGCTGGAGGAGGTAGAGCACTGAGGGTGTGGTTTAGGGGTATACAATAGTATCTGGTGAAAAAAATATATATACCCCAAATAGACTCCCCAGGAGTGGAGTCTCCTGCTTTCTGATCATCCTGTGAGCAACCTCCCTCCTCCACACTCTTCTGTGATGTTCAGCCTAACCTTGGGACCCAAAGAATGGATTTAGACCGCTGAAACTGTGAGCCCCCACATAAACTTTTCCCCCTCTAAAATTGTTCTGGTTGGGTCCTTTTAGTCACAGCAGCGAAAAAGCTGACTAAAACAGTACTTTAATACTCTGCTTTCAATAATGGATAAATGACTAGGCAGAAGATCAGTAAAAAAAACATAAGACTTGAACATCATAAACCAACTAGGAACAACAGACGTTTTTAAAACACTCCATGCAGCAACAGCAGAATATCTTCTACTCAAGTACACACAGAACATTCTTCAGGATAAATCATATACAAATTATATTCTCTGGTCACAATGAAATTAGAAATGAGAAAGAAATATGGGAAATTTATCAATATGTGGACAATTACAAAAATTGTCCCAAATAATAAAACTGTAAAAATAAAAGAATCACAAGGGAAATTTAAAAGTATCTGAGATACATGAATAAATCAAAACTTATACATAAAGCAATGCTTAGAGGGAAATTCATAGCTAATGACAATCTTAAAAAAAATGACTTCAAATCAATAATCTTCTATCTTAGGACACTGGGAAAGGAGGAATAAACTAAACCCAAAGCAAGTAGAGAGAAGGAAATAAGTATTAGAATGGAAACTAGTGAAATAGAGAATGGAAAATAACAGCGGAAAAACTGCAGGCCAATAAATTAGATGACCTAGATAAAATGGACAAATTCCTACAAACTACAAAAAAAAAAAAAAAAAAAAAAAAAAAAAACCTGATTCAAGAAGAAACAAAATATCTGAATAGCCCTATAAAAAGTAAAGGAACTGAAACGTGATCAAGGATGCAAAAAACATCTATGCATTAAGAAAAGCAGAAGCCCAAGCAGCTTCACTGGTAAATTTTTCAAAACATTTAAAGAAGAATTACTATTATCAATTTTTCATAAACTCTTCCAAAACACAGAAGAACAAGGAACACTTTCCAATTTATTCTATGAGGCCAGAATGACTCAGATACCAAAGTCAGGCAAAGATATCATAAAACCACAGACCAATATCTCTTATGAATGTACACACACAAAAAATCCTAAGAACACTAGCAAACCAAATCCAGCAACACATAAAAAGCCTTATACACCATGACCAAGTGGGATTTACCCCCAAATGGCAAGGGTTGGTTCAACATATGAAAATCAATTAATATAATACACTTCATTGTTACTCCGCCTTGGTCTTGTATTGCCTGGGTGGCCTTGCTGATTTGTACTCTGCCCTAATCTTTTTTTTTTTTTTTTTTTTTTTTTTTTGGTGGGCCTGGGGATTGAACCCAGGGCCTTGTGCTTGCAAGGCAAGCACTCTACCAACAGCTGTTTCCCCAACCCTGCCCTAATCTTACTTGTCTTTGAGGACAGGATGCCTGAAGGGCAGATATTGCTCTTCAGGACAGCTCGTTGAAATTGGTTGGATCTAACAAGGTGGCCAGAGTGACAGCTCGAAATCTCTAACTTTATTATAATAAAATACTATTCCTCCCCTTTATTAGCCTGCTCCTCCCCCTTGTTTGTTTCACCCTATGTCTATAAACTCCCCACCAGACCCTTAAGGGGTGGGAAGCTGATTTGCAAGCTTATCTCCTACTTCTCCTATTCTTGGCCCAAACTTAAAAATTTCTACTGCTCAGTCAGTGCTTGGTCTTCTTATTGGTTCCACAATTCCCAGAGGGAAAAAGGACCCAGGTTTTGGAAGTAAAAAATTAGTAACATTCAACAGAAGAAAGGATAAAATCCCACAATCATCTCTCAATAGATGCAGAAAAGTATTTGAAAAATATTCAAAACAATTTCACGATAAAAAAAGAAAACAATCAATAAGGAATAGAAGGGAACTTCCTCATCCTGATAAAGGGCATTTACAAGAAAAACGAACAAATAAAAAGCTGACAGCTAATTTCATATTACTGGTGACATACTGAGTGCTTTCCCACTGAAAGCAGAAAGAACTCAAATATGTCCACTCTCACTACTTCTATTTATTATCATATAAAGATTCTAACCAGGGCAAAATTACAAAAAAAGGCGGGGGGGGGGATTCAAATTGGAAAGGAAAAATCAAAACTATCTCTATTTGCAGATGTTATAACCTAGAATACAGAAAATCCTAAGGAGTCCACTAAAAAAAAATTATAGAATTAATAAGTAAGAGTTCTGTAAACTTTTGGGATACATGAGCAATACATATAAATACCATGCATTTCTACAACTATAGCAATGATCAAACCAAAACTGTATTAAGAAAATTCCAACTAAAAGGAACCAATAAAAAATAAAATAAATTTTAAAATATAATAATAAAATTCCAGGACTGGGGTTGTAGCTGAGTGGTAGAGTGCTTGCCTTGCATATGTGAAACTGGGTTTGATTCTCAGCATCACATAAAAATAAATAAATAAAATAAAGGTATTGTGTCCATCTACAACTAAAGAAAAATATTTTTTAAAAGATTCCACTTATCAAAAAGAATAAGAAACTTAGGAATAAATTAAACAAGTACCAGACTGTGCAATGAAAATGTAATATTTTTTGAAAGAAACTAAAGATAATCTAAAACTTGAAAGACCTCCCCCAAATTGACCTACATATTCAAAGTGATGCCCATCAAAATCCTGGCTGGCTTCTTTTCAAAAACTGACAAAACTAGCCGGGCGCACGCCTGTAATCCAAGCAACCTGGGAGGCTGAGTCAGGAGGATCGCGAGTTCAAAGCCAGCCTCAGCAACTTAGTGAGGCCCTAAGCAACTCCGTGAGACCCTGTCTCTAAATAAAATGCAAAATAGGGCTGGGGATGTGGCTCAGTGGCGGAGTGTCCCTGAGTTCAATCCCTGGTTCCAAAAAAAAAAAAAAAAATTGACAAAACTGATTCTGAAATTCACATGCAAATGCAAGGGGCAGATAATAGCCCAAACAATCTTGAACTAAAGTACAGAAGTAAACCCATTTGTTTATGATCAATTGATATTTGACAAGGGTGTCAAGACAAACAATAAAAGACTAATTTTTTCTATTGTGTTGTGACAACTGGACATTCACATGCAAAATAGTGAAAATGGATCCCTACCTCAGATAACAAAAATAAACTCAAATAGACAAGGACCTAAAGATAAGAAATGAAACTACAACAGAAAAATACATAGGAGTAAATCTTTGTGACCTTGGATTAGGCAATGGTTTCTTAGATATACACTAAAGCGCAAGGAATGAAAGAAAAATTAAGAAAATGAACTTGAACAAAACTTAAAAACTTGTGCTTCTCCAAGTGATTCTTCAAATGGCCAATACATTAACACAGGAAAAGAAAAAAGGGTCAACATCATTAGCCATCAGGGAAATACAAATTGAAACCACAATGAGATGCCTTTTCATACCCTCTAGAATGGCTATAATCAAAACTACAGATAACAACTGTTGTAAAGAATGTAGAGAAATTGCAACCTCCATATACTGCTGATGGCCATGTAAAATAATGCAGGTGCTCTAAAAAGCAGTTTGGCAGGTCCTCAAAAGTTAAATAGAGCTACCATATGACCCAGCAACTCCACTCCTACATATGTATCAAGAGAAATTTTTAAAAACACCCAATCCAATAGAAAAATATAAAATATGGCCACAGAAACACTTGTACTCCAATGTTAATTGCAGTTATACTAATCAAAGCAGCACTAATAATAGCTAAAAGTGGAAACAACACAAATGCCCACTGCCTGATGAATGGATAAACACAATATGGTATATCCATACTATGAGATTATTTCTTGACAATAAAAAGGAATGAAGTACTGATATATACTATAACACAGATAAATCTTAAGTCACAAACCATGTTAAATATTCCATTTATATGAAAGGTTCAAAAATAGGTAAATCTATACAGACAGAAGGACGGGGGACTTAGGAGGAAATGGAATGTGACAAAGGATGTGGGGTTTCTTTTTTTGGAGTGGTGAAAACATTTTAAAATAAAGTGTGGTGACACTTGCATAACTCTGTAAATTTGCAGAAAACCATTTAATGTTTCACTTTAAATGGGTTAACTGTATGGTATGTGAATTATATCTCAATAAAAGTGTTATGCTAAGTTAAGAAAGCCAGACACGAAAAACATAATTCTATTTATGTGACTGTCTATAGGCAAATCTAAAGAGACAGAAAATGGATTAGTGGTTGCCAGAACTAAGGAAGGTGGAATAATTGCTCAAGATATGGAATTCCTTTGGCATGATGAAAATTGTGCTGGTGATCACTGCACAACTTCATGAACCCACACCAGAATCTAAAGAAAAGTGGTTAAAGAGCTGTCTTTATGGGATGTACATTAATAGTAGTAGTAGCAGTACTGGGGATTGAATTTAGATGAACTTTACCACTGAGTCACATCCCCAGTCCTTTTTATTTTTTATTCTGAGACAGGGTTTCACTAAATTGCTTAGATCCTCACTAAGTGGCTGAGGTGGCCTTGAACTTTCGATGCTCCTGCCTCAGCTTCCTGAGTCTCTGGGATTACAGGCATGCACCACCCACATCTGGCTGGATACTTTTCAATCATTACAAATAATGCTGTACTGGGGCTGGGGCTAGGGCTTAGTGGCAGAGCACTCACCTACTGAATGTGAGGCACTGGGTTCAATCCTCAACACCACATAAAAATAAATAAAATAAAGGTAAAAAAAAAAAATAAAACAAATAATGCTATGGTATTTATGTATATAAAGCTTTTTGTTTTGTTTTTGTATTTTTTATTTAAAAAAATTTTTTTGTATACAAAGTTTTACCTCATTTTGACTTATGTCCTCAGGAGACAAATCATGAAATGAAAGCAACAACACAAAATAAATACTGATATTTAATCCTACACAAATGCTTTTCAAAAGAGATCACAATCACCAAGCAAGATATAATATGCATAACTGCCCAGAATACTATATTTAAAATAAATTTATTTCAAATGGAAGATGGAGTAGGTCAATGAATAAAAGTCTCCGAATGCCAAGCTTTGGCTCACTCTTATAATACAGCCATATTCTATTATACTGGATAATAGAATATAGACGTATATTTTGGCCTACATCTATTAAAAAGCTGGGAGATATTACCCACACATCTGGATTTTCCATCCCCTCAGGGAAATTGTCAATGAGAACGGAAGAGTCATTTCTTGCACAGAAATGCAGAAATGCAGGCACAAACTTCACAGTTCCCCACAGCCCCTGCAGTCTTTTGATTACTGCAGATGACTTCGCTCTGGGCCTACTTCACTCCATTTGGTTGCCTACTCTAAGATATACTATCAGTGTCATGTTTGGATTTGGGTCAAGTTGACAAGTAATCCAGCCAAGATTGTGGTCAGTCATTCCAATCCAGCTAAGGTTTGGGTAGGACAACCAACAGAGGTTTATTTTGGGATTTTGCTAATACAGAGCAGAAGAAATAAGCTTGTTTGAAAAACACCTTCAAAAACAAGACAGCAAGAAAGTTCAGCAAGTACAAATGCAATAATTGAAAGTTTGTGAGACACAAAAAACCAAAGCAAAACCCATATTTATGAAGATGGGGATTCCTGAGGAAACTGATTAACTCAGAGTAGGAAAGAAAACCCCACAAAAATCACCTGGCGAGGCAGCGCACACCTATAATCCCAGCAGCTCAGGAGGCTGAGGCAGGAAGATCATGATTCAAAGTCAGCCTCAGTGACTTCAGAGAGGCTCTAAGCAATTCAGCGAGATCCTGTCTCTAAATAAAATACAAAAAAGGGCTGGGGAAGTGGCTCGGTGCTAAGTGTCCCTGGGTTCAATCCCTAATACAAAAAAAAAAGAAAGAAAACCCCACAAAATCAAGAAACAGTTGATCCAAAGAGGTCCTAAGATAGGACATGTACTTACTATGCAAAGCCACAGTTTCACTACAAACAGAAACCAGGCTACAGACTTACATTATTCTTTTTCCTTCTATAAATATGTTGGCTTTTATTCAATAAATCCCTTGATGAACAATTCAGAAGTAAAGGGTCCCTCTAGCTGGCCAGTAAGTAAATGCTATAGAACCACTGGATCTGCTAAGAAGAAATGCTAAGCAGCAGTTAAAAAAAATATGGGGGAGCGGTATAGCTCAGTATAAAGCATTTGCCCACCATGTACAAGGACCTCAATTCAATCCCCAGCACTGAAAGGGGAGTGGAGGAATAAAGGTCATGGTTGATGATATGGATATAGATAAAATAATCTTTATTTTTGTGGAAAATTATATCTTTAAGAAAAAGGAAAGTTTTTAAATTGAAAAAAGTATAAATCTTAAGAGTACAGGACAAGTTTTTACAAACAGAACACCATTCCTATATAGTCACCACCCAGATCAAGACAGAATAACCCTAATACCCCACTATGATCCCTCCATTTTATTCCCTCCAAATAAATAGGGAAAAAAAGAAAAGATTTAGAAAAGATTTAGAAGAAAACTCATCAAAGCTCAACTCCTAATCCAAATAAAATTCAAATGGTATAAAAATTTAAAATATACAATAGAAATTTTAAAATGTTAGAAGGAAAAAGTTTATAAACCAACAGCAGGAGAAAACATGCAAGAAAACGCTGAAGCCTTAAAAGGGGAAGACTGATTAATCTCACACAAAAAGTAAACACTTCCAATTTAAAAGTGCCATAAAGTAAAAATTCAGTTCTCAAAGAATGTGTGTTGGGGAACAGAGTTAACACATTAAAACACTTATAATAAAAGACTTCTAAAAAATAAGTGTACTTACAAATCATAAGAAAAAGTATAATCAAATATGAAGTGCTGCAAAACATATTAAGACAATTCACAGTAAAGGACCTACTTATAAACACATGAAAAATATTTAATCTCATTTACAGAAGGATGGAAATTTTAAAAACTATAAAGAGAATACATAAAAGAACTCTTATTTCTCAATAATAGGAGAAATAACTCAATTAAAAATGAGAAAAGGAGGTGGGCACGGTGGTGCATGCCTGTAATCCACCAGCTTGGGAGGCTGAGGCAGGAGGATCACAAGTTCAAAGAAAGCCTCAGCAAAAACGAGGTGCTGAGTGATTCAGTGAGACCCTGTCTCTAAATAAAATATAAAATAGGACTGGGGATGTGGCTCAGTGGTCGAGTGCCCTGAGTTCAATCCCCAGTACACAGGGCATAAAAAAGAAAAGGAGATAGATATTTCTCTAAGAAAGAAAAGCAAATAACAAATAAGTTCATGAAAAGATAGCCAACATCTTTAGGGAAATACAAATCAAAAACACAGTAAGAAAATGCATTAGATTAAAAAAAAACACACACACAGTAAGAGCACTTCAATCTCACTAGAATGACTATAGACAAAATGACAGGTAATAGTAAGTGTTGATAAGGATACAGAGAAATTGTCATCTTTATATATTGCTGATAAGAATGTTAAATAGTGCAAGCTTCTTTGTAAAACAATCTGACAGTTTCCCAATCAGTTTAATAGAGTTATCACATGACCTAGCAACTCCACTCCTAGGTATGTGCCCCCAAGAGAAATGAAGATCCATGTCCACACAGAAACCTGTACAAAAATGTTTGAAGCAGTGTTATTCATAATATTCAAAAGGTGGAAACAAGGGGCTGGGGTTGTGGCTCAGTGGTCAAGCGCTTGCCCAGCATGTGTGAGGCCCTGGGTTCCATCCTCAGCACCACATAAGAAAATAAATAAATAATATAAAGGTATTATGTCCATCTACAACAAAAAAATATTTTTTAAAAAAGGTGGAAACACCCCAACTGTCCATATCACTGGACACATGGATATACTAAATATGATTTATCCATATAATGGAATATTATTTGACCATAAAAAGGAAATGAGTATTGATACATGCTTCAACATGGATGAACCCTGAAAGCACTACGCTATGTGAAAGTAACCAGTCATTACATGATTTCATTTACATGAAATGTCCAGAACATGAACTACAGAGACAAAAAGTAGATTCAAAAGAGCCAGGTCAGGGTTAGACAGTGTTAGAGAGATAGGGAAGAAAGCTAATCCACATGGAGTTTCTTCTTTAGGATGATGAAAATATTCTAAGACTGCAGTGATGTTTGCACATATTTGTGAATACACTAAAAAAACCAATGAACTGTATACTTTAAGAGGATGAATTATATGGCATGTGAATCACATCTCAACAAAGTTGGTAAAAACTGAAGAAATACTACTTCTCTCACATCTGCTTAGTGGATACTTAAAGACAGTTTGGTGAAAGGGGCTTCTAGGTCTGGTAGTGTTCTTTTTCTTGATTTGAGCAGTAAGACAAAAATGAATTTATTTAATAATAATTATTGGTTTTTCTACATAAAGATTATACTCCCTAGAAAGCCATAAAAATGCACACATATACACAACATAATGATGATGGTATAAGTAAACAGACACTCATATACTTTGTTATTGGGGATGTAAGTTGATAAAACTATAAACTGGGACTTGAATGAATAAATCATGGTATAATTACACCAAGGAATACTATTTGGCTATTTAAAATAAGGCAGATTTACGTGTACTGAAATGAAACTATCCCCAAGATAGAATAACATAAAAAAGCAAGACAGAAGAGAGTGTGCCAAATATATGGTAAGCCCCCGCATGTGAGGAGTATTTACACACATACCAAAAACTAATAATTTCAACTGCTTCTAAGAAGGAGACACAGGGAAAGTGGGAGACACACTTTTTGCTTTGTAGCTTTTTTAAAAAAAGGTGGCTATAGTATCAGTTCAAATAAATAAATTATTCTTAAAAAAACTATATGCTGCTTCAACATACAAAATGCTTATCAGCTTCTAAAAGATTAAATCTGAACTGTTTGTCATAAATTCTGAAATGTTTCCTGACTCCCATTTAAACAAATTCTCAAACCATTTAAGTAGGAGAAATAACAGTAAGGATAATAGTTACTTACATCAACACCTCCGAACAAGTCAAAAATATAAGTATTTGGATAAGTGGTTTCTTGAGTAAGCTTCCTATCTTCAGTAACAAACGCCATAGCCTCCATGGAAAGAAGAGGAGATATTTCCTAGTTTGAAAAAAAAACAGTACAAAAACATTCCATTTTAGAATTCAACACAGACCAGACACTAAAATATCAGTTTGCATTTTAGTCACAAGTTGAATCCCCATGAGTACAAAGATAAATAACTCCAAATGAATTGTACTTCTTAGTATTCAGACTCCTTTAGAGTCCTTGCCCGCATTGAATCTGGGCTGGTGTAATTTGCTTCAATTAACAAAATGTGGCAGAAGTGACACTATGCCACTTTTGCCATAACCCTTAAGAAGGGTTGATGATTGTATCACAGAAGTTATTCTAAAATACAATAGTCAGCTTTAAGAAGAGATATTTTCATGTTCTTGATCTCACAGTGCGATGATAGAAATAATTATAGCCTCATATAGAGTTGGCTTTTGCCATCTTGGAACCTAACTGTACTGTTATGAGAAGCTCAACATAGCCACCTAGTGAGGTCATGAGGAGAAGAACTAAGGCCAGGACTGATACCTTTAGCCTATCTTCTGCTGACAGTTCACACCAACCAGCCATTTTGAACATTCCAGATGTCTCAGTATCCCATCCAATAGCAGAAGAGGAAGAAGAACCATTCAATCAACCAAGAATTGTGAGAGATAAATGACAGTTGCTACTTCAAGCTACTAAATTTTGTGGTGACTGGTTCTGCACCAATAACCAAATCTGTTCAAGAGTCACCTCCCGAAGGAAGTCCATCCTGATTTGTCCCATTCAAAAGCAATCTGATGCTCTTCTAAAACCCCAAAGCAAACTGTAAGTCATTTATCACATTCAGCACTTTTATTTTGTATCTATTTATAAATCTATGTTATTTCTTCCCTAGAATACAATGCTCCTTGAAGAGAAGGCCAGAATGGATTCCTCTTTGTTTTCTCTACCATAGGTATCAAGACATAACAGGTATTTGATGTGGCAGAAATAGGGCAATGGTTCAATAAATTTTGGAGACACTGAGTCCTTTTAGAAAATCTTATAGAAAAGCCTTCTGTGTAGTAAGCCTCAAGTAAGTATTTGTTAGATGAATAAAGAAGTGATGATCAGGTGTCAGAGACTCAGATATTAATTTTACTCCCCCTCAAGTTTACCTCAACCCTATCTCTAACAGATTTTACAAAAATGAAATGAAAGAATATAAAATTCTTTGGAAAGCATTTCTAAGTAAGTATATGAGGCTATAATTATTTCTATCATCGCACTGTGAGATCAAGAACATGAAAATATCTCTTCTTAAAGCTGACTATTGTATTTTAGAATAACTTCTGTGATACAATCATCAAAACTTTACCTCTAAAGAACATTGTATCATTCAGTTTCATTATGATAAATACACTTACACAGGTTATAACCGCAGCTAGATCTGGTACTCTAAGTCTACATTTGGGTACAGCTGCAAGCTAAAGTTTGAACAAGATAACCCCAGACTGAATGAATCAGAAACTCTGGGGATGGAGCCCAGCACTCTGATGAACACTGCAGAGAATAACTGCCCAAGAATAATGTCTTTGCACTCTTTCCACCCCTTTCTAACTATCAAACCTGGTCCCTTCAATCTTCTTATATTAATGGTAATTATGAACAACTTATAAGACACTTTCATGAGCCTTCAGAAATATGGGATCTTTTAAACTCTGTTCAAAGAATGTCATCCAGGGGTAGGGATGTAGCTCAGTGGACAAGTGCTGTCCTACTATGTACACATGGCCCCAAGTTCAATTCCTAGCACCATGGCAGGTGGGTGGGAGGGATGTTATCCAAATCCTTGAAAACAGTTTTGACCTCCAAATTAATCAAACACCACCATAAAATAAGCATGAATAAAGTCCACAGGAATACACACAGAAAACTTCATGGTGATTATATCCAGATGGTGGGATTACTGGTGATTTTTAGTTCTTTGCACTTTTTCTGAAATTCTCAAATTTTGTACAGCTCACATAATTTTAAGACCAGCTATTTTTAAATGCATGCAGTTTATATCACCTGTAGACCCTAAAAGTAGCCCTTTTGGGGCCCCTACAAGTTACCTTGAGGATGTTTTGGCACTCAATGAAGTCACTGTGGAGGTGGCTGGTGGCATACAGTTTAAGAAGCAGCTGAGGAATTCCACTCCATTTGGACTGCTTGTCCCTCTCTGTCAAAAAAGTCTCAGGGAACTGTGAATTGGGGAAAAAAAGGAACATTTTACTCATGAGGAAAGAACTAATAGCCAGCAGAGCAGCTGACTCTCTACAGCACCCAGGAAGACAATTCAAAGGCCTCTTTGTACAAATCTTCAAAAGCTCCCAAGAGCCTATGAACTAAAAGTCCAACTCCTTACCTTATCGTACAATGCCCTTCATAAGCTAACCCCTACTTTCCAGCCTCATCTATTTCTCAAGGCACAATCTAGCTTCCAAGCACACGTGTTTTCTCTCTCTGCATCTCTCTGTATATGTTCTTTTCCTGCCTAAAACACTCTCAGTCTTTTCTACTGAAACGTTCCTTCTCCTTTAAAACACAGGCCATACAGTTAGAAATCTTCCTTGATTGGTCTTTCTCTCTCTCCTTTCCAAGAGATTAGGCACCCTTTTGGGGGCTTTATCTATTGCATACTTTATCCTATCATAATATTCATTTGTTCCTCTCCTCTAGACCACAATTACTACTTCAGAGCAGGTTCCAAACTATGCCCTCCTGACTCCCAATCTCAACCACAGAGTGCCCAGGACAGAGCAGGGACTCAGTTAATGTTTGGAGGCATGAGGAACAGCAACAACATAATGACAGAAACATTAATCAATTATGATAATTTTCACAAACACTGTTGGAATATATCATTATGAGGGGGCCAGCTGTGAATTATTGCATTTGTCCCTCAATCAGATCAAAAAATTCTACTGACTATTAGTACAGGATAAACAGATGTTCACTAATATTTTGGTTTTATCCTGATATCTATCAGTCCTATGATAATGGACAAATTCCATTATCAGCAATTTCATTTTGTTCAAGCAAGTTCAAATCAATACAAGCTCAAAAACAATGGAAAAATATCCTCTCCTTTCTTTGGAAGGCAAAGAAAGAAAATAATATGGTTAGGGGATTCAGCAAAAGGAGTGCTTAAGAGAAAATTACAGCTGTAAACAATGATATTAAAAATAGAAATGATATCACAAATCAATAATGTAACCTTCCACCATGAGAAAATAGGGAAAAAGAAGTACACACAGTCAAACACAAGAAAGAAAATTAAAAAGACCGCAGTAGGAGCTAGGCCCAATGATGCACACATGTAATGGTAGACTCCAGAGGCTGAAGCAGGAGGATCACAAATTAAAGACCAGCCTGGGCAACTGACAATGACTCTGTCTCAAAATATAATTTAAATAAAAAGGTCTGTAGAGCTGGGCACGGTGGCACACGCCTGCAAGCCCAGCAGCTAGTGAAGCTGAGGCAGCAGGATCATGAGTTCAAAGGCAGCCCTAGCAACTTGGTGAGGCTAAGCAACTTAGTGAGACCCTGTCTCTAAATAAAATATAAAAAAGGGCAGGGGATGTAGCTCAGTGGTTAAGCGCCCCTGGGTTCAATCCCCAGTACCAAAAAAAGTCTGTGGATGTAGTTCAGTGGAAGAGCACCTGCCTACCATGCCACAAGGCCAATCCCTATCACTACAAAAAAAAAAAAAAAAAAAAAGTTGTAGCAGAAATAAATGAGATAAAGAACAGAACAATAATCAATGAAACCAAAAGTTTCAAGATTCTCTGAAAAGATCAATAAAACTCACAAATCTTTAGATTTACCAACTAACTTCTACTGGCTCAAATTATAAAATTCAGAAATTAAAGAAGGAATATTACTATCAACCTTACAAAAATAAAAAGGATTAAATGGAATATTATAAACAATCATATGCCAGTGAGCTAGAAAACCTAAACAGAAAGCACAAATTACTAGCAAAATACAAACTGAAACTGACTTAAGAAAGAATATTTGAATATACCTATAACAAGAGATTGAATTAGTGATGATTTAAAAAAAAAGAAATCACAAAGAAAAGTCCAGGTCCAGAAAGATGGCTTCACTGGTATGTTCTACCAAACATTTAAAGAAGAATTAACACCAGTAATTCAGACTTTCCTTTAAAATAGAAGATAACAGGGCTGGGGCTGTAGCTTATTGGTAGAATGCTTGCCTCACACATGTGAGGCACTGGGTTCAATCCTCAGTACCACATAAAAAGTAAATAAAGATACTGTGTCCATCTAAACAACTAAAAAAATATTTTTTAAAAAACAGGAGATAACATTTCCATTTCGTTCTAAAAGGCCAGTATTACCCTGGTAATAAATCCAAACAAAGATATCCAGAGAAAACTACAGATCAGTATCTCTTAGGAATACAGATGTAAAAATCCTCAGCAAAATACTACCAAACCAAACTCAGCAATATATCAAAAGGATTACATACCATGATCAAGCAAGATTTATCCCAGGGAGGTAAGGATAGTTCGACATATGAAAGCCAATCAATGTAATATAGTATATTAATAGACTACAGAACAAAACCTTCATGATGCATCAATAAATACAAAAGGAAAAAAAAAAGCACTTACCATCCACACTTAACAGTGAAAGATGAAATGCTTTCCTACTAAAGTATTGAGGGAAAAAATAAGGATGTCCACTCTCACTACCTCTACTTGACTCTCTGCTAGAAAGTCAAACAACTGGACAAGAAAAAGAAACAAAAGGCATCCAGATTGGAAAGGAAAAATAAAACTATTTGCAGGTAACGAAGTATATCAATATCATTTGTAACAGCATTAAAAAGAATAAAATAAGAATAAATTTAACAAAATGAGATATAAGACTCACACAGGGAAATAAAACATTATTAAAAGAAATTAAAGGAGGCCTAAATAAGTAAAAAGACATCTCATGTTCATGGATAGGAGGACTTAATATTACTAAAATGGCAATAATCCCTAATTGACTCAATGAATGCCAATCAAAATCCCAACTGACTTCACTACAGAAATGACAAGTGAATCCTGAAATTCATATGGAAATGCAAGGGACCCAGAATAATCAAAACAACCTTGAAGTTGGAAGAATCATGCTTTCTAATTTCTAAATTCACTAAAAGGCTAAAATAATCAAGAATGGTTCTGGCTTAAGGACAGACATCTAGATCAGGGGAATAGTACTGGGATTCCAAAACTAAAATACATTTAAGATCAATTGACTTTTGACAAGAATATCAAGATTTTTCAGTAGTAGAACACTCTTTTCAACAAATGTTGATAGGGTAACTGGATACTCCATAAGAAAAAGAATTTGGATGAACTCCTTCCTCACATTATACACAAAAATTAATTCAACATGATCTACACTAATTAAAAGACCGATCTGTTAGAGTGGATAAAAAGAAAACAAGACCCAATTACACATTGTCTAAATCCACTTAAAATATAAAGATACAGACAGGTTATAAGTAAAGGAATGGAGCTGGGCACAGTGGGGGACATGTGTGATTCCAGCAACTTGGGAGGCTCAGGCAGGAGGGCTACAAGTGTTGAGGTCGGCTTCTACAACTTGGTGAGACCCTGTCCAAATATAAAAAGGGTTTACGATACAGCTCAGTGATAAAGCACCCTTGGGTTCAATTCCCAGTACAAGAATAAAAAAAAAAAAGTGAGCCAAAAACTGAAATAAACATCAAGAGAAACTGATAAAGCTATTAGAGATGGACTTCAAAACCCTCTATCACTGGGGTCAGCAATTTGGCAAGACCCTAAGCAACTTAGTGAGACCCCATCTAAAAATAAAAATTTTAAAGGCTAGGGATATAGCTCAGTGGAAAAGTGCCTCTGAGTTCAAGCCTCAGTACAAAAAAAAAAAAAATCAGGCAGGAAATCAATAAGGATATGGCTGACACAAATACCACCACCATCAATCAAGTGGATCTAATTGACATTCACAGAATACTTCATCCAGCAACAGCAGAATATACACTGTTCTCAAGCTCACATGGAAGAGTCACCAAGATAGACCACATTCTGGGCCACAAAGTATGCAAAGTATGTTCTTTGCATTTAGAAATTATGCTAAGTATGTTCTCAAACCACAATGCAATTAAGCTAGAAACCAATTAACAGAGGAAGAGTTGAAAATCCCAAAATATTTGGACATGAATGTTTCATTTTAAAATAAAATATGGGTCAAAATGTCTCCAGAGAAATTTTCAAAATTTTAAACTAAATGAAAATAAAAATACAACTTACCAAAATGTGTAGGATAAGGCAAAAGCAGTGGTTAAGGGGAAAATTATACCATTCAATGAACACATTAGAAATAAAAAAAGACTATAGTCAATAACCTAAGCTTCCACCTTAATAAACCAGAGAAAGACAAATAATGTAAACCTAAAGCAAGTAAAAAAATAAGAAATAAAAATGAGCAGAAATCACTGATATCAAAAACAGGAAATCGACAGAGAAAATTGACAAAACCAAATGCTGTCTCTGAAAAGATCAATAAAATGGATAAACTCTAACCAGTCTAATAAAGAAGGGAAAAAAAAAAAAAAAGCCAGGTGGAGGCACACACCTATAATCTCAGTGACTCCAGAGGCTTACAAATTTGAGGCCAGCCTCAGCAACTTAGCATGACTCTCTCTCAAAATTAAACAAAAAAGATACAAATTACTAATATCATAAATGTTCACAGGGTCATTACTACTGATCTCATGGAAATTAAAATGAATACTATGAACATGCCTTAAAATTTGATTACTTGGATTAAATGAATAATTCTTTGAAAGACACAAATGACCACAACTCACATAAAAAGATATGTTGAATAAGCCATTTACTAATTCTTAAAATGGGCCAAGTCTCTCAATAGTCATTTATCCAAATAAAATATATGAATGGCCAACTGAAACATAAAAAGATGCTCAGCATCATTAATCAGCAGAGAAATCCAAATCAAATCCACAATAAGATATCACTTCACACCTACTACGGGAGCATAATCAAAAAGACAGAAAATAAGATGTTTGTGAGGGTATGGAGAAACTGGAACACTCACATGCTGCAGGTGGAAATACAAAATGGTACAGCCACTTTGAAAAAGTTTGACAGATCTCAAAAGTTAAACAGAGGGTTATCAAATGATCCATCCATTCTACTCCTAAGAGAGAGAACAGAAAACAAATGTCCACAAAAACTCACAAATACAGCAACATTAATCTTAGTAAGCAAAGAGTAGAAACAACTCAAATGCCCATCAACTGATGTACAAATAAGTACCATATATTCATACAATGGAATATTATTCAGCAAGAAAAAAGAATGATATGCTAATACATACGCTTGAGAACATAATGCCAAATGAAAGAAGTCAGTCACAAAGGATGACACATGGTTTGACTCTTTTAATATGAAATGTCCAAAATAAGCAAATCCACAGAGACAGAAAATAGGTTAGTTATTGCCAAAGACCACAGGGAAGAAGGAATCAGGCAGTAGCTGAGCACAGGGTTTATTTATGGAGTGATGAAATGTTCTAAAACTGGCTGCAGTAAAAACTGTATAACTTTGCACAAATAGTGAAAAATCACTGACTTGATACATTAAATGGGTGATGTATGCAGTATGTGAGTCATATTGCAATAAAACCGTCATAAAAACTAAATAAATAATGGATATAATGAACCTTTTAGAGTAAGAGTAATGTTCTAAAACTGGGTTATGGTGACAGCTGCATAACTTTATAAATTTGCTGAAAATCATCAAATCATACATTTATAATGGATAAATTTGATCACCTACATTATGTCTCAATAAAACTTTAAGAATATAGTAAAAAATCAAAAAAGGAACACAGAACAGGTAGGACATTTAAAAAGCAAACACTGTATTATATAAATATATTTAAATCCTATAATGTCAATTATTACATTAAGTGTAAATGTGCTAAATGTTCCAATCAAAAATAAAATTTGTTATGCTGCCTAACAGAGAAACACAAAAAGCTAGAAGTAAAAGAATGGGAAAAAAACATATAATATAAACCCACACCAAAATAAGGTGGTGTAACTATTAAAATGAGCAAGAGACACAAAGCAAACAGCATTACCAGACACAGGCACTTCAGAAGGATAAAAAAGTCAAGCTGGATATTACAGTTCTAACATTAAATATAACAATAAAAGCTTCAACATACACAAGCAAAAACTGACCAGGCTAAAAAGAGAAACAAGGAAATCCATAACCATAGTGGGAAATTTTTATATATCTCTTTCCAAAACTGATATAGGTAGTCCAAAAATTAGTAAGAATATAGACTAGAGGGTGGGGTTATGGCTCAGTAGAGTGCTTACCTGGCATGTGTGAGGCACTGGGTTTGATTCTCAGCACCACATAAAAATAAGTAAATAAATAAATATATAGTGTCCATCTACAACTAAAAATATTTTTAAAAGAATATAAAACAAACACAAATAAAACTGACATTCCTATAGCAGTATATCCAATAATTGCTCTCTACACATTCTTAACAAGTACAAAGAATATTTACAAAAGGCTGTAGCTCAGTGGTAGAGCACTTGCCTAGCACATGTGAGGCACTGGGTTCAGTCCTCAACACTACATACAAATAAATAAAACAAAGGTGTTGTGCCCATCTACAACTAAAAAATAAACAAAAACTCATGGGGTGCAAGTAAATCCAGTAACTACTATAAACCTGATACCAAAACCCCTCCAAAGGAAAATTGTAGTCCAGTTTCATCCATGAATAGAGAAGGGGGAAAAATCCTAGTTAAAAAAGTAGGGAGGGGCTGCTGGGGTTGTAGCTCAGAGGTAGAGTGCATGCCTAGCATGTGTGAGGCATTGGGTTCTATCTTCAGCACCATAAATAAATAAATAAATAAATAAATAAATAAATAAATGTATGTAAGTCCATTGACAACTAAAAAATGTTTTAAAGTAGGGAATCAAATTTAGCAAAAAGGATAGAAATCTACATCAGACAGTAGAATGAGAGACACCATTACCCTACATACATGCATGATTACACTACTGGTGTGACTCAGCACCAGGTACAGACAGAGGAATGAGAAGTTATGCTCCATTTGTGTACAATGTGTGAAAATGCATTCGACTGTCATGTATCACCAATTAGAACAAAATTTTAAAAAATAAAAGAAATCTAGGTTAGAAGTTAAAAGTTAATTTAATAGCCGAAAGTTTTATTCAATGTAATTTATCACATTAATAACAAAGAACAATTATATGAGCATATCGATTGACACCGAAAAAGCACTTCGATATAATTCAAACCATTCATGATAAAACTTATTAATTAAAAAATGAATTTCTAATAACAGGTGTCTGCAAAAAATTACTGCAAATATACTAATGGTGGAATGTTTAAGGCTTTTTTCCTCTTAGAACAGAACATGCCACTTCTATTCATTGTACTGCAGGTTTTAGGTAGATTAAGGTAGGATAAAAAAATATAAGGTGCAACATTAGAAAGGATAAAATAAAAGCTTCAACTGCAGATATGACACTCAACATGACTGTACACATAAATAACTCAAGAGTCTAAAAGATAAATTATCAAACTATGAGCAATATAAAGTAATTAATCTTTTTTTTTTTTTTTTTTGGTACTGGGGATTGAACCCAGGGGCACTTCACCACTGAGCCACATCCCCAGCCCTATTTTTTGTATTTTATTTAGAGAAAGGGTCCCACTGAGTTGCTTAGGGCCTCACTAAGTTGCTGAGGCTGGCTTTGAACTCCCAATCCTCCTGCCTCAGCCTCCCAAGTGCTGGGATTACAGGCGTGCGCCACCACGCCCGGCTAAAGTAATTAATCTTAATTTATATTACAGCTACAGTTTTAAAATGCAATTTCAAAATCTACAACATCATTTTATTTATTTATTTATTTATTTATTTATTTATTTATTGGGAACCAGGGATTGAACTCAGGGACACTCGGCCACTGAGCCACATCCCCAGCCCAATTTTGTATTTTATTTAGAGACAGGGTCTCACTGAGTTGCTTAGGGCCTCGCTAAGTTGCTGAGGCTGGCTTTGAACTCTTGATCCTCCTGACTCAGCCTCCCAAGTTGCTTGGATTACAGGCGTGCGCCACCACGCCCGGCTACAACATCATTTTAAAAAGTCAAATGCCAGGGAATAAACCAGGCAAAGTTTTGAAGGACTGCTACAAAGAAAACATCAACAGAAATTAAAGAAGACCAAATCAAAGAGGAAAAGAGAAGGAAAATGAATGCATTAAGACGGAATGCAATCCCAATTAAAAGTGCACCTAGGTTCAAACCCCGGTACACCCCCCACCTAAAAAAAAAAAAAGGTAAAGGGGGATCAAGAAGAGTCAAGGCAATCTTGACTATAACTAAGTTGAAAAAATACTCGTATTTTATATACTCTACACAAAATCAATATACATAAGGTTACAGAAAATAAGACAACATTAATACCAGCACAAGAATAAATAAGACTAGTAAAACATAACTGACATGGAACAGAACCATGCATATATACCTAACTGATAACAAAGGTGGCACTACAGAGCAGGATGCAAGGGTACTTTCCAATAAATAATATATATCTATATATAAACCTCACAATATACCCCTAAATCAATTCTCAGCAGACTGCATATCTAAACGTAAAAGGTAATCCATTAAGTTTCTAGAAGATACAGAGTATCCTCATGACCTTAGAGTAGGCAAAGATTCTTAAACAGGATACAAAAAGCATTACCCACAAAGGAAGAGTGACACAATGAATTGTAGCAAAGTGAAGTACTTCTGTTCATATAGAGATGCTATTAGAGATTAAAAAGGCAAGCCACAGAATAAGAGAAAATATCTGCAAAACTTCACAACAAAGGGCTCACATCCAGAAAATGTAAAGAACTTCATAAAAGGGCTGAGGATATAGTTTAGTGGTAGAGTGCTTGCTTAGCAAGTGCAAGGCTCTGGTTAAATTCCCAGCACAGCAAAAACAAAACAAAACACAACAAAAAATTTGAAAAAAAGATTCCAATCAAGGTTCAAAAAGATGGTACAGAAAAATGGGCAATTCACAAAGGGGATGTCCAAATGGCCAATAATGCTGAGAAGTGCTCAACCTCATTAAGTCTGGAAATAAATTAAAATCATAATCATATTACTCTCCTGTAAGAAAAAGTAAAATTAAAAAGACTGACACAGTACCATAGGTTACTGAGAACATGGAACTCACAACCACAATCAGTGGAAGTGTAAATTAGTACAACCACTTGGAAAACCCTAGTAATAGCTACTTATGCTGAATGTATGCATATGTATGCATAGCCTATAACTCAGCAATTCTAGTTCTAAATGTATCCCCCCCCAAATTGTGCATACATGTACTAACTACATGAACAAGAATATTCATATCAGGGGCTGGGATTGTGGCTCAGTGGTGAAGCACTCACCTCGAATGTGTGAGGCACTGGGTACGAGCCTCAGCACCACATAAAAATAAAATAAAAACTGTTGTGTTCATCTATGACAAAATTTTTTTTTAAATTAAAAATTTAAAAAATTTTTTTAAAAAGAACATTCATATCAGAATTATTCCTAATAGCACCAAACTGGAAGGATTCTAAGTGCTTCTCAAAAGCAGACAGAATTGTGGTCTCTTCATACAATAGAATAAAATGTCTCAATGAAAATGAACAAACTACAGCTTCAACAACTTCATGGATGAATCTAACCAACAATGTAGATTGAAAAAATGTACTTTTTTCAAGACAATGGAACAATACCATTTAAAATTTAAGGGAAAACAACTACTTACAATTCTATACCTCGAACTAAATATACAAATGTCACAATAAAAGACATTTTCAAATATGCAAGCTTAAAAAAAATTACCTCCCACATACTCTTTCTTGGGAGGTTACTAGAGAACATGCTCCAAGAAAAGGCAGACACAGAATTTAGGAACCAGTCTAAAACATGCGAAAAGCAAATAAAGCACTGCGAATTTGATGAAGAGAAGTCCCAAGAATTCAGCTATATAGTACCTGGAGTAAATTAACAATCCCAACTCCTGCCAATAACAGGAGGATGAAGGACTTAAGAAAAAAAAAAAAGTGTCTTAGAATTTGGGAACAAATTATGAATATACAGAAAACAAAGTAAATTTTAAACAGATGCAATTCTATGCTAGTGAAAGAAGTCACTCTCAAAAGATTACACGTGGGGGCTGGGGTTGTGGCTCAGTGGTCGAGCGCTTGCCTAGCATGTGTGAGGCACTGAGTTCCATTCTCAGCACCACATACAAATAAATGAATAGGGCCAGGGATATAGCTCAGCAGGTAGAGTGCCTGCCTCGCAAGCACAAGGCCCTGGGTTCAATCCCCAGCACCGCAAAAAAAAAAGAATACAAATAAATGAATAAAGGCCTGTCAACATCTAAAAAAATATTTTTAAAAGGTTACACATGGTATATGTGCATGTGTATTTATAAGGTATGAATCCATTTTTATGACAGTCTGGAAAACGGCAAAAAAAAATGGGAAGATAAGAGATCAGTGCTTGTGGAAAGGGGTTCACAACTACAAGGGAATTTTCTATGAATGTAGTGGTAATCACATGACTATATGCATTTATCAGAACTCAGAGAACTATAAACTAAAAAGGGTGAAAGTAGGCTAGGCATGTAATTCAGTGGTACAGTGTATGCTTAGCATATGCAAAGCCTTGGGTTCAATCCCCAGCACCAAAAAAAAAAAAAAAAAAAAAAAA